>JASCZW010005383.1:212005-354893 GCA_034211315.2 Aedes japonicus | reverse complement strand
AAGTTTCTAGGGCTCAGGAAAATCAAAAAATATCATCGTCTATACCAAAATTGCCCACAAAATTGAAATATTGATTTCTTGACACCCATGTCAAGGTGGGATCATTTCTTGATCTCCCTGTATGAGAATTTCAGTCGTATTTCCCAGACTGTTCAAGGTAAATCTCGAAATTCCTCGATAAACTTCCAAAACAAAAAACCACCGCTTTCAAATTGTATGGTTCTAAAAATCAAATTTTGCAATCAAAAATAATTATTTCTGTTGGAATATTCATGATTCCATTTCTTTATCACTTTCTGTTCGTATGTTTTTCGGACTTACTGAGTAATTTCAAGCTTTTTCAGAACTTTTTTCTACAAGTCATGATGTTTTGCGCAGCTTCTCTACAAGAAAAATTATGTATATTTTCATATAATTTTCCATATCGCGACAATGGATAAACATCCAATATCGATATATCAAAATTTTTAATCGCAAAAAAGTTGGTTTGAATTTTTCGCCATACAAACAGTGTTATTCTGGTTATTCTGAAAAAATTCCTGAACCGTGAAATAATGTTGTGTAAAATATCTTTCCAGACCTTTTTTTTAATGATTAAGAATTTCAAGCACTTTTTACAACTCAATTTTTGTTTAACAAAGTTTGCACTGCAAACTTAAATTTTAGAGTGTGGTTCATGAGTTATGAATTTTTAAAGTAAGTATTATTGAAAAAACTAAAAATGTTATAAAGTCAACTAAAACTCCCCATTTCTTGAATTTTATCCATTGTAATCTAGTTAGTTTCGATGGTTGTAAAGGTGTTAATGTAAACCACTCATACCGATGTGATCTGAGAGAAGCTACGAATCAGCATATTTTAATAAAGCTTTGTTTTTGATCTTCAAAAACCAACGCACTTTTAATATTTATCAAGAGTAATAAAAATATACAATGCAATTATTAATTGTATTGGCATTTCTGAATCAGAATCAGTCAAGTTTTTTTCTACTTTTCAACTAAGATTATTTTTAAATTCAAAACTGACATGTTTCTTGAATTAGTGCAGTTTAAAAATAAATATTTAAAAAACTACGTTTTGCAGAAGAAAACATGTCATACGATAAGTTTTGTCCATCTGTTACAAATATCTCGATTTATCTCTGCCAGTTATTTCCATCAAAACACACTTCACCTATCCGTGGACAGAAGAACTTTACACATGTAATTATGTAAATGATTCAATTTGAACTAATATACACGTTATTATTGAAATCGACAAAACCAATATGCATATATTCTTTTTTTCAGAAGTGTGACATCCAACAGGGGAGGTATCATATTTGTGACAAAGTGTGACAGAGGGGAGGGTTTAAAAACTTGAAGATTTGATGGACGTCATTTTTGAATCACCCCGAAGGACAGAGTGACTGTTGAGCAAGAGGAAGAAAAGATTTGTTCGTTGCCGTTGTGCTCCCTGCTCGAAGAATTGAAACATTTGAACATTGAAACGACCGAACGACTAAAGCGACAGTGATTTTGCTACTTGATGATAGCCAGTTATCGCTGATCAAGAGTTGTACTCCCGCTCGAGATGTTTACAATGCCTTGAAGAGCTATCACCAAAAGACGACACGTTCCGTCCGCGTGTCGTTGCTTAAGCGGCTCTGCTCTACAAACCTCGCGGAGAACGACTATGTGGAGTACCTCTGGCCGTATTTAATGATCTTTTTGATCGGCTGGATGGAGCTGGAATGAACCTGAGACAAGGACACCAAGGTCTGCATGCTACTACGGAGCCTTCCTCCTTCATATGATGGTCTGATGACAGCACTGGACAGCAGATCCGACGACGACATTTCCCTTGACGTCATGAAGGCAAAGCTGGTCGACGAATTCAATCGGCATCGCGAACGCAAGGGCGTAACAGTGAAGGTGGAGAAGGCGCTGCTATCCGCAGAGGGTAGGTCAACCAACGAAACTCGTACCTGCCACTAATGCAAGAAGCCTGGCACCTTAAGCGAAACTGCCGCAAGCTCATGGCGGTTCAGCGGATGGACAGTGGTTCATCGTCGAAGGTGGAAGTAAACCGAAATGCGAAGGCTAAATCTGCTCAGAACGACGAGAGGGGCGTTGCGTTTACAATGGCGGACGAGAATCACAGCAGCTGGGTGATCGACAGTGGGGCGAGTGCCTACATGACCAACGACAAGGCTTTCTTCCAGTCGTTGAAACATTTTGCTGGTGGTTATATCACGCTGGCGGATGGTGAGCGCACACCAATTCAAGGCGAAGGATCTGGCCTTGTATATGGCATCGACGGAGCGGGCAAGGTGCAGAGAATCGACGTCAACGAGGTAAAATTCGTAGCAAGTCTCTCCAAAAACTTCGTTTCAGTGAGCAGGCTTTCCCAAAAAGGCTTTAGGGTGAGTTTCGATTCTGATGGATGCTATATTGTTGATGCTACTGTTACCGTTGTTGCGACGGGTGGTCGCCACGGCGGACTTTATTACCTGCGAGTTGCAGAGGCGACGATGGATGCAGCTGAAGGGCACCATAAAGCGAATTGCCAGCATCAGCGGCATAGACGGCTCGGACGTTGCGACTGGGCTGCCGCTGAAACAATAGTAAAGGAGAGTCTTGCCACGGGTATTAAAGTGAGTGACTGTGGGTTGCGATTGGTGTGTGAGTGCTTTATGGAGAGTAAATCGGCCAGGCTTCCGTTTCCTCCGGTGATTGGCCGGAAAGCGTGTCGTGTGCTGAACATTGTTCACACGGACGTTTGTTGCCGATGGATTGTATCACCCCCAGCGGTAATAGGTACGCGATGACAATTACGGACGATTACAGTCGCTGCACAGTAACATATATTCTTCGCCACAAGTCAGAAGCTGCCGACAATGTTAAGGAATACCTCAGATGGGTCGAGAGCCTGTTTGGGCGTAAACCGTGCGTAGTGCGTTCAGATGGAGGGAGAGTTTGTAAATAAAAACTGCGGGACTTTTACAGAGCCAAAGGGATCCGAGCACAGTTCACTACCGCATATTCGCCTCAACAAAACGAGATAGCTGAGCGCAAGAATAGGTCGCTTGGTGAAATGGCTACGTGTATGCTAGTTGATGCAGACTTAGTGAAACGGCTCTGGGGTGAGGCTATCCTCACAAAAATCTACCTTCAGAACAGGCTTTCCTAACGATCCACCCAGAGAACGCCCCATGAACTTTGGTGGGGAAAGAAACCGGATCTCGGTCATCTTAGTGTTTTCGGCAGTCAAGCATTTGTACACATACCGGATACAAAGAGAAAGAAGATCGACAGCAAGGCTATGAAACTTACCTTTATCGGCTATGCAATCCAGCAGAAAGGGTATCGATTCGTGGATTTGGAGACAGACTTAATCACCGTTAGCCGCGATGCCCGGTTCATTGAACTGGGAAACGGTACGTCGTCCGTGAACAAATTCCGGTTGAAGCAACGAAGAATCCCGAAGAAGACATTGGGCGGATTCACTGGAAGAAGGATGGAGAAGAAGAAGTCTACAAAAAAGCTAGTGATACAGAGATGCCTGGCAACAACAGTGACGTTGAAGACGTAGGCGAAGACGTTGAAGACGGTGGCGGCGAACCGCAACGTGTTCGTTAGTCACTTGGACATAAAGACAGCGTATTTATATGGTCATCTCGAAGAAAATGTCTACATGCGGCAACCGCCCGGTTTCGAGGTTGCAGACAAGGAGCAACATGTATGTCAACTTCAACGTAGTATCTACGGTTTACGACAATCAGGTCGGTGCTGGAACAGGCGTTTGGATGAAGCATTGGTAAAATGTGGATTTAGAGCTGCAGTATCGGATCCCTGCTTGTACGTGAAGGATGATGAACACACTAAAGTATTCTTGATGGTATATGTAGACGACCTTCTCGTTGCTTCGGCGGACGAGAACGAAGTGATCAAGATATGCAGCGGGTACTCCGCTATCTCAAGGCAACGAAGAGTTATGAGCTGCAGCTGGGCGGAAACAAAGAGCAGAGCCTCAGAGGGTATTCCGACGCGGACTGGGCAGGGGACGTCGCTAGCAGAAGTTCGAATAAGTTCGAATAATGGAATAGTCTTTCAGTACGGAGGTGGTGACATTACATGGGCTAGTCGGCGCCAATCAAGTTTCGCGCTTTCTTCAATGGAGGCTGAGTACCTGGCCTTCAGCGAGGCGAGCCAGGAAACACTCTGGCTTAGGCAGCTACTGCGTGACTTGGGTGAAACACAACGTCAACCCACCCTTTTGCTCGAAGACAACCAGGGGTGCTTGTCCTTCGTGCGCTCGGAGAGGAAAAGTCGACGCAGCAAGCACATCGATACTCGAGAGCGGTTTGTGCAGGAGTTATGTGTGAAGCAGGAGATACGACTGGAATACTGTCCTACCGATCGTATGTTGGCAGACATTATGACGAAGCCGCTTGGACCACTGAAACATCTTTAGTTCTCAGTACTGCTGGGTTTAATGGAGAACAAGTGAAGAGCTATCTTTAAGGGGGAGTGTTGAACGGGCAATGACTACCTCTATACATAACAACATTGTTCCTTACCCTACGCACCTACCTAGTGCGCAACATACCTTGTTCTTTCTTTTTTCTGACGTTTGGATTACTCGATACAAAAACTTCAATGCGTGTAGTACGTCTATTTTACGTTCAATATAGTCTAACTTGTTTATCTTTATTTCACGTGTGAGATTCCTCCGTCGTCGATCCGAAATTACCCGTGGGCCATTCCGCTGTTGTACCTGGACTTTGCCGTCACTTTGAAGGGGAAAATAACGATTTTGTTGTATAATCTTTTATTTTTAATTTCCTGAATTAATTCCGGGAACTTTCTGATCGAGGTAGTATAAACAATATCGCCCATCGTACACATCGCAAAAATCGGTCGACTACGATGGGCTGGGCATGTCGTAAGAATTTCGGACGACAGCCCTGTGAAAATGGTTCTCGAAAACGAACCCACAGGAATAAGAAGAAGTGGCGCGCAACAAACAAGGTGAATCGATCAAGTAGAAGGCAACCTACGGACACTCCACAGACAGCGAGGCTGGCGAGATACAGCCATGGACCGATTACAAGGGAAACAACTTCTGTGTACAGCAAAGGTCACGCCGGCCTTAGTCTGATTGGTAAGGTAAGTAAGTATGAACAATGTCGTCAAGGGTTACTAAAAGTTTAAAAGATCAATAATACACTTCCACATTCGAGAACCAAGTGTCACTTTTGGACCACCTAGTTCAAAGATGCTAAGAATATTTCGGATACAGTTTAGAGAAACAAAGCAAATATCGTTATTTATTCCCCGTCATATATAGCTATGTTGTTGACTTTAGCTCAGTATTGCACATGTCGTACCTTGATTTTCTCATGTAGTAAGAAACAAATGTGAATTATGTGCGATTGTGACATGAGATGAGGAAGCGAATTTTATCTAAAATTTCTTGTCTCTACTTTTGATCATGAGTGGCCGCGCAGGGCTCTGATTTGGATTCTAATCTTTTAGACAAATGAACTTACAACATGACTTTGATCTCCGAATCAGTGTGCATTATCTTTTACTGTGCCGTACCACTTGGAGGTGTGTTTCAGTGCCATAACAATTCAATTCATAACTAATAAACGGTAGTTATCAGTGATGACTTTGCATTCCGCACCATATGTCATGATAGCTTTATGATAGGTCAACAACGAAACACGAGATAAAAAAAATCAGAGTCATTCGCCATACAGCACGGCTATTAGTCCAGCAGACCCTCCCGGTCAAATCGTTCCAGCAGTACGCATATAGACTTTCGGTATCTCTCGCCGTTGTACTGAAGAAGACGCAACTCTTCCGCCTTGTGCTCGTCTACCAAGGCATCGAAGCTAATGTCCACATCCGTTTTGTTGTCCATCATTACTATCGGTAGTATAGATACTGCAGCTACAAAGCCTATGGAACATTTTACAGTTAATTTTACAATCCAATCTCAAAGTTTATACAATCTACCAAAATAACTCATTCTTTTGATTTCGTTCCTAACATCCGTCAGTGTCGGTACCTTGGAATGATTGGCTGCGTTTAACGTTTTCTTCAGAGTTACATGATATTCGCATATCAGTTCGTCCATCATATTTTCTCTTACTTCAAATGTAGGACAATTAACTAGCGAGTAGTTCAGATCCACTCCGGGGCTCGTGTAAGAACTTAATTGGTAATCCACAAACATTACGTCCTTCGGATTATCGTTTGCATCATACTGAAACAGTATGTTATTGATCCACAAATCACCATGATTGATAACTTTATAGCCATCTGAAAATTTCTGATTCAGGCAAGATTGAACGCGCTGCTTATAGTCGGGGATCATTTTCTTCAGTTTAGCTACAATGCTGGGATTGAAATCTGTCCAATACTTTTCGGCACTTTCTATAAGCGCTTTCAAGCCACTAGCAAAAATATCCAGCACTGTGTTGTCTTCCAGGGCTACGTGCGGATTCATGAAGCCAAATTCCAACTGCTCGGCTAGCTCCTTGGCCTTCGAAGTACTGCTCTGAGCCAGAATCATCGATGCTGCATGAAATTTGGCAATCTTTCGCATTATCAAGCAGCAATGATCGTAATCGAGCCCTCCCTGAGTTCGATCAGCCATGGTGAAACCAAGAGCATTCAAGTCCTGAAAGATGATCATCCTTACTGGATCCGTGGTGGCGTAGAACATTCTGGAATGGAAGGAAAAAGGGATGATTTGGTATTATATAGATCCCCGAAACATTCTACGAATGAACGAAAATATTAGTAATCGAAAAGATGCGACTCCAAATTGAAACCTGTTGCATTCAGTGAAGGACCATTAATAGTTTTCATGTCTATACAGTCTAGAATTATAGTTATGAAGCGCAGCATCAAATGCAACAGAATACAATGCTCCCGTCATTTTCATACCTGGCTGCAAAGTTCTCTCCATTTACCAATTTGGACAATGCCGGAGCCACGGTCAGAACCATGTAAACCTCCTTCTCGTACGCATTTAGCATTCCAATCACGGGTCCTCTGAATCCGGTGTTGGGCATGCATTTCACTATTAGTGAAACATCCTGTTGATCCAGGCCCCTGTTGAATCGAACCCAAACCCTGAACACGTCGCTCAGATAGTTATCGCCAGCAGTGGTAGCATTCCTAACTATGAACTGATCAATATTCACATTGGTACGTTTCGGATATTCAAGTCCGCACTCTAGGGCCTCGCGGATAAGTGATTCGTTCAAGTAGGCTGGAACAAGGGTATTGGGTTTGCTGGTTGCCATGTTGCTGGTTGGAATTCGACTAAGGCGAATCATTTGAAACACATTACGATTTCCTTTCGCAATGCTCGAAAACGAAAACCGAGAACGTTCATCATGGTGCACCATAATTACCATTGGCTGACAGCACAATAAGATTTCAAAGTTAGTGCTGATGATTAGTAGTTGTTTGTTTCTATTGCTGTAAATGACATGTTTAGATTAATTATGGTCATTTGTATCTCGTTTCAACCATTTATTCATAATGATCAAACAAGTTTAAACTGAGATCAGTAACAGCTGACTGACGATCACAGTATACATGATAAATCCCAAAAGCATTAGTACTACGTCATAACGAAGCTTTGCTAGTATATTATCTTAGAGCTTACATCTGATATCACTGAGTATACAAAGAAAGAGACTATAAAAATTACTTTTTTCACCAGTGGGCCTCAGGCGGTGCCGGTGAGCTCGATTTTCTGTCAGGTTGAGAAGACATTTCGGATTTTAAACACTCTCTTCACACAAGCCTTTTTCAATTATTTTTACCAACTTATGATTCGTGATCAAACGAGTCATATATTGAGGTATGGTGTTCTAACCTTACTCAAACTTCTTTATCGACACGTGTAAACTTTATGGAGCTAGTGGGTCGCGACCCATAGGTAAAGAAACGTTGCTCTAATATGCGATTGGGGCCTAGTTTTGAAAATGCCTAGGTTCAGGCGCCCACTGAAGTGGCGGGCGAGTGACATCTGCTAGCATGTCAAAATATCTTGTCGACGTTCGCTTCATGCCACACCACTTTAATTTATAGTCACTAGATTCATAGTCTGGCGGATACATCAACGGGAGTCAATTTGAACTGTCACTTGGCGGAGCCAATCGAGCATGTATCAAGTAATTCATGTTAAGGGCCTAGATTCCATGTTCAAACAATGAATTTAAATATCGATTTCTCTTGAATCTTAAAATCACTCTCGTGAAATGAAAGCAGCATTTGGTAGAATAATGTAAGTTCTACCATATGGAGTAGCATGATATGGTGGGAATCTTGTAATTCGCGAGAAATCAACGTTTAAAGTCATTGTTTACAAATGGCTTTAGGCCTTTAACATCAATTACTCGAGATATGCTCGATTGGCTCCGCCAACTGACAGTTCAAATTGGCTCCCGTCCGTCGTTGTATCCGCCAGACTATGAATCAAGTGACTATACGTTAATTCACCCGCCACATCAGTGGGCGCCCAGCTTAGGGCTCGTGAGCCCTCACTGTTGAATAAAGTTGTAAAGGGTGTATTCGATAAAAATGACACCCACATATGGAGCTATTCATAAACCACGTAGACGTTTTTGGGTGAGGGGGGGGGGGGGGTTGTTTGACCAAAGTCTACGTTCCTTACAAAATTTCGAAAAATTGTATGGAGAGAAGTCTACGAGGGGGGGAGTTTTCGATTATTGGATTTTCTTCATATTTTCAGGGAATTAAAAACTACTAATGAGTTATGAATAAAAAAATTGTTTCATTCAGTTTCATCTCCTATCCCGAATGCCGCATCTTCCTGTTCACTTCACCCATAACATTTTGTACAACCGATTTTCCCAGTGGTTTTGTTGTTTTTACCCGAATTTCTTCAGCGCTTGTACCCAAATTTTCTTCTTTCTTCCAGATCTGTTTTGGGATGTTTGCGAGGTTCCGTCTTCATAATTGCCTAGAACTTTTTAATGCGGCGAAGATCCGATGAATTTCTTCTTTTTTAGCATTTCAAGATTATAGCTTTCGCAATTAGCTTATTGCTTGCTCTCAAATTTCTAATTGTTCTAATTGCACTTCCACGGTTATTAGAGGTCGCAGCAAACTCTGACCACAAATGGTTGGGCTTTGGTGAGCTGTCACGTTTTTTCAGTACTTTTTGTGTGATGAAATTTATCTTTATTAGAATCTCAATAATAACCGTCGCGTGTGATAGTGGATGCTGTATTTATGACCAGAGTCATACCTAAACATCATTTGCATGTTGAATAGAACTAAAATCCGGTATAAATGGATTTCGAAAACGAACCGATTGGTACACGTTTGCTTATTATTGCTGATTATCTCCATTTTACTGATTTATTTGTCGGTTCCTAAGAGGAACGATAATTAGTTGGCGAAAAATGCAATTGACAATATTGACAACCTTGATCAAAAGAGGTGTGTTAATGATTTCGTAGATGGAAAGAGTAAGACTGTTTTTTCAGTTATACAGCAATTCCGTTGTGTTTTCCGATATTATAACACAATTATTATCGGAGTAAGACATGTTTGACCCTTAACTGTATCGCCACCGTAGCCATTCTTGGCGCAACCGGCTTGTACCTGTCTACCAAATTCAACTCCAGGACTCGGGAAATCGCTCCGAACACCCGATATCCTACCAACACCGATTTTCGGCAAACTTCTCTAGTAAACGAGTTCCACCACGGACCAGTCCCATTACCGACATGACATTGCTGTAGATACAGTTCCACAGTTGGAGGAGTTAAGTTCGAGATACGATGCTACTTTCGTTCACTTGCAATGCCATATGAGGCAAGCTTGGCCGTTTTGGATAGGCATCATTTGGGTACCGCGGAAAAGCAGAACGCTAAACAGTTGGACCTCGCAAGGGATTTTCAGACAATTGAGAGTTGGTAAGCGCTCTCAAAAACGCGGAGCGAAACAGGTAATTGTAATCCTTTTTGTCCCCTGAAATAAATGAACTATATTATATGATCACAACACTTATCAAGGTGAATCCTGATCCATCGAGCCCTACCCTATTAACATAGAAAAAGCTACTTCCTTTTCTACCACCTTTGTGGGGATGCAGAGGTAAACACGGTCCCTAATCAGCAAAGGTCACACTAACTTTTCCTTCCCTATTCCCAACTGATTGCAAGGACGTGGCCGGCGCCGTTATTGATTATTAAAGAAATTGACTCACTGAAACGTGTACAGTGAGAATGGTCGGTTACTCGCAGCCCCATTCAGTTGATTCATTGTGCAATTTCACTGATTCTGATCAATCACGGAGTAGCAACCATTGATATGTGCAGTCAGTCAAGCTAAGCTAAGCTAATTGCACTTCCGCGGTTTTTAATTAAGAGCTTTGATACTAGGTACCATTTTTTGCATTAGTATAATTGTGTGGCAAGTAGCACTGGGCGATATCGTATCGAAAATCGAAAGATCGATAGTTCGGATTCGATTTTTTTAATCGATTCTAGAAGCATAAAAAATCGACAGCATCGATACATTTCTTTCGATTTTTTCATCTGATACCATGAAAAAAATAGTTCCAACTGGAAGCCTTTGGGATTTACACGATCAAATGGTATGTCATACACAGTTCGTTCTCAATCTGGATATAAGAAAGTATCAAAATTATTAACAATTTATACATGACGATTTTTTTCAGGTTCTCGAATCTTCTGCAATTCTCGACTCTGACAATCCGGACATTTCGGGTGAACTACGATTTTTTTTTCATTAACCAGTTGTACACTCAACCAAAAAGTCTAAGGAATTTCATAAGGTTCATCTTATGAACGATGCTTTGGAATTTCATAAGGCTGACATATGAATAGATTTTGTTTCACACGACGCGTTCTTGTACGCCTTTAAGCTTTCCTGATTACAAGTGGTGGTACATACTAGTTGGCAAGTCACTGGACCCATAACCTAAACGTTCAAGGTTCGAATCCAGTTTGATTCATAAATTTATTTTTTCCACATCATTATAGGGTAAGGGGATGTAAAAAAACGTACACAGACTGCGTTTTTCAATAAATCGAATGGGACGAAGTTGCATCCATGAATAGACCCAATTTGGTGCCTATAGACCGATATAAAGTCCATATCCTTCGAAAGTTTCTGGCTTTATAAAAAGAGTTGAGTAACTTTTCGTGATAAATATTACCAAATGCCTTATCAAACATATCTTTGCAAGTATATAACTAGTATAATCTCGCTTCCAGCTTAAACACTTTATGAGTAATAATAAAAAATGTAATGGATCATTGCATAATAGCAGTCAAGGGACACATACCCTATTTCATAAGATAAATTTATGGAATTCATACTGAATTTTTATAGCAAATAATCATAATGCAATCTTATGAATATCGAAAGTTTATTTCGCTGAGTGTACTATGTTCTGTAGAGAGCGATTCCACGAACAAGTAGGAAATTTTTCCAGTTTTTATTTTTTGTATTTTTTGATTTGCATGAAACCTTGCATACAAGTTTTTGGAGAAGAAAAACGCCGTCTTGCATACTTGGTTCGCCATTTTGAATCTAGCCTTACTTATGAGAAGGGCCTATGAAAAATGCACATGATATCTTCAAAAAATTGTATCTCGGAAACGGTTTGTCCGATTGGTTTGGTGTCTTCGGCGAAGTTTTAGACAATTGTTGGTGCTATATGGAAAAAATATGCACGGTAAAAAAAGTTTGGTTTTTGTGTTTTGAACTAAAATATAGATTTTCCCTTTAAAACATGTCAATAATTTTTTAATTATCCTTATGTTATAGCTGACTGAAAATGCTATCTAGTGCACAGTGGGTTGTTCTGGAGAAAAATAGGTTACAAGGAAATTTTTTTTTTTTTGAATTACAATTTTCAAAAAAGCTATTAAGAAAAGTCAAAAAAGTTTGTCACCCTAATTTTATGAAAGTACATCAAATTTGCAAGCAAAAAGTACTTCGGTAACATTTTTCTAAGATGCACCGTTTAGAAGATATTACTGATTTAATATTGATTTTTTTGATAACTTAATAAGTTTTGGCCCTTTTCGGATGTACTCCGTGTTTTTCCAGTTTGAAAAGTATTTTTTTCGGAAAGATTGGAAAATTTTGAGTTAAAATGACACTGGCAGCTTAAAGATTCGAGTGAAATTCTCTGAAAAAGTTAATATTTTTAGATCATTCAAGACATTGTATTATTTTAAGCTATGTAGAATTAAATTGACATTTTCATGCGTGGTGCAAACGCAAACATTATGTGTTCCTGTGATAGTCAATAGTTTGCATTGCCTTGGCCGGAGGCTTGCAAATGATGAAAACCCTATTTTTACATTGACGTACATTTCATTAAAGCGATTAAAAGCTTCTCTCAATGTCATCATTAACAATCTTTTCTGAACAGCTAATCTTTTATTTCCTGTCTTTACGCTAACAAAATCTCTTTGGCCTGGCAGTGCACGGCTTATATCATCGTCCTCAAAAAAAATCAAAACCAGTTCTTTTGTTTCATTACTCAAAGCTTTTCCAGAGCTTGAACCTTGAGATGAATCAAATACATTATCTCTTTCCTTTCTTGCATCTGATGCCATATTTCTACTGGTTTTAAATTCGTCTACAATTTTTTGTACTGACCATGATTTTGGTAACAATGATAAAATTGATAGTTTTTCTTGCCTTGTGGCTGAATTTAAAAATTTAATTTTAATATTTTCTATGACTTCATCAAACTCGTTTGCTTTTTATGTTTTAGCGTCTAATTTAAAAAGATTTCTTCGTACACCTTCGACGATTTCAGCAAACTTTTTTTTCAGGATAGTGAACATTTTTAACCTTACCTAAATCTATAGGCGAAACACGAATAGCTGCTATTCCTCGGTTGAATATTTCGACGTCTACAGGCATCGTGAAGTCTTCATTTGATTGAATTGTGCTTAGCGTTGACGCTGATAAAGGGCGATACGGTCAAAATTTGGTCAATATCAACTTGACGTATTTCTTTCAATATTGCATTTTAAAAACCTGAACACCCCTCATTTTGAAGGTGTGTGTGTGTAGAATGTTGCTCCTATTTTGATTTTGGAATTCACTCTTCAGTTGTCAAAATGCCGTCCAAGCAAGAAGAGCAGCGTATCAAAATTTTGCTCGCGGCATCGCGAAAGTCCAAGCTACTCGCACGCAAAGTTGGCAAAATCGCTTAAAGTTGCCAAATCAACCGTTACAAATGTAATTAAAGTGTTTGGGGAACGTTTGTCGACAGCCAGGAAGTCTGGATCGGGGGGAAATCGAAAACCGGAAGCCGCTGAGACGACAAAGAGAGTTGCCGGTAGTTTCAAGCGAAACCCTAACCTATCTCTCCGAGATGCCGCAAATAAGCTGGGTGTATCGTCTACAACCGTGCATCGAGCCAAAAAACGAGCCGGACTATCGACTTACAAGAAGGTAGTGACTCCAAATCGCGATGATAAACAAAATACGACGGCCAAAGCGCGATCCCGGAGGCTGTACACGACGATGCTGACGAAGTTTGACTGCGTGGTAATGGACGACGAAACCTACGTCAAAGCCGACTACAAGCAGCTTCCGGGACAGGAGTTTTATACGGCAAAGGGAAGGGGAAAGGTAGCAGATATTTTCAAGCACACGAAACTGTCAAAGTTCGCAAAGAAATATCTGGTTTGGCAAGCCATCTGTACCTGTGGCTTGAAAAGCAGCATTTTCATAGCTTCCGGGACCGTCAACCAAGAAATTTACGTGAAAGAGTGTTTGAATAAACGTCTGCTGCCTTTCCTGAAGAAACACGGTTGTTCCGTACTGTTTTGGCCGGATTTGGCATCTTGCCATTACGGTATAAAGGCCATGGAGTGGTACGCCGCCAACAACGTGCAGGTGGTTCCCAAGGACAAGAACCCTCCCAACACGCCAGAGCTCCGCCCAATTGAGAAATACTGGGCTATTGTCAAGCGGAACCTAAAGAAGACCAAAAAAACTGCTAAGGACGAGCAGCAGTTCAAGGCAAACTGGCTTTCTGCGGCGAAGAAGGTGGACAAGGTGGCTGTACAAAATCTGATGGCAGGGGTCAAGCGTAAGGCCCGGCAATTCGGATTTGGAAAAGCGGAAGCCTAACTGAATATTTTTCCTGAATTTTATACTAATTGAACTTGAAAAAGAAATTTAATTTGATTTTTTAAATAAACGATTTCACCGATTTACACGCGTTTTCCCTTGACCAAATTTTGACCGTATCACCCTTTAGTATCGTGAAAAAACTTTCATAGCTTTGCGAATCAGGTACATCAGGTATGGTCTGAACAGTTGGCATCCTTGAGCCGCCGGCTACGCTTTGTTCTTCGTTTTGGGTGAGGTGAGCTCTTGAATCAATACGTAGACGATCAAATACGAAAATCCTTTGTGTTCAGTGTGGATACCTTGGAAAATCCAATTGATTTTAGTTTTTGGATGATACCATCCGTGAGATATCGCAGCTCTTTCGAACACTGAATGTCTTTGAATGGGCGAATACATTTTATTTTACTCATTTTGTAATCTGTAACATAGAAAATATTTTCCAATTGTTAGTTTTGTACGAAAATATCACAAAACATATAATTAAAATGTGTATTTAAAACTTACCTTTGCACCAAAACGTGTTACACTTTCCTTTACAATTATTATGTTATCAAACAACACTGGATCTCGTTCAAAAACACAGGATTATGAGCTGAAATTACTATAATCACTATGCTTGCATTTGCAGTTCTCAAAAAGGTGTATCTCGAAATCGAGTTGTCTCATCCGTTTGATGTCTGTGGCGATGTTCGGCAATAGAGAGAAAATATGCACAGTATAAACACATCCAGTTTAAATGGATTAAACTGTTAGGCGATATGCAAGAGTTGAATGCACATTTTCAACACAATACACCAAAAATAACTGGAAGAAATCATTGTTCCTGATAGTGGGATTTTGTAACTTGTTTTTCAAAATACTTTTAAGGCAGAGAATTTCACTCGAATCTTTAAGCTGTCAGTGTCATTTTAACTCAAAATTTTCCAATCTTTCCGAAAAAATACTTTTAAAACTGGAAAAACACGGAGTACATCCGAAAAGGGCCAAAACTTATTAAGTTATCAAAAAAATCAATATTAAATCAGTAATATCTTCTAAACGGTGCATCTTAGAAAAATGTTACCGAAGTACTTTTTGCTTGCAAATTTGATGTACTTTCATAAAATTAGGGTCACAAACTTTTTTGACTTTTCTTAATAGCTTTTTTGAAAATTGTAATTTAAAAAAAAAAAAAATCCTTGTAACCTATTTTTCTCCAGAACAACCCACTGTGCACTAGATAGCATTTTCAGTCAGCTATAACATAAGAATAATAAAAAAATTATTGACATGTAACTTTTAAGGGAAAATCTATATTTTAGTTCAAAACACAAAAACCAAACTTTTTTTTACCGTGCATATTTTTTCCATATAGCACCAACAATTGTCTAAAACTTCGCCGAAGACACCAAACCAATCAGACAAACCGTTTCCGAAATACAATTTTTTGAAGATATCATGTGCATTTTTCATAGGCCCTTCTCATAAGTAAGGCTAGATTCAAAATGGCGAACCAAGTATGCAAAACGGCGTTTTTCTTCTCCAAAAACTTGTATGCAAGGTTTCATGCAAATCAAAAAATATGAAAATTACTCGTTGCTGAAATGATATGGAACCGCTCTAGATACTCTTCAAGCGTAGGAAAGCATTCACAGCGAATATCCCCACATTTACTAAATCGCTAGAGATTTCTTATCGAGCATGGTGACCAGTGTACTGCCCGAGAGATTGTTTTCTCGGACAGGGGAAGTTATGGATAACATGCACACGTTGAATTTCTCACGCATGGCTAAACTGGCGTTCTTGAGATCATTTACAGAAGTATACTGGAATAACTGAATCAAGAACCGAACATTTTGAACTGATAACCTGAATTATCTGATTTGTTTTGTTGTTGTTGTTTTAAATCTGACTTTTTAATAAGTGGTGTATCCCGAAATAATAAATTATACCATAGACTAACCCTAAGACCAGTAGGTCCCATACAAAAACATTTTTTTTCTTGGCTAGTACTATATAGTATATAGTACTATAGTACTGACTGAGTCTATGTCTATGGTCTATGGTTAGCTATAGCACATCGGTCCCAAGCTTAATCATACGCCCCTCATAACGAAGTCACACGAACACAATCTCAAATGTTACACAGCAAATCAAAACAAAGGCGCAAATATGTATAGTAAGGTGCTGGCTTCAAGGTGTACTTCGGACCAAGGGGTTCTACAACAGTGAACCAATTTCAAAACGCTAGTTGCATATTGATTGTTGATAATACTGCATAAAAGAGATATTCAACTCATTTTCTATGTTTGAATGAAAAAGTATCGATACCAAAAAAAAAATCTAATGGTTAAATATGAATCGATTTTCCAATATCGATACTTACGCATAATTTGCCCAATGCTAGTGGCAAGTACAATCATAGCCCAGGGAGTCGAGAAATTTTCATTAACGAAAAATCCCTAATCCAGACCAGGAATCGAACCCAGCCACTTCCAGCATGTCGTTGCTTTATAGCCGCGACTGTACCGACTGAGCTAAGGGTGTACGAGATGTGAAACTTGTACGTCAACTGAGAATCCAGAATAACTTCTAGATCTTTTACGGAAGTCGTACGTTTGATTACCGTGCCTTGAAGCTTATAGTCGAAGAGAATCGGCTCCCTTTTTCTAGAAAAAGTGATCACCGAACACTTCTCCGGATTAACCACCATACGGTAGAGGCTGCACCAGTGAGCAAAGATTTGTAGCTGCTGTTGTAGGAGGTGACAATCGTTGATAGACTGGATTCGCAAAAAGATCTTCAGGTCATCAGCATACGAAAGACGGGGTCCTACGAGGGCTAGGTTCACATCATTGAAGTACAGCAAGAAGATCAGCGGCCCTAAATGACTCCCTTGAGGTATTCCTGAAGTGGCTGGAAAAACATCGGACATGCAATCACCAACAGCAACTGTCAGCAGACGATCAGAGAGGTACCGAAACCATTGTAAGAGACTTCCATTAGCTCCAAGCTTATGTAGTTTTGCGATAGCTATGTCGTGGTTAAGCTTGTCAAAAGCTGCTGAAAGGTCTGTATAGATGACGCCCGTTTGCGCCCTTTCTGCCATATTTTCAGATTAGTGGTAGTGGAACAGCCGACCATGAACCCGTGTTGATCTTCACTTAAGTATTGCTTCCAATGGGAGAGTAGAGGGTCTATTATAACGAGCTCAAATAGCTTCGATACCGCGCTCAAAGACGAAATGCCTCGGTAATTATCCACATCTCGTTTGGTTTCCTTCTTGTGAACTGGAACGAGTGAGCAACCTTCCAATACGAGGGAAATATGCCACTTGATGTGGATATCTGGAACAGACGATGCAAGGGGGCCAGCAGAATGGAAATGTGTTTCTTTAGAAATACTGACGGAACTCCATCTGGGCCAGGATTGTGCTGCTGTGCTGTTGATTAACATATATCCAAAAAGATTTCGAACGTGATTTCAGCTTTCTTTGGACATTTTGTTGGTATCGAGAGTAGCACAGCCGACTAACCCACTTGAACTCGTAATTCGTTTTGGACCTATTTTATGGTCGTTCTTACCATAAAAACCGATCAACGAGTCCCTACGTTGTGTTTAATCTAGCCATTAAATTTTAGTTTACACCCCCGGGATAGGACAGTTTCTTCACAGGATGGCAACGGATGGTAAGATTTTCTTCCAAGACACTTATAACAATGATCACGCGGCACAGTTTTCTTCTCAGAATCAAGGCAAGTATAACGGATTTAATTTACTGAACACCAAACTGACTTTACAGAACATAATTCATACAGACACTACATTTACTTTATTCGCCTATTCGTCATACTACTGGCCTTCATGCGGATCAACACAGAACGGTCCATAGTATTCTGAAATTCGAACCAACATAAGGCAGCGATCGGGTAAGGGTGAATGGTGCATATTGTACTTCAAAACACGATTTGGAGAGCAACTTCGTGTAAAGTTTACGGGCACGGGATTTCTCAGTTCTCATTCCGGTTTGGGTTTTTGTTTCTCATTTCGGTTTGGGGTTTGTAACACCTTGTAAACAGTTAACCCAGCACGCTGCATGATATTCTGCACAATAGCGACTGACACCTTTTTAGTGACATCTTAAATTCACATGTATGGACAGTTCTTGGACAGTTGCACCACTTTCCTGGCCATTTTTTTACTGTCTATTGAACCACTTTTAAAACCACTCCCTTCCTTCCTTCGGGCATTCAGACGCTCCTTAAAGTTTCAGATCATACGAAACACAGTTGTAAAGACTGGACTTGGAAAAAATGAGACAAAAAAAAAATGGCACAAAAATGATCACCAAAAATTCATTTCAAATCAGATGCTTCTCAAATTTTCAGGGATTAAATAGGGGGTTAAATAGGGATTAAATATATTAGCTATGTTTTGGCCTAATTTATTCATTGAATTTCCTCCCCCAAGCTGAATACTCGTACATTTTTCCTAACACTGCTCATGAGATCTTGGTCGAGGCTTTGTCCATCGTCCTTACACAATTTCTCCCAGTTTTTCTTCAAAGCTTCATCGGTTTTGTTTTTTTCCGCTTTTCTTCAACTTTTTCTTCATAATCGCCCGAAACTTTTCGATCGGACGAAGTTCTGGTGTATTTGGCGGGTTCGCCTCCTTCGGGACCACATTAACGCCCTTCGCTTCGTACCAATCAATTACAGGCTTGGCGTTATGGCACGAAGCGAGATCCGGCCAGAACAGCGTGGGACCACGGTGAGAGCGGAGGAAGGGCAGCAAGCGCTTCTGCAAGCATTCCTCTCGGTAAATCTGCCCGTTTATGGTGCCGGTTGTAACGAACGGCTTGATGTACCGTCCGCATTCGCAGATCACCTGCCATAACAGGTACTTCTTCGCGAATTTGTCCATCTTTCTCTTCCGGAACATTTCCGGAACCTCCATGCGAGACGTACCGACAAAAAACTCGAGACCGGGGATTTGTTTGGTGTCCGCCATGATATATGTCTCGTCGTCCACGACGAGACCGCCTGGCTTGACCAGCCACTCACGGTACAGCTTCCGCGCACGCAATTTGGCCACCGTATTTCGCTTATCAGTCCGGTTTGGTGCCTTCCTAACCTTAAAAACACGTAGCCCAGCCCGCTTCATGGTCTCCTGGACGAACCACTTCGACGAATTGACCTTTTTGGCCACGTCTCGGGTGGAAAGGTTCGGGTTATCCTTAAAGTACTACCTTATCTTCCGCGCCTTCTCTGGGTATTCCGTTTTCGGGTTTCGGCCGCTTCCAGCGCGCCGCTCGATGGTCTTCGTGTCCTGGAACATCTTCACAACGCGGGACACGGTGTAATGGGAGATTCCAAGCCTTTTGCCGATCCATCTGTGCGACTGACCAGGATTATCGATCACCGCGCCCAAGATTTGCTGGCGTAGCTCTTCTTGTTTCGAATGCATCTTGTACAGATCGAATGCATCTTGACGAACTACTTGACAGATCGCAAAAAAATTTTGCACACATAAACATAGCACTCTTAACTAGTATTACTCAAAATTTCATTAATTTTTACTTACGCGATAAAAAGTTACACACAAAACAAAGTGTCGCATTTTTTTCGAGTCCAATCTTTATTTGCAATTGCAAGCCTTTTAGCGGTCTATCGGTGTTTGATTGTAAGTACACAAAAAGTTTTCACTGACAATTTTTTGTTTCAACGATATGTCTGGAACAATTCAAGCATAACTTTTCAAATAGACGTATCTAACATTTAATCTGAATTGAGAAAAATGAGGTAGAAGTTCCAGATGCTTTCATTAAATCCTATTTAACTTTACGTCAAGTTTTATTCGATCGGTTCATTCTATCATAGTTAAATAATATTAAAAGAAAACAAAATCCTGGTTTTCATTCACTTTCGCTCTATTTTTGAGATAATTAACACATACACCGGTTTGCCTCCATACCATACACATACACCATGTTAGATACGTCAGTGTGACATCTTGCTTGTAACATACACCGGTTAGATACGTCGGTATTTCAAAACGTTTAGCACTTGCGTTATGTCAGATACACCGGGTATAATTTTTAAGCGCAGATAGGTCGACTTGCTGTGTGGTGTATCTGAACTATTTTCTTAACGTTTAAAAAGATCAGATAGGTCGCATATGAAATTCGACGCGTATAACTGAATAATTTTGATAATAGTATTTGGCAATAGCTACTACATTAAGGGTGTTATTACTGACAGGATAGAATGAAAAACTCGACTTGTTTACATTTGCGACATACGTCCTTTTGAAAAGTTATGCTTGAATTGTATGAATAACCATGAAACTTGACAGATACACAATGAAAAAGATTTGCTCAAATTTTTGATTTTCTTCTCATACGGTTTAAAAGTTACAGAAGATTTTCAGTGAGCCATTTTTATCGAATATACACTTTAATGAAGCCAGAAATAACTTTTTCTCACTTTTGAAGTTTACAACCATTTTCAAAACGCATGTCAAATCAAATTGACTTTTAGAATAATAAACGCATCATGCGTTATATTTTATTTATTTTATTATTTGTATGTTTAGTGTTTTGATGTAAGTGGAAATTTCCTTAATATACAATATCAGATTATTTTACAGAAATCTGTAAAGTTTTACCGAATTTTCAACACCTGAACGTTCGGTAATCCAATTTTACGGGTTTCGGTAAAATTTTACCGAAATCTGCTAATTTTTTTACAGATATCTGTAAAATTTCACCGAAATCCGTAAAATTGGATTACCGAACGTTCAGCTGTTGAGAATTCGGTAAAACTTTACAGATTTCTGTAAAAAAAATCTAAGTGTGTACGAATAAAATATAATCGAACTGCACATCGCCAACAAAGGGACTTAAGTTACTTTGATGAACAGCCGTTGTTACATCCATAATTGGTGTGTCGGAAAGGAATTCGGAGAAAAGCGCGGTTGCATTATGCTCGAGGTTTTACCTGAAGTTGATGTTCCCCAAAATCACAGGCCTATCATTTTTTTGCCATGAAAACATACGATACAATTAACACAAAGAGCTTATGAACGTGTCACGTATCGAGATAGGTTAGTTTATTTCTAGGATGCTCGATTCTGCTGACTCCATTCACATCGTAAAAAGGACTCTATTGTTGACCGGCCTAGAGCGCAAACTAAGAGTCAGTTTCATTATGGTTATATTAGGTTACCACTAACTTGTTCAGTTTTGCGTCGAAGTCCATTGCAAAATTGGAGGATAAAGGGTGTCCACGATGAAATTGCCACACACAAAATTGATTCGCAAAATTCGATTTTTCATCTGATTGCCATCAAATTTTCAGGGATTGAGAAATAACTATTAAACTTCATTTTACCATTTTACTCGTATTTTATTTACAGTCCATACGCAAATTCCCGCACCTTGGCCTTAACCCCGGCCATAAGATTCTGCACAACCTGTGAATCAACCGTTTTTTGCATGTAAACCCATACTTTCTTCAGTTCCTCGACTGTCTTCACTACCTTAGGTCGTTTAAGAAGATGCTGCTTCATAATCGCCCAGTACTTCTCGATGGGGCGGAGCTCCGGAGTGTTGGGAGGGTTGAACATGTTCGGCACGAAATTGACCTTATTGTCCGCATACCACTTCAGCACGTCCTTGGAGTAGTGGCATGAGGCCAAATCCGGCCAGAAGATTGTTGGGACGTTGTGGGCCTTCAGGAGAGAAACCAGCCGCTTCTGGACGCACTCTTTTATGTACACCTGTCCGTTCATCGTGTCCTGGGTCACGAAAGGTGCACTCCGCTTCCCGCACGTGCAGATGGCTTGCCAAACCAGGAATTTCTTCGCAAATTTGGACATCTTCTGAGTGCGGACATGCTCCGGAACGCTGAACTTATCGCTCGGCCGTGAAAAACAGGTTGCCGGGGATCTGTTTGAAGTCGGCCTTCACATATGTTTCGTCGTCCATGATGCAGCATTCAACTTTCGTCAGCATGTTGAGGTACAACTTCCTGGCACGGGTTTTGGCGGACTTGTTCCGCTTCTCGTCGCGATTAGGGGCCTTTTGTACCTTGAACGTTCGAAGCCCAGCCTTAGTTTTGGCCTTCTGGACAAAACTTCGGCTTAGGTGCAGCTTCTTAGCCACATCCCGAACGGAGGCGTTCGGATTTCGGTTGAAGGCCCCAACTACGCGGTTGTGATTTTTTTTTGTTGTACGGAATACTTTTTCCTTCACTTCTGGGCTTCCGATCGGTGGTCAACCGTTCCTCGAACCGCTTAATCACTCGTGACACCGTGGAATTCGCGATTCCCAACGTTTTAGCGATGGAACGATGCGAGAGTTCCTTGTTCTCGTGATGAATGCGCAAGATTTTATCACGCACGAGCTGTTCTCTCGACTCCATTTCCGCGAGTTTTGATCACAGGACTTTAAAAAGTAATTAAAAATGTAAATAATGCACTATGAACTAAATCCACCCAAATTTTCATTAAATTCTACCCAACGGTTAAAAAGTTAGAGCAATTTCATAGTGTGGCAATTTCATCGTGGACACCCTTTAAAGCGCAAGTGGATTTAGTTTACACTGACATGAAAGCAGCTTTCGACAAAATTTTCCATAGCATATTGCTGCGTAAGTTGTCGCACTTTGGAGTTTCGACGCAACTGGTATCTTGGTGAGAATCCTACCTTTCCATAGGAGGGTGTGTAGGGCTGAGGATGAATATAAGTGGTCTTACTTCTGCAAAAATCGTTAAGCTCATTTTTTGAGTGGTGTCAGAGAAACAAACTGATATTTAGCGTGGATAAATGTCAGGTTATCACGTTAATACTCTTAGGTTATCACGGCAATACTTAAAGTAGAGTTACCAGTGTTGCTGATCTGGGTGTTCAACTGGATTCAAAAATGACTTTCGAACTACACCGTTCTGTGATCATAGCAAAAGCAACGGGACAGTTGGGCTTTATTTCCAAGATGGCGAAGGGGTTTTCGGACCCACACTGCTGGAAGTCATTGTACTGTGCACTTGTCCGTCCAATTTTGGAAAGCGCATCGGTGGTATGGCAGCCTTACCAGGCCACGTGGTGCCTCAGAATCGAACAAGTTCAGAAGCGGTTTATTCGTTTGGCTCTGAAAAACTGGCCGTGGCGAGATCCTGACCACTTGCCACCGTATCCTGATAGATGCCGACTACTGGGTTTGGACACGCTGGAACGACGTCGAAAAATGCAGCAGTCGTTGTTTATTGCAAAATTGTTGAAGCTGATGCTCTTGAACTACTTTCTATGTTGAACTTTCGTGCACCGAACAGAAGAATACGGAATTCTACGTTGCTGCAATCAAGTTTTCACCGAACAGTGTTTGGATACAATGAACCGATTTCGGCATGTATTCATGCGTTTACTGCAGTTGAAGAGCGTTTTGAGTTTAATGTGCCATCTGGACGTTTTTCTAATCGGATGCGAAGAGTTGAGGAGGAAATTGGTCGATTGAAAAACAACAAAGCCGCTGGAGTTGATCAGCTCCCAAGCGAGCTATTAAAACACGAACGGTGAAGAACTGGCCAGTGCGCTGCACTGGGTCATTACAACGATTTGGGAGAAGTGTTTACCGGAGGATTGGATGGAAGGAATTGTGCAACCCATCTATAAAAAGAGCGACAAGCTGGATTGCTGCAATTATCGTGCAATCACGCTACTGAGCGCCGCCTACAATTTGCTCTCCCCTCGTGGGGCAATACCAAGCGGGATTCATGGGTGGCCGCGCTACTACGGACCAAGTGCTGCTGAAATGTCGCGAATATAAAGTGCATACACACCATCTTTTCATCGATTTCAAATCAGCTTATGATACAGTCGATCGAGACCAGCTATGGCAGAACTATAAGACAATGTTAGCCTCCTACCACGAGTTCTGATTGACGGTAATGAAATCGAAATGGTAGACGTGTATGTGGGCTCGTTGGTGATCGCCGACAACGACATCAGCAGAGAAATACAAAGGCGCATTATGGCTGGCAATCGTGCCTACTTTGGACTCCGAAGGACGCTAAGATCGAACAAAGTTCGCCGAACTACAAAGTTGACCATCTACAAGACCGGTAGACCGGTAGTTATCTATGGCCACGAAACATGGACATAACTAGTGGAGGACCAACGCGCCTTGGAGTCTTTGAACGGAAGGTGATGCGTACCATCTACGGTGAAGGGCAGATGGAAGATGGAACGTGGATGAGGCGAATGAACCATGAATTGCACCAGTTGCTGGGAGAACCTCCCATCGTACATATTGCTAAAATCGGTCGACTACGATGTGATGGGCATGTCGTAAGAATGTTGGACGACAGCCCTGTGAAAACGAACCGACAGGTACAAGAAGAAGAGACGCGCAACGAGCAAGGTGGATCTATCAAGTAGAAGGCGACCTGCGGACCCTCCGCAGACAGCGAGGCTGGCGAGTGACAGCCATGGACCGAATAGAATGGAGACAACTTCTGTGAACAGCAGAGGCCACGCCGGCCTTAGTCTGATTGGTCGGTCGGTCGTACTCTCGCGCAAACGGTTGCTGGCAACATTGCACTCTGAAAACGCTACGAACAGCTGAGTGTGAATTAAAAAAAAGCAAAAAGCTTAATTTTGAGACCGGGTGCACAGTTTTTGCACCATCCTCGTTAATTTACCACTGTTCTCAAGAGCGCGATGATGATTGATCTCTAAGTGAAAGTAAATAGTGTTCAGGTGGTAACGCGAAATAGCTGATCCTGGTTTGGTAAACAATGACGACGAAAAATTACCTGTTCTGTGCTAATGAGCACCAGTTGATCGATTCAGAGTCTTTTTGGTGACTTAAACAATGTGAATTGGTTAAATATGGTGTTCTGCTGTTCTATTAGGGCCTGTTCATAAACCACGTAGACTCATTTTTGAAAAT
Organism: Aedes japonicus; assembly: GCA_034211315.2. NCBI lineage: Eukaryota > Metazoa > Arthropoda > Insecta > Diptera > Culicidae > Aedes > Aedes japonicus. Next base: position 329,791 of record JASCZW010005383.1, on the reverse strand, counting down.
CTCAGACACCCCCCTCCCCCCTCGTAGACTTTTCTCCATACAATTTTTTGAATTTTTGTATGGAGCGTAGACTTTGGTCAAACCCCCCCCCCCTCCCCCTAGAAAAGTCTACGTGGTTTATGAATAGCCCCTTAGCAGTATCGTGATGATTCATTGCATGTAAGTGGATTAATTTAGAATATTATGTTGAACAAACCCGAAGTGTGCTTGTGTGGATGAGGAAGCCATCGCTCCTGCCATAAGGGAACTCTATTCAGTTTGTCCTTAAAAACATCGAGTTTGAGGACCGATTTAAACCAACAGTAAGGATGCTGTTGGATCCACTCTCAAGTGTGAGTGGATTATTTCAGCAGAATACACAAATATGTTAAAACATACATAACTTGTTTGCAAGACAGCCGAAAAGTCAGGATGATACCACCAAACAAATTATAGAAGTTCCGATTGAAATTTGGCGACGAATTGTGCGTACAGCATAAAACACTCATGCTTGTAAGGTAAGGTACAGGATGTATACTAAACAGATACAGTGACGGACAATACAATAAGACCAAAACCTGATTTTCGTACAAAATGGTCATGTCTTGGCTTGTCTTTCATTTCTCATTAAACCAATTGAGCTGAAATTTCGGTTGTAGTCTACTTCCTCTTCTAAGGCCATACGATGGTCCTACGATTTTCTGGCCGGATTTAGCCTAGTACCATTACTCGAAAGAGGTTTCGGAGCGGTAAGGCTAAGGAGGTCAATTTCGTGCCGAAGCATTTTTTATTTTTATGATAGGTACGATTCATTTTAACATCAGTAAACTATAAACCGTAATTCAAATTCATCAACATGGCCATAATCATGAAAATCAAATGGTGGCCTTATTGTGTTGTCGTAAGTGGTGTCTGTAATTTCTAAAGTAGTGACTGAAAAATTATTTGGTTTAGATAAAAATTCAGGTTATTTCTAGGCTATAATATTCCAATTAAATTACTTTTGGAGAAAATGAGAGAAAAACCTACAAACATGACCATTTTGTATGAAAATCGGGCTTTGGTCTATTGTATTGTTCGTTACTTATTTTGAGAAACCAACAGAGAGTGTTTCTTATTAAGACTGCTAAAAGTAAGATTTCGTTAAGAGATTGCTGGGGGCATATGCGTGTCATCCGAATAAGTGTACAACGAAAGTCTTATTGTATAGCATTTAATATATTTTTCTCCTTACGTTCTCTTATATACTGAAAGGAAGGTTCGTTTCATTTTATAATGTATAATAATTTCAATATAGAATCAATTTTCCAAAATCGTAATAGTCCATCATTTAGAGCATTTCATCAATGCATCAGATTACTGTTTTTTTTCTCGTCTTAAGATGGTGTGTGCGAAGAAAAATAAAAATAATAAAATAAATCGATTCAAAATTGTCTAAATCGTAACGAGATGTTTGTGATCTGCATTTTTTCTTCAATGTATCTATCAACCTAGGAACAAAAATGGAGGATTGCTACAAACTAGGCCCACATCGTTAGTAATAGTATACTTTTTTTTCGTGTGATTGTGGTTTAATTTCTCAACTCAATTTGAAATAAAGACATTGCGTTGGCGATGCAATCTTTCTCGAAATGGTCAATTTCATCTCACGTTACGTTTGAAATGCAGTAGTAAACATCCATGTGTAAAACATTGAAAATCTGTCATCGTTTGTGTATAAATATATGCGTAATATAATAATTCTGAAGTAGTTCTAATCGGAACTTAGCCATTCTTAAAAAAGTTCGTTAGTAGTTTGATTTCATTTTTTATTATTTAAAATACATAAAGTACTTATGTAATTTAGTATGTTTAAAAATAGAGTTTAGAACAAGCTTCCAACATACATTGATACGATATCGATTAAGTCACCAATGGGGTTTTAAGAAGCCTGTTGGTGAAAATAAAGCAATAAAATAAAGATATAAGCTGCTTTCGTAAAAGGGAGAATCGTATAATTGGTATCACAATAAATGTAAGAGATGAAAACGAGTCAAACACGCGTGTTAGAAGCTGCCCTTTAGATGAGAAATCTTCTCAATATTTGTTGGAAGCACATCGTGTATCAAATAAAATGTGTTTGTGATAAGAGAAAAAAATAATACCCTACGCAAAAAAAAATCCGAATCCGAATTGCACCGGTTTACAAATCGGTATCGTACCAGGCGGCCACCTGGTTGTGGTTGTCCTGCGGTGGCGATGGCATCACATCCATATCGTCGAACGTGAGTTGCCCACCGGCCTCTGCACCAGCAGAATTGCCGCCAGTTGGGCCAGCGTTACCGCTTCCTCCGATCTCCAAACCCTGCATCGAATCTATCGGCAGTGTGTCATATCCTATGAAAGGTTGGGGTAGAGAAAAAGAAGGCGGAGAAAGTATCGATTAGTGTCAAACTTGGTTCGGTTAACCATGTGCTGGGAGTTTTAAAGGAAAATCATTTGCGAATAAGTTGTGCTACAAACGGTGCAAATAATTCAAATAATAATACGGTGGATTTTGTCGAAACTAAGTACTAAGTTAGTTGTTAACTTGATTTGTATAATTATTTTTAAAAAAGAGGGCTTTCTAAATGCAACACAAAAAGTCGTTTAATAAATGTGTTTATTAAAGTGTCGAAATCATTTATCCAATTAGTTGGATGTTGTCATATTTATAATATTTTTTTTGAAAGTTAGTCAATTTGGCAATTTGCTCTTATGCTGGGCTTGTGGATCTAGATTTGGTCTCGAAATGAATTAATTTCAATTTATTCTAAAATATTGTATCATTTAGATATCAGATCATTTTATTGGAAAGGTATACTGCCGTTATTAGCATAACTGTCCCATGTATATAGGGAAACCCATAGAACATGGGACAGTTATGCGTAGAACGGCAGTATAGTTCCGGTGGCATGTAGATGAAACATCTGTCAAAAAAGCACTTTTCGAAATTGATGTACGAATCCTGGTGAACGTTAGAAGTATTTTTTTATGAATTAATTTCCAACGGTCTAAAGCAGTTTTGATAAATCTTTTTCAGGACTATGTCAAATTAGACCAAAAAGCGTTAGTGAAAGCTAAGATGAAATGAGATCGAAGCCGTTCCTTATTCACTTTTCAAGGTGAGTTTGGTGGTAGAACATAGCGTTTAGCTAGAATATGCAACACACATACTAACATACGTGGAACATGATGCGCATGAGCTGAATTGTATCTGTGATTTTCAATCCTGCATGCAAACCGTCCATGATTTTTTTTTCTTTTTTTGAAAAAGTTTGATAAATTTCATAAACGTACTTATCAGAAGAAACTGCGTTAGCCTAGGCTTGTTACTTAGTGATAATGGACGAGCACACCATGAGCAGAAGTACACAAGGCCACAAAGAATGTTACAACTCCCGCACACTCTGATTGTGTCGTCCAATTGTCGTGAAAAAAAATCAGGAGGGTTTAAAGGAAAGTTTGGAAACAAATAAAATATGAACGAATTTCTGAAGAAACCCTCCAAAAATGCACACTGGCCAAAAATGAAAATTTAGACGGAAAGATACATGTTCAGCCTTAGTTTGAAATTTTTGTACAAAGTTTTCTTCTGAAATGTTGTTCTTAACCGTGATAATAATACTTTGTTGAAAAAATTCAATTAAAGTATAACTTAACTAGTAAAATTGGTCTAAATTGGACATTTGAGAAGCCATAGCGAAAAGTTTAAGACCAAAGTTGCTTCAAATGACTTAAATCAAGACCGTTTATCTTTGTTTCTATACAAACATTACTTTACTTTTGCTGGTCCAGTGTCCCTTCCTTTCCTGATGCGTAGAGGAACGGCTTGTAAGATGGAACAGCGCCACTTTTGACATTCACAGCTACAACACGATCGCGCTGACAAGTGTTAACCTCATTTTTTTACTATTCTTCAATTTTCACTTGCTTTTGGAGTGAATACACTCATTCGATTTAGCTCTTCCAGGTTTCAATGTTCGAAAGTGTTGGCAAAATTAAAATAGCAATTATTTCTTGTGCTTAATAAGTGGAAATTTCCAATCGATATCAAAAGGTTAACATTTGTGTTGGCTAACATTTTTGGTGTATTTTTATGATCTAAAGGCATTTTCAAACAAATCGTAAAGTGAAACAATTTTTGGATGTTTTGTGTTTATGACGTCATGTTTGTAAGATAGAACACTGTTAGGCTTGTAAGATGGAACAATTTTTTTTCGTTTTAAAACATATGAATGATATTTTTTAAGTTTGGAAATGCCATGGAATCAACAATAAATTGAAATATAACAATAAATTTTTTGAAATTGCAATTTTTGATAGATTTTGAAAATCGGCCATAATTTTTTTTTGATGACTATAAATAATCAGTTCCGTGTGCCCACTTGGAGCCTTTTAGTTCCTCTTTCGAAAGATCATCGAAAAAATAAAAATTATACATGTTCGAGCAAAAAACGAATGGTGTTCCATCTTACAAGCCATTTTTTGAAATTGCAATTTTTGAAGGATTCCGAAAATACGCCATAACTTTTTTTTTGATGACTATAAATAATCAATTTCTTGGGCAAAGTTGAAGCCCTTTAGTTCTTCTTTCGAAAGATGTCTTTGGATTTAAAGTGGATTTGAATTTGGAAAAAATAAAAATTATGCATATTACGAGTAAAAAACGGATCGTGTTCCATCTTGCAAACCTTTCCTATACTGGATGATGATGAAACCTACATTAAGGTGGATCTCAGCAGATTCCACGTTATCAGTTCTACATCGAAAAAGACAAGTTTGATGTTCCAGACGGAAGCAAAAAATCTCTAAATTTGGGAATTACTTGGCAAGCGAGTTGTACGTGCGAGATTCAAATTTCTACCCGTGACGGCTACAACCATGAATGGTCAAGTGTACGTAAAGGAATGTCTATAAAAACGGCACTTTCCGATGTTCAGGTCATTCATAAGCCGACCAATTTTTTGGCCTGACTTGGCGTCATGCCACTACTCTAATTGTTATGTTTTTGTATTCTCCGTGCGTGGAGTAACGATTATGATGTAGAAGGAGATATTCGAGTGATCTCAGACGTTGCGAATCTAAACAAACCCAAAAAAAGGAGAGAGTTCCTCTCCCATGTGCGCATCAAAACAGAGTGCATACAATATATCGCTTGAATAACTATCACAAAGCCATCGTTGGTAAATGAGCGCTTTCCAAACGTCACCTTTTGCCTGTTGAGGTGGCCGATTCGTCCGTGCCTCGACCTACCCCGCAGTGGGATGTTAGGCAAAGGGTAACGTCCTTGGTTCGAGTACTACTGTACCCATGCCCTTTCGCTCAATTTTCAATACATCTGTTCTATTTTCCAACCTACCGTACACTGACGGAACTTTCAACACTTTCTCTTCATATCTTTCATTCTAGCAAAACATTACTGTCCACTCTTGGTGCCTCATGGTGATGAGCGAACATCTCCTTCTACGTCATGCCACATCTCAAAACCATGGAATGGTATAGAGAAAATAAGGTCAACCTCGTATCCAAGGACATTAGTCCACCTCGGAGTTCAGACCAATCGAAAAATATTGGGTTATTATGAAGCAGAAAATGCGCAAACATCCTAGGACCGTTAAAATGCAAATACCGGTTCTAACGTTATACCACATCTTTTGGAGATTTTAAGAGAGAAGTAAGGGTATTTGGATTTGTAGCGCAAGTTGAATAATCTGAACATGGCAAAACTTAGCAAAGTTTCAGCTATGAGCTCATCATATGAGTAAAATCGCTTACCGGTGAGTCATCTCTTCAGGTTTGGGGACAAATAAAAGCCACTGGGGGCCAAGTCTGGCGAATACGGTGGATGGGAAACCAATTGATACCGAATTTCATTCAATTTTGCTTGAGCAATTGAGAATGAATGAGCGTCGTACACTTTTTCTCTGCAAATGCGTTTTTTCTGGAATATATCCTTTAAATGATCCAATAACGCTGCATAGTATGCGCCTGTTATAGTTTTATCTTGTTCAAGATAGTCGATGAATATCACACCTTGCGCATGCCAAAACACGGAGGCAATAACCTTTCACGCCGATTGTTGCGTTTTCGGGCGCTTCGGAGCACCTTCGGCCGGTGAAACCCACTGTTTTGCCTGCTGCGATGACTCCGGTGTGTAGTAATGGATCGAAGTTTCATCCATGGTTATGAATCGGCGCACAAACTCCTTCGGATTGCGTGTAAACTTGTTCAAATTTTCCTGAGAGGTTGTAACACAAATGAGTTTTTGGTCCATTGTAAGCAAACGCGGCACCCATCGTGCGCAGAACTTCTTCATACCCAAAACGGAATGCATAATGTTGCCAACTCGTTCCATTGAAATGCCTAAAGCCTTACCCTAGTAGCACACTCGTTGCCATTCGATTGAGATAACATAAATATGACTTGCTAAGTCATAATCAAGTTACTACAACTAATTATGATCGTAGTGTGCTACTTGGGTAGTAGAAGCCTAGTAAAGCTCTATGAATTTCACGTTTGGATCCTCTAATACTATATCATGGATTTTATCGACCTCAGTTGGGCGTTCAGAACGCGGTGCGTCAACGGTGCTCTTACGGCCACAACGAAAATCAGAAAACCACTTATGAATCATTTGAATCGACGGATCAGAGTCTGGAAAATACTTATCCAGCTTGGCTTTGGTTTCGGCAGTCGTTTTCCTGCATAGATAATAGTATTTTATCAAAACTCGAAAATCGGATTTTTCCATTTTAAAAACAACTTCCTGATCGGAATCTTCTCAATGTTAACTAGAAATTAGAAGAATAATAAGGATTTTCCATTTAATTCTGACTACCTTTTCTTATCTTGACAGATACACGTATTTTGTCTACAATGTGCAGACTTCTCCAGTGTCTCGTACTAATAACTCGACTAGTACGAGACACTGAAGATGTCTGCACATTGTAGACGAAATACGCGTATCTGTCAAGATAAGCAAAGGTAATTGGAATTAAATGGAAAATACTAATTTTTCTTCTTATTTCTAGTTACAGGTATTGCACTAAACAGCTCAAACCCTCTAGGATTTGTCAATGTTGCCACTAATGACAGAAATGACTAAAATTTTGACAGCCGTCATTCGAGAAGTGAAGCTCATAGAAAATGGTTCACATTGGTGGTTACCAACGCCATCTGTAGGAAATTAAAGAGACTTTTCAGGCAGCCTAGTAGAGCAACAATTTCTTGATTAGTTTTGTTGTTTGAACAAATTTAAAATTAGATCCATGCCTCAATTCAACAGCGTTCTCCTTCATATTACGCTTCAAAATGTCTGATCCATTGTAGGTTCAATGAACTGAAGGCAACCCAAACCATCACATTGCCTCCATCGTGGTTTATAGTAGGGACGCAGATTTTTTGGACCCAGATTTGTGTAAGGTTTGGGCCAAATTTGCTTTCATCTGTGAAAATAACGTTCTACCTGAACTTATCCGGTTGGCAAAAATCCATGTAAAATTCCACATAGTATTCATTTGTTCACACATAAACAGAACCCTCTAAGAAACACATATGTAGTTTATGTGGCAAGTGAAAAGTATATGTGGCCACACATAGTAATTATTTGTACACATAGAAATTATGTGTGGTTACAAATAGATATCATTTGTTGATCAAATTGCAAAAATTTATGTGTGGGACACATAGATACTATCTTTGTTTTTTTATGAGTGTACGTGTTTTTGGGCATATTCCTATATATTTTCTTTTCTTATTTTTAGCAGATATAAATGGCTGGTTTAGTGCAACACTTCCACGATATCCTTTATCATGGATACGTACTGTTTAATTGTTAGCTTTGGTGTTAACATACCGTAAACGGACTGCCAGCTAGTTTAGGTGCACTCAACAGAGGATTTGTTTGATTTCCCGTAGAATCTTGGGATGGTGACGATTAGCGAGCTCTGGTTTACGGCCTCTGCCGGGAGAAGTCAGAGATTTTGTTTTCTGGAAACTCTGGAGCACATACTGAATCGATTATGGCGGACGTTATACTACGCCTTTTTCGTCTGCGACTTACATACCTCTTCAGTGTCGAGTTTTCGACTTGATTTGATTCTTGAGGTCAACGATCAGTTTCCGTTTTTCAACAGGGATATTGCTGGGAAGAATCGCCATTTTCCAGAAAATATTAGCTCACATTATTAAAATCAAGGAAAACTTACTAAACTATCTCAATTTTACTCTGTTCGCAGTGGTACACGCTGAAAACTTCTTCACTGCAATACACTGCGTGCCCTTGCTTCTGACAGAATGACAAACTACTGTTTACTTGCCTTCCATTCTGTAATATCGTAAGTTTACGGACACTTGTTTGACATAACATTCCTGACTTTTTTGATAACACCAGAAATTTGTGTAAATAAGATGCATTTGTGATCGTTTTAATGCCTAGGCAATGAAAAGGACATATTTATAGATCCAATGCAAATGGAAAGATATGGTTCAATATAGAGCCTTTCATAAACCACGTAGACTCAATTTTGAAAATCTCAGTTTCTTTTTTCAGGCATATGTTCTCGCTAAAGTTCTAATTTCTCAGATACATTATCGCTACTAGCCTAGGTTAGCTTATACGCTACAACACTAAACCTTTTTGAGCACGTTTTGTGAATGTCTACGCCAATTGGTCTTTAAAACAAAAAGGCCTTTCCGAGTTTTACCGACACCGACAAAAAGAAGTAAATACATTGACGTCGCAATGTGTTAGAACTTAAATAATAGAACTCGATTATCTCCCGTCGTAGTCGATTAAACACCTTTTTTGTGTTTAGTTGTGACTTGTCCGAGGTGAGATATGAACTCGTAACTTTGGCGTGAAAGGTATGGGTGTAAACCATTACGCCGGCCGAGGTTTCCCCTTAGAAAAATAAAGTGCGGATTTGCCCTAATGGGACAGAAATCGAAAAACCTTACTACACTAATCAATATCTTGCTCTTTTCAGACAGAATTTACCCACAGGCACTAGGGAAATGTTTCCAATGTGTCAGAAGAAGTGATCCAATGTATCGCCCAAGTGAAATTTCGCAGAGATGTTCAAATAGGTACCAAATCCTATGTTGTGGACAGTCTTGGCAAAAGTCATGCTCATTAGATTCAAAAGCGTGGATTTTCAAGCAACATAACATTGACTACCTATAAGTTCCATGCGAAAATCAAATGATAACTCATGACAACGAACGTAACCAGAAGAACGAACGTTCAATTTTCAAAATGCTTCGATATTCATTCATGTAAACAAGTTCATTTTCAGAACGAATTTCGAAATGTCAGAAATGAAATTCAATCAACCACAATGAATATCAATTACCCGTCGGGATCGGAAAAATGCAAGAGCAGCCCAGTCCAGGGTATTCTTGCACCACATTGCTAGCATCCATTCCTGTGGGACGATGATGACGGCCCTGGTTGTTCCATGTTTGGATTAGGATTCAAAATCACTTAATAATGAAAAATCATCACAAGAGCTGATATTCAGATTTCACATAGAAATTCATGCTTACTGATTGATAATCAAAACAACAGTGACAGCAGATTTTTGACCTGCACATAGAGCCGACTTCATTCATTGCAGCAGACAAAATTCAGTTGGCATAGAAGTGACAGCGGTAAACTTCATGAAAACCGGAAAGTAAAAATCATCATTACACTGGGATAAATCATTTTCACTTCTCATGAATTTTTTGTGAAAATTCAAGGCACTGGTTGTGGATATAGGGTAGTCGTAAGTTGTAACGATTAGTAGTGCATATAAAATAAGCAATATCAGTAAAAGCATCATTTAAAAAACAACAAAACGATATTTGAAAGTTTGTTTTGATAATCTATTCACCAGTTAGACCCACCCCATCATTATTTATAATGAAAGATTACGAACACACGAATTTCACTTCATGTTGTAGGCCCACAGGTTAACTAGGACCGGTGTTGGTGCGGAAAGAAAAACCAAAACGAGTAAATACCCACAACAGGATTAATCATAACAAAAATGGTCACACTTTGAAACTTAAAAATAGCATTGGAAATAATAGTGCAATAATATATGCATAAAAAAACTGCTCATATGGTTCTTATAGATTATGAACAAAACAAAAATCGTTTCAAATAACTCTACGAATGAGAAACACACGAACCAAAACGGAAAACAATAAATGGTGCAAGCAATACTGCTAATAAAACCAAACGCAAACCGAAGTTCATCTTCACTCGTGCACAAAAGAAATAGTCACCTATTTATATTGTTTGAAATTTAGGACCGATTCCATACTACACACAGCCACACACACACACTCGTAACGGGGACGAGAGGTGTTGTGATGTTTACTACTGCTCGTTCGCTTGTTTCGGTTCCCGTCGTTGAACGTTCGATCCACACGAAACTTCGTTCGACGCCGTTCTGCTGCTCCATATATTTTCAGAACTCATTTTTGTTATGATGTTTAATCCTTTTCGGTGTCACCGTGAAGAGGGTTCTATATTGTTTTACTCTCTTGTGTAATGTCTACTCATGTCAGTATTAAAATTGTGTCTTGTATATCTTCGCTTTCTTTTACAACTTTTCATTAACAAACGGTTTGCTTAATTTTTGTTTTGTTTTACATCTTTTTGTTTTGTTAGATTATGCATTTATCGTTAGGTTGTTTTCCTACCACTTGTCAGCTGCTATAATATACTAACATACAGATATATATAGAGTGTGAGAGAGAAAGGAGAGGGATGTACACGAGAACATCAGACGAACTACTATTGAAGAAGTTTTAACTGAGTCCAAAGTTTGGTTTGAGGATCGTTTCAACGAAAGGAGCTAAATGCTAGATGTAAAAACAGTTCAACGTGTTGCAAAATAAGAGAGATGGTATTAACAATTTTGAAGCTCGAAAGGCATACGATTGATTTTGGAAGTGTGTAAATGAAAGGAAATAGCCTCTAACGTTAATTCAGTATTATTTCTTGTTAGATTTTTGCTTCTTTAGTGATGATATATGTTAGGCTGGTTTAGCTGAAAGTACATAAAAATAGAAGAAAGGAGCGATGGATTGGTTAGTATGGAATATTGTTCGAATAATGTCCAAAACATTTGATATATTAGTGAATATGTTATCTAGAAAAATTAACGCTTCCGTGGATGTTTCTGTTAAATATGATTTGCCCTTGATAGGGTACAGCGATTAAAACATATGTTACGAATGTTTTCTACATACCTTGCTGGAATGCACGTCCTCCGTGTGAGCTGTGCACACTGGGGGGACCTTGTCCGTAAAGGCCCTCATATGCTTGATCGGGTGAGAGGATGTCCTGTACCGTTGGAGGTTGTTTTGGTGATGGTGGTGGAAACATTTGTGCGTGGATATTCAACGTATTTGTGTATGTGTGTGTTCGTATTTATATCAGTGTGATGGAAACAGTGTTTTTTTTTGGTAAACATAAAGTAAAAATAGAAAGGAAACAAAAAACAAAGATAAGTCAATTTTTGGGCACTAAACTAAGTAAAAAATAATCTTTAATCAAAGAAATCATTCCATTTCATGATTCTGGAACATCCGGAAAATGCTTTTGATTGATATATTTCAATCATCACGAGCAGTTCCCAGTGTTGCACGAGTAGATTTATTTGAAATTTCCAATCGTTTCTATGCATATTTCAATCCAATGTAGATAGGTGATACAAACAATAGAAGTGAAAAAGCCAATTTATACATTTCGTTGCTGTGGTATATCGGTGGGGAAGCGTTTGATAGCTTTTTTACAAAATTAAATAATACACGAAAAAGATACAAATGAAATTGCTTTAAGCGATCAAGGTTTCGAGATATCAAATATACACAATCGAGGGAAACCAGCAATGGCAGATAAGACACGTAAGCGAATTTTCAAGAAAAAAAAACCAGGAAAGTTCACTGTCTACTAAACACTGTTTGATAACACCCTACACTCAGCGAAATAAACTTTCGATAATCATAAGATTGCATTATGATTATTTGCTATAAGAAATCAGTATGCATTTTATTAAATTACCTTATGAAATATAATGATGTTGAACAAATAAAAATATGGAGCAACCTGGATTCGAACCTTGAATGTTGAGGTTATGGCTTCAGTTACTTGCCCACTAGTATATATCAACACATGTAATTAGGAAAGCTTAAAGGCGCACAAGAGCACCGTCGTGTGAAACAAAATTCATTCATAAGTCGCCCTTATGAAATTCCAAAGCATCGTTCATAAGTTGAACCTTATGAATTTCTTAAGATAATTTGCCTGAGTGTACGACAAGAGAAGTGCTGTTTATGTACGGTATAGTACTCCAGATGCAAGACGGGTCGTTGAGAAGGAGAAATGAACACTTATGGCCTGAAACTAGCAAAAATCGGACGACAACCCGGCGAATATATATATTCATTCCCATCTTTGCCAATATTGTCCGACTATGCATTAGCCGACAATAAAGATTGGACTCGGAAAAAATGCGACACTTTGTTTTGGGTGTAATTTTTCATCGCGTGGGTAAAAATTAATGAAATTTTGGGTAACACTAGTTTAGAGTGTTATGTTTATGTGTTTTTTTAAATCGCGATCTGTCAAGTAGTTTCAAGATGTGTGTGTTTGTGTGTTTACAATCTAATTCCCACTGTCTGGCAGCGGTATTATGGATAGAATCTACCTGCAACTGTTTCATATTTGCTGTTTACAGTTGCAAAAAGCTTAAATCCGGGGATTAGAAGGTGACAGCTCTACCGCGACTCCAATAGCCCATTTCAAGAACGCAAGCATTCCGAAGCTATCTTCGTACACGATAAGCCCCGCTCCAGTAGTGACATACTGAAACTTTCAATCAAGCGTATGTGCAATGCTTGATTGACGCGTATTTAGTGATTCACAATTTTTTTTTTTTTTTTTTTTAAATAAGGTTGACGTTATATAGTTCTAGTCAGATACATCTCACCAATTGCCGCTTCCTTCGTTACACTCTCTTGTTCATTCGTAAACATAAAAGTTCTCGACGTTGCCTCGTAATTAATTTCATGCACTCCCGACAAAATAAGCGCAAAAATTAACGTGGCCAAACCGCCCGTTGTATATGTAACCTGCATAAGAAAACTGTACACCACATGGTGAACGCATCTGAAATTTTGTGGCAGCCTTTCCCGCACGCGCATTGTCTTCGTTTGCTGCTTCTGATAAGCAAATGACCGTTTTCTACACGCACTGGTCGTCTTTTTTTTGCACTCCACACTCTGCCAATAATCAAATGCCCGCTACGAGGCCACTCTATATCGAACTTCAAAACTGCTAATAATCATCGATTCACTCGCGACAAAGCGGACAAACGCTCAAACCTAATAATGTATGTCCGGATGTCTTAATACTACCACTAATAAGCAAAACTAAGCTGATGTAACTCCTCTTCCGGGTGCGGGGGCGCAGCACAAAAAACCACAAAATGTGGAAATACTACCGACACTCACAAATTTCTGGTGGGAATCGATTGTATTCACTACAGGTTTCCCAAAGCACGCCGATATTATATGATTTCACTGTTAGTTAAAGTTAAATTACGAATTATTGTTTGATTTTTTTTCGCGAAAACGACGCAGCAAAAACAAAACACGTCAGTTTCAAAGCACGGCTTGCTGCGATTTTTCATCTGTCAAGTAGTTTCAAGATGCATTCGAAACAAAAAGAGCTACGCCAGCAAATTTTGGGCGCGGTGATCGATAATCCTGATCAGTCGCACAGATGGATCGGCAAAAGGCTTGGAATGCTGGTGCATTCCACCGTGTCCCGCGTTGTGAAGATGTTCCAGGAGACGAAGACCATCGAGCGGCGCGCTGGAAGCGGCCGAAAACCGAAAACGGAATACCCAGAGAAGGCGCGGAAGATATGGCAGTACAGAATAACCCGAACCTTTCCACCCGAGACGTGTCCAAAAAGGTCAATTCGTCGAAGTGGTTCGTCCAGCAGACCATGAAGCGGGCTGGGCTACGTGTTTTTAAGGTCAGGAAGGCGCCAAACCGGACTGACAGGCAAAACACGGTGGCCAAATTGCCCCGGCCTCGAGTTTTTTGTCGGTACGTCCCGCATGGAGGTTCCGGAAAAGTTCCGGAAGAGAAAGATGGACAAATTCGCGAAGAAGTACCTGTTGTGGCAGGCGATCTGCGAGTGCGGACGGTACAGCAAGCCGTTCGTTACAACCGGCACCATAAACGGGCAGGTTTATCGAGAGGAATGCTTGCAGCGAGAGGAATGCGCTTGCTGCCCTTTCTCCGCTCTCACCGTGGTCCCACGCTGTTCTGGCCGGATCTCACTTCGTGCCATTACGCCAAGCCTGTAATGGATTGGTACTAAGCGAAGGGCGTTAATGTGGTCCCGAACGAGGCAAACCCGCCAAATACACCAGAACTCCGGCCGATCGAAAAGTTTTGGGCGATAATGAAGAAGTTGAAGAAAAGCGGAAAAACATTTAAAACCGATGAAGCTTTGAAGAAAAACTGGGAGAAATTGTGTAAGGAAGATGGACAAAGCCTCGCCCAAGATCTCATGAGCAGTGTTAAGAGAAATGTACAAGCATTCAGCTTGGGGGAGGAAATTCAATAAATATGTGCCAAAACATAGCTAACATATAGTTATTTAATCCCTCAAAATTTGAGAAGTATCCGATTTAAAATTAATTTTTGGTGATCATTTTTGTGTGTCTAATTTTTATGAGCAGACAATTGAAATCAACAGTTCGCTAATAGCTGTTCAAATTTATGCTAACTTGACGCTCATATTGCCGGCTAATTCATTGACGGGCCATATTAACGAAGAATTGAACCCGGCATCATTCAATACAGTGGCAACGAAACAGAGCTACGGCCCACAATTTACGAAAGTTTGGTTGAACTTAAAAAATCGACAGCAAGAAAATGCAACAGTAGAATACTTATAAAAAAACATACAGCAATTCAATTAAAAATTCTGCTACTAACCCATCATCACATCTCAGCAACTGAACACGAACGATAACAATAACATACAGGAAAAAGCAACCATATTACCCATAGCCATGAAGCGATTGGAAATCATCGGGACCTCTTTCCGGTCCAACCACGAGCGAACGCTAACAATATAGGTTACATACTAAGACAACAACCGCCGTCTCGATGGCTCTTACCTGCAAGTCTGGCCCTATCCCGAGTTCACCGTTGTTCCACATCGTATCGTCGCGGAACACCGGCAGGGTGGTCAGTTCGCTGGAGAAACGTTTCTTATAGTCCATGGATTTGTCCTCACTCATCTTGAATAGGACGGCGGCCGCGTAGGTGGCAACACCCTCGTTAGCGGAATTGAGCAGTTCAGTCAGCGGTGCGGTGGCACCCTCGGCTTCGATCAACTCAGCCACTTCCTTGTCGACGGCCAGCTCGCACAGGACGCCGGCAGCAACGCGCTGCAAGGAAATTCAGGGGAAATTGTACATATAAGCAGATGTATATAACACATTGGCTCCAGCACGCCTATTCTAGGAAAATGGTGTCGGTATATAGGATAAAAGGGGAACGGATCGATGCGCGTGCGCTTGACCCAGGACTTTCAACGGTGGGGAAAGCGAGAAACCTGTGGAATGATATAGAATATAGTCGGGAGTTGTTTTGACGCACCTGAATGTTTTCGATGTCGTTGTAGAAGAGCAACTGCACGAAGATCGGAATAACGTTCTGCTGGTGGATTAACTGCCGGTTGAGTTCCTCTTTCGAGAGGATGTGCAACGCCCCAACAGTGCCTTCGACAATCTCCTCCATGCGTACCCCGTCGGCATAGGCACCCGGAGGCTGCGAACCGTTGGTGGCCACCGATGAGCGTTGCTATAAAGGGTGGATTTTTATTAAATTGACGCTTTTAGCTTATCATTTTAAAACTTACCCTTTGCGTGTCTTGGAACGCCTTAAATAACAGACGAACCAGTAGATGGATTGCCCCGTGTTCTCGCAAAGGAGCTGCATTAGCTGGACAGAGTGCCAGATTACGAATCAGCCCAATGACGGCCTTGATTAGGGGCCAACGAGATGGCGGATTAAGTAGCTTCACGATCACCGGCAGCCCGTAGCCGTTGCGGACGATGTTCTGTGCGGATTCAGACTCTGGGTGACGTGAAGTAAGGTGCCGCAGCGCGCATACAGCCGGTTCTGTGATTTCCTCACGGTCTCCAGCGTTGATAATGGTACCAACAAGAGCCTCGACGCCACCAACTTGACATACAGTGACCTTGTTGCGTTGGTTGTTGCACGTCAGGTTGGAAAGAATGCCGGCAGCGCAAGTTACAACGTTGACATCGGATGAACCTAGCACGGTGACCAAACCAGATAGTAGCGTTTCCAAACCGTCAACCTTTGTTGCGGCATCTGAGAGGTTACGCAACGTCCAAAGGCAGTTCTGAACGAGACGTTGTGATTGATTTCCCAAATGCATGGCCAAAGCTTGCATGCCTCCAGCTTCAACAATGGCTGGCTTGTTGCTTGAACAAACAGACAGTACCTTCAACACGCGGGAGGTTGTCCACAGCAACTTCTCATATTCGTAGGAGCGCATAATACGGACCAATTCGCTCGGTCCGGTGGAAGCAAGGATAATAAGTTTACTTTCTTGATTTCCATAGGCAAGAATCTGCAGGCAATCGGTCACAATGGCCAAAAACTTCACGTTGTTGCGTTGCAGCAAAGCTACCATCTTCTGTAGGCCACCAGCCAAACGAACTGCCATTTTACTACCATCCTGATGGAGTAGCAGATTGTGAAGAGTTGTGATTGCGTAAAACAACACCGATTCAACCGGTGATGAGAGGAGCTTAACAAGAGCGGGAATTCCACCGGATTTAAAAATTGCCAGTAAACCTTGGCGATGGTGCGACAAATTGTGCAGCGTTCCAACAGCTCCTTTAGTCGTTTCGAGATCATTGCTCTGTGACAAGGCACGCACCAAAGCAGCGACCATCTGTGGGCTGTTCATGATAGCGTGACGAGAAGCTTCCTTCTTGGACAACTGATGTACCATCATAGCAGCCTGGGAAACTACGACTTGATCTTCATCGTTCAACAATTTGATCAACTCTGGAATAGCTCGTGTGGCCAGGTCAGCATCGTCTTGATAGTTTATCAAATTGACAACAGCATGCTTGAGCATTTGTGATGGCTCAGACAGTCGCTGAACTGCTGTGGGCTGCTGAGGATCGAACTGTGTCGATGGAATTTCGATACCTTCCTCGAGCGTTTCGGGGAACATGGCGGCTCGAACACGCTGTGAGCGTGTCTGGCTGAGCTGCTGGTTCATATCGTCCACCTGATCCTGGGTGAAGTTCTGCGAGAAACCTTGATCCATGTCAAACATCAGTGGGTCTTCCTCCATGTCGTCATCTTTGCCACTGAGTGATGGCACCTGTGTTACCGCACCCGAGTGGATGCCGGAGTCACCCATGTACGAATTTTGTTGCCACATCAGCGTTTGCTCCTTCGCCGAGGGCATCGGCATATCCGATGTATTATAGGGGTTGTGGGACACTGAAAGAGAAAAGAACAAAGCGAAAGGTAAATTAATCACCATTGTCACAAATGATAGGTACCACCTCGGGAATGGTGTGCTATGCTAGGATCTACAGGGGAACTGTCCCACGTGCAAAAACGCCACACATTCAAAGAAACATTCACGCAATAGGTGGACTGCGAATTCTTGCATAATGTAGTAGTTATTGTCTAACAAACGGAAGGATGAGAAATATGCCAACCTGTCGAGTGTTAATAGAAACGTTATTGGAATGGTTTTGACTGTCCCATTCTCCCATTCTCAATAGTGATGAAGTAGTTCAACATGCACAAACAAAGGATTTGGGATGTACTTCAATAGATTAAATAACTGTTTGCAGTGGTTTATGTCTCGAACAGAGGAAAAAAAAAGAATTTTGAAGACTATGTCTATGCTAAACTTGCTTACTGTCGAATTCATTGCATCAGTTACTTAAAGACACCAAGAAATACTTAGTTATCGTACATGATAAGGTCTGTATCCGCAATAATCCGGATACCTCAAAACATGAATAAAACATAAATTTCGCATTATATTTCCGTCGTAGTTGTTTATTTCAGATTCATGGGATGTGTTTTAACAATTCGTGAAGACAAAACAAAGTTATTCGGTATTTGCATAAAATTTTCGAACTTTGCGCTTAACTCCGTCCATTAGGGTTTGTACAGACTCTTCAGAAATCGTAGAAGCCGTCTTTGTCCAAATTTGCGGGAAGTGTTTGATGTCTTTGATTCCTTCCTTCTTTCTAGAAAGCTTTCGCTTCATCAGAGCCCAAATATCTCTCGATTGGTCGTAGCTCTGGGCAATTTGGCGGGTTTGAGGTTTTTGGTACAATGTTCACTTGATTTGCTTGGTACCACTCCATCACAATTTTAGCATAGTGGCATGAAGCCAAATCGGGCTAGAACAAAGGTTTTTCTTTCTGACTTTTGATGAAGGGTAGCAATCGCTTCTGCAGACACTCTTTCTGGTAGATCTCCTTGTTGATTGTGCCTGTAGTGACGAAAGATTTACTCTTTTTGCCACACGTGCTAATTGCTTGCCACACAAGGTATTTTTTGGGAAATTTCGATGCCTTCTTCGTTCTGAAATGCTCAGCTGTAGCATCTCTGGCCATAGCAGAATAAAAAGCCAGCCCTGGAAGCTGCTTGAAATCCTCCAGGATATAAGTTTCATCGTCCATAACAACGCATGAAAACTTCGTCAAATATTCGCAGTACGAACGTCGAGCCCGTGATTTTGCTGCCAAGTTCTGTTTGTCGTTGCGATTTGGAACTGTTTTTACTCTATATGACTTAAGTCCCAAACTTTGTTTTGATTTTTGGACAAAACCAGGCGACATCCCTATTTTACGAGCCACCGTTCGAATGGACAGATTTGGGTTTTTCGTTAATATCCTTTTCACCTTGCGGTCCATGACAGGATCAGCGCGTCCAATGTTTTTGTCACTTCTCAATTTCCTCTCCACCGTCAAACGTTCCGAAAATGATTTCAGCACATCGTGAACAGTGGATTTAGGCAAATCCAATGTTTTTGCAAGGTGTCGTATTGACAAGTCAGGATTTGCTGTACGCCCGTACAAAATTCGCTCGCGCACTTGTTTTTCTTTCGTCGCCATCTTGAATACTAAACATGAAATGTAAACATCAATCATAGTCTTTTTCATCATAGACTCTCAGCTATACCACAGTGAAATTTCATTCCTACGTGCAATATATCAAAAGTTACAATGATTTGAAGGTGTCCGGATTAATGTGGATACAGATTTTAGACGGTTGACGTATCCAGATGAGTTGTTTGTGATTGAATAATGCTTAATTCTATGAAGTTATTGCAAGGGTGGTTCTTATTAAAATTCAGATCTCAAGATTTTTTGTTTTGGTTATGAGTGGTAACTATGTTTGAGAAAATTATAGAAAATGTTATTTCAAGAAATTTAGCTGAAGGCACATTTTGTGTAGTATGTCGTCGAATCATTAAAATGAAAATTATTCGTTTTTGTATTCTTCTCACTCCATTTCGATTGCCGTTCGTGTAGGGAATAAATCTCACTTTCGCCGATTCACTCCCAATTCACTCCCTGTCAAACGTGACTAAACTTAAATTCATTTTCGAGCTAGCCACCTTGGAAAGCGTTTCAATTGAAATTCAGGCTTGCTTCAAACGACGTGGTGAACGACCGTGAATCAACCCACTCTATCTGATGGCACATCTTAAAAATAATGAATACCTCAGAAATAAATATAAATCGCCGCTTTGAATTGTCCAGTTTTTTTAAACCGAAAACATCAGCCAGAATATGACATGTTGTTCCATCCATGTGAGATGCCTATGGTGTCAGCTATCACATCCACAGTCGATCGATGATCTTTCAAAAACCATATCCTGTATTTTCGCTATGATTTCTGGTGTGGATGCACTTTTTGGACGTCCAGAGCGTGAATCGTCTTCAACGCTTGCACGACCACGCTTACACTTCAAAACCAATTGCACAGTGATTCCATTCCATACAAAAGGTGGAAAAAAGTCTTAAAATGGATTTTCTATAGCTAAGTTATCTGTTTACAAGTAATTTAGGGCTGCTTATTTCAAATATGCTATCTAAATTGTCATATTTAGCCAAACTTCCGAAATATGGCCACCTTATGATCCCCTGGAATTTCCGGAACACCCGAGAAAATGGTAAGCTTATTATTCAAAACCATTTGGCCATAAAACGTAAGAAGTACAGCGTTGTGAAGAACAATTTATGACTCTCAGTGGTCACTTAGTGGTCTTCCGGAAGTTCCGGAGCATCCGTAAAATTTGATAATTCAACAATTCCATACCTACTAGATGAAGTGGATCATACAATTTCGCATATTTTCGTTAGTTTGTTCCTTTGCAAAAAATATAAGAATTCAATTTTTCCTTCTGTCATTAGGGTGACCTATTTTGAGATAGGGTGGTCCAAAAAACAAAATTTTAGAAAATATATATTTTCGTATAATTATAGATTTTGAACCGATTTAAATTTAGATTTGAGAAAATGAAATATAATGAGTTATAGTATTAAGAAAATGTATGAATATAAAAAATAAATCTTATTATAAAAATCAATTATAAAAATGAACAGTTTTTATTAGTTTAGTGGCGACTACAATTTTCATGCAAATGTCAAATAAGAAAATTCAGACAATTTTACGTTATGTCATTAAAATGATTGCAATGATTTATTCCAATATAGCTTATCAAGATCGCATCTTTCGGGTTTGAAATATCCGCTTCTGGAAGATAAACGATATCGAAACTTAATCAGCATGCTTTTTGCGACGTAGGATTGATTCGTCTTAGGCATCTCGGGCCTTGAATCGTCAGTCGGTTTCCTAAGCAATCTGTATTTTTTCGTTGTCAAAGGGATATCTGAACTCTTCAGTAATGCAGTGACTAGTCGAAATCGCAAAAGGGTTATTTCCGTTCTCACATTACATGTAAATTTACTTCAAAATAAAAACCTAAATTTATCCACGTATCGTGTGATCTTAGCCTTATTTCCTGAAAGTACTAGGAATACGAACCCGGATGAGGTTATTGT
The DNA here is from genome assembly GCA_034211315.2 of Aedes japonicus. NCBI lineage: Eukaryota > Metazoa > Arthropoda > Insecta > Diptera > Culicidae > Aedes > Aedes japonicus. The sequence goes on along the minus strand of JASCZW010005383.1, from coordinate 308,621 downwards.
AGCCCTGGAAACTTGATAACATCACCATAGCACTTATTTTTAAGTTCGCATGTTATTTGATGTGTCAAGTGAACCAGGATGTTCTCAATGTGGCTCTAGACTTTTGATGTCATCACCATTGGACTAACTGTCTTATTATTATGTAATTTGAGGTGTTAGATAATAGGTTTTGATCTAAATCAGAAATTGGCCACTTCCTCTAGGGTACCTCCGGAACCAGTCAACTAATTTCAATAAAATTCGAATGGGACCACAATACCTTTCATTTGGCGGTTGTTTCACCCAAATCGGAACCGTTGATCGTCAACTGCGGGTCAAGGTCATTGAGGCTGATCCCAACATCTCGAATTATGATTTGGCGAAAAAACTGAATGACGATCGTTGTATTGTGCGACGCAACCAGCTCCGAGAAGGTTATAAATATTACCGAGCAAATGAAAAACCCAAACGAAATGGCCGAGTAGCCAGAAATCGGGCACGTAAGTTGTGCGGCCAAGTTCTGACGAAACTCGATGGATGCCTCCTGATCGATGATGAAACATATGCTGAAGCAGATTTCGAACAAATCTCGGTGCTCAAATTCTACAAAGCTCCTGCTCGCGACATGGTTCCTGGCAGATTCAAGATTATTGTCCATCAAATTGTCTTCAGTTTTGTCCAATAGAAAATTATTGGGTTATAACTAAGCGGAAACTGAAGACGAAGGGAGCAGTCATATTGACCAGATGAAAATTGGTGGAATCATCTAGTCAAAACCATAACTGAAGGTGTGCGCCAACTAATGAGCCGCATTAACCCAAAAGTGCCAAAAGTTCTTCGAAATAACGATGTTTCATAAAATAATATAACCTATGTTTCAATCTTAGAAAGTTTTTCGATTGAAAGAAAAGCTTAAAAAATTCCTCGCATTTGAAAGTGGCCCATTTCTAAATGATCTAGCCTTTAAAGAGCATGTTTTGATGAAGCCTGAACAATTTTTTTCTGAGCGTTAAACAAGTACCATGTTTGATTTTGTTGTATAAAGAATGCAAACCATTAATCAGCTGAGGAGTTGTCAATGAACTTTATTCTGAATCATTTGAGTTATCTTACAGTCTTTAAACCATTATGTTTTCTTGGAATATTCGCTATAATGGACCCGCAAAAAGTTGTTAATGAAGCTCACAAAGCGTCGATAGATTGATGAAGTTCTCCTATGTACAAAAATGAATGATATGTCTAGAATGATCCACAAAATATATAATTTCCAATAACTTTGCCCAAGCCAATATTACTTTTCCAAAACTCATCAATCACAGCTGCACAACTCTTCAGGCTACCTTGAGATGGACGTAGCCTGCAATAATGGTTTGGTTAGACCTCACTTATGGTAGAGCACAAATTTAGCAACGGACCAATTACCTTTCATAGTTATTGCTCAGCCACGTTCGTAGCCAACGACTTGATATTTTGTACATGATTAGTGCATACATGTTCAAAAATGCAAGTCATTAGATTTTAATCCGACGAGTAATAGCAAAAACTAGGGGAATTGGTCCGCTGCCGAAGTAGTGCACCACCCTTTGTCCGATTTGGCAGGATTCTTTTGAGTGGTTGACACACTTCTCACTTCAAGAAGACCCTGACGAAAGATTCAGCAGACAGCCATCCCACCCAGACTATTTGCGGTTGTATTGCAACATGTTATTATGTGACAGCCAGTTGCAAATTATAGAGTAAGGCAGTATTCTACGATAACATAATTTGATGGGCCGGAATGTCGCCCTGCCGTACCACTGAGAGCGATGAATTAATAATCAATTCTTCATTATTCAATTGCTTAATTTACGACGACTACATGAGTAAGACATCGTTCTGTTTGAATATTAAAAACGTAACGCAAAACACCGGGTACATACCTACTATGTAACCACTGACGGCAGAACGCCATTTGAATAAACCCTATTGAATTTCATGAGGCGCAAAATGAGAAAACAATCGTCAATGCAGTTGGAGTAAACGATCCTCCGAAAACGGAGCCCTTCGATGTACGATATGCCATTGTGGTGGAGAACAGATTGAGACAGGCAAACACACTTGTATGTGTCTTCAATCGGAAATGTAAAGAGCGACATAAACAAGCTAAGTAGGATAAGGATAAGGAGATAAATCTTTTCTTGTCGTCAATACCGGCATTCCCGGGTAGCATCTCGAAGGGTTCCCAAAATCTGATGTACTGTCGTGTATACAGTATTTATGGCGTAGTACGAGGTTTCCGCAGTTGACCAAATCGTATCGTGGGAAATCCCCTTGGGAGGATCTCCCCTTTTCATAATCTCCTTGTTATTAAATTATTTCCTTTTCTTCTCGGCCTGAGTGGCCGAAGAAAAGATAAAGAAAAAACAAACATCTTACGGTTCAAGCAGGACGTCTGTTCCACGGAGCATTTAATCGTAGACAAATAACAACAGCTCTCCACAATGTCCTTTGGTCCTGTGCGGTTCTTGACTTGTTCGACGAATGCGCCCGGTGAATTAGAGGGTGGGCTAATTCTCGTTATAATGTTTGGCTTTTCGCGTCTCATTGATGTCGTTGAGTCAATGGGAAGATGCTTCTTGAGACGGTCGTTTCTTCCTACCGGTAAGTGAGTAATGGAAACTACAGGAAATTGGACATTAGATGATTTTTGCTAGCAATAATGATAATTACATCACCAGAGATTGCTTCATCTCACTCCTAACGCCTCAAGAGTTTAACAATCAGGCAACGTCCCCCCAGAGTAGCGGATAATGTCCTTTTGTTCTTTCTTGACGTTTGAGATGTAAGTCAACTCAGTGTTGTCAATCGAGAGCTTTCGATGCGACTTTTGCATTAATGTAATTGAGTGGCAATAGCAATCATACTTTATGTTACACTGAATAGGTGCTCATGCTTCAATACCGATCTAGGTATGTGAGTTTATTCCCAAGTTGACGTGTAGTGACAAATGTTGCCACCTACCATCATCATCACAATAAATCCAGAACAAAACCCTATCAAATTCATTGTACGCATCATTACAGTTATGAATTTCATGACAAATATTTGTCATGTTCCGGTTTAGCGGTTCGCCCTTCGATTTAGCAAGGTCTTCATAATTTACGCTACCACGTGTTTCCCGTTTCGATGACAGCATCATTAGGAGCTCAACCTTCGCAATATCGTAGGGCAGGGAATGCCTTCCCGAAGGGAAGAATGCGTGTTCACTCCCGCATAGCGTATAGAAATTGTGATAATCATGTAAAACACACGACCTTTTTGAATCTCTACAAGCACCGGGCACACTTCATGGTTTTGTCGAATATGGAGGGTGCAATGATATAGTTTTTTTTTACTATCTGCGCACAATATTTACTTTTATCTCTCTCTTTTTTAAGCCCATGGCAAAGTATCAAAGAAACCCTTCTTCTATGTTTTCTATGTTTGTCAACGGTGTCGTCCTCGTCGGATGCGTGATCGGTTTCAAGTTTGCTTATGAAATAACTCCTCTTGTTGACAAGATTTTAAATCCCATCCCGCTGACCCTCTTCATTGAGGAAAATGAAATAAATAAAAGTAGGTAAGGGGACATGTAGTTGACGGCCAGCGATGTTGGTTTTGCCTAGAGGGGTAGTGTTTATGTCTGGTATTCCCTTGACGGAACTGTCTTTGTTAGGGTTTTGTAGTAATTACACAGTAATTGATATTTCTAATACGGCCTACATTATCAACCGTTTTAGAGTAAAAATTGAACGATTGCGCTTTGTGGCGAATATCAAAGTAGTAGGGTGGTGCGAACTTAAAATACAGTTCAGGATATGTGTGGCGGTGCAGGATTTTTTCACACAATGGATAAAAATTTTTGAATCATGTCGTGATGCGATTCTTTTGCAAGGTTTAAATATAATGTGTTGAAAAATAGTTAGCAAATAACTGAGAAGTAAGACAACCCGATCGATGAGACTGTTCCTACTAGTCAAAAGTACTAGGGAAGCGGAACCTATCTTGAGCTCAATAAGCAGGCCTCCAGTGAAAATCGGTGAATATGCACTGAATACCGAATACTAAGTATACAAGTTATTCATATTATTATTCGTTCACTTACCGTTAATCGTTTAGCAACAAACAAAACATTCGATTCTGATAATTTTCTTCCAATTTAATACGGCGAAGTTGCCACTGCTATGTATCTATTTTAATAATATCACGAAAAACATTAATCTCATCTGTGTACATATGTTAATCGTACTGATTTTAATCAAGAAAAAAGATAAACAAGTTAACGCTCTCCACTACTACACCCAAAAATGAAGTAGATTATTTGACAGCACTTCTTGTGTGTTGGGTAGAATGCATACAACCAAGACAAAATAAAAGGGTTTGTTTGTTATTTTTCCATGTAAATATTGACAACAAGACTCACCATAACGTTTGGCATAGAATGTTTTATGAATGATTGAACACGCACACTAGTGTTGATGTGTATGCTATACAGTATATGAGCAGTGTCGCCAAATTCAACAGAGATGGAAAAATATTATTAACTGTGGAATTTTATTTCTCGGTAAATATTGAAAACATCTACAATTAGAAGTATGTCATTATTTATTTAATCTATGGAAAAATAAAATAGTTCAACTTTGGGCGATTTGTAGTACTCCCACAAAAAAGGTGATATTGAAGTACTGCCAAACCCATTTCATTCGAATAATAGTCGAGCGTATTTAAATTATTGTGAAAATTAATCCCATAGTTTTCTAGTATTTTATCACGTATTCGTAGATGCTCGTATGGCTAGTGTAATAATTGAAGTGTGATTTTTATGGTTTGTGCAATTACGCAACGAAAATGTGTGAGGATATAGTGCAATTAAAGAGAAAACTTGGTGTCTGGCTCGAGTATTATATATTCTTGGTTACTGCGTCCATTTTTTGGAGAAATTAAACATCTTTTTACGTTTGAAGTTGGATGACTGCAGAATGTGATGAATATATGTACTATGGTGAGCATGGGTTCCGCTTTCCTACTAGTTTTGAAAACGACATCTATGGACCAGTAGAAAAACCTAAATTTTCACATTATTTTATTATTTAATCTCTCATAAGAATGTACTCAAAACTTCATTTCAATCTGTCAATTCATTCTTTGCTTACAAGCCATTTGAAGTTGACGTGTCAGTGTATTTTTTAACAATGGAAAAATCCTACTATCGTGCGGTGATTAAATTCTTTGTTTTGGCAAGTTTATTGGCCATTGAGATCCATGTAAAGATGGTGAAAGTATTAAAGGAGTCTTCTCCTTCATTTCCAACCGATCACCGATGCACAATGATTCCAAGGCGGAATAAAGTCGAAAAATCAACTTCCTCATTGTACATCGGCTGTTACTGACATCATGCTGTTACCTGATGGCAAGGACGTTACTGTCGTTACTGATTATTAAAGAAATTGTATCACTGAACTTGGGGAGGCGAGTTCAGTTCGACGGTGATGAAATCGAGTCGGTATACGAATTCATGTATCTGGGCTCATTATTGACTGCCGATAACAACACCAGCAGAGGGATACAAAGGCGTATTATTGATGGCAATCGTGTCTACTTTGGGCTCAAAAGGACAGTAAGATCGAACAAAGTTCGCCGAACTTAAAAGTTGACCATAAACAAAGGCATTAAATAGATCGGTAGTACGCTACGGCTACGAAATATGGACAATGCTGGTGAAGGACTACGTGCCTTTGGCATCTTGGAACAGAAAGTGCTGTTTAAGATCAGTGGTGGAATGCAGATGGAAGCTGAACGTGGAGTAGGCGTATGAACAATGAATAGCATCAGTTGCTGGAAGAACATTCCACCGCTGAACTGGGTCAACTACGGTGGGCTGAGCATGTTGTAAGATTGTCGGGCGATAACCCAGTTGAAATGTTTTGAAGTGCTGGTTGCATCTTTATTTTTGATAACCAATCTGATGTAAAAGATTTTCAGTGTCAAACATGGTCTAAAATACGTCTTTTTTAAGTCGGTTCACGATCGCACATGTCTCACTGTACTATGTTTGATTTAAAGTTTTCTATTCAGCCACGTTTGCTCTCTCCATCGTTAGCACAATGCACCATAACACACATAAAAAAGAGGAATAGCGAAGGGTAAAAGATCAAAGATTTTACCCTACAATATGCATTACTTCCTCTTCCATGATTGCATAGAAATCAATTCAGCTCTCATTTTCCACGCCAAGTAGGTAACCGAAGTTGCTCGGTTCTATCAGCTAGCGGTGTGATCCGAATCAAGAATATAGAGGGTTGATACGAAAACACTTTTTTCCGAATCATGTTTCCACGGGAAGGGGTTACCGATGAAAAAATACACCACACTCAAGTACCCATGAAAAAAAGGTGTCGAATTGCTTCATTTCCAGTAGCAGGTTCATAATTCTGTTTATATTAGAATAGTTGATGCACGGCAACATACATTTTCAGTATCATATGTATAAAGAAAAAGGTGGTTCGTGACCAAACGGGCACGACCTTGTTAATTAGCGAATATCACTGAAGGATTTAATTATTCATGGAAATTAGGGCAGTTCAAGGTACCTGCTAACTATTAATTTCATTCCTTTTTTACTACGCGAATATTAGTTTCTACATTTCGCTCCAGCGCGCCAACCAGAAATGTTACAAAAGGATTTTAAATTAATTTCACTCCCATTTGAACGCGCGAGTGTTCATTGTTAAACGAAGAAGTTGTAATCCCTACCCAACCATCGACAACACTCCCCCCTCCATTAGAAATCCAAACGGCACGCTGCCGCTTTTGAACCCTCTCGTTTTGCTGCGAATATACGAACAACGAACAGTCGTCACCAGAGTATATAATTACACGAAATACACTCGTTTCGCTTTGATGTCCGTGTTACTGAGAAACCCTTATTGCTTTAATAATGAATGAATGCGAAAATGTGGGTATGGGTGGTTCTCTGAGAACACCGACAGGGAAGGAGTGCAAAAGGATTGCATCTCCTCTTGCTAGAGTCGAACCCCGGCCCTGTTCGCGAAACTGAGTTTTGATATTTTCTCATCGGTTATGTTGTGGTTTGCTTGGAATCGCTTAACTGACTGACATTATTTAGGAATTTGAAAAAAAAAACCCTTCGAACAGACACAACAAATCCCACGCCTGAGAACTAGAGGAAGGAGGTCTTCATTTGGGTTGTTCGTGTCAATAACGCATGCATGAATAAAATGGACTGATTTAAGGGAAATTTGTTCAACTGAATTTGCTCTGTAGTTTTTTTTTTGTGAAAATTAGTCCATTAGTCGCCTTGCAGTTTATCCTACCATAAAACTAAGGATTAATGCACCGACTAGCGTCTCGAAGGATTGAGAAACGAAGTGACTCTTGTCACTTGTTGAAGTAGCAAGGACGTGACATTCCATTTGATTTGCACAGAAAAGTCACGTCAATACACTGAAAATTAATTTTATCCTAGAGAGTTTAAGCTGTTTAGTGGAATACCTGTCACTAGAATTGAGAAGAAAAAATAGTATTTTCCATTTAATTCCAACTACCTTTGCTTATCTTGACAGATACGCGTATTTCGTCTACAATGTGCAGACTTCTTCAGTGTCTCGTACTAATAACTCGACTGGCAGTCGAGCAGTCTAGAAATGTTTCTGGGAAATTCTGAGGAATTTTATTAAAGAAAGCATAAGCAGAAGGCCTTATCCAGTTACCTAGCAAGTCTCTACGTTTATCCCTAAGACGATATGAAGAAAGTTTGTGATCCATGATCGAAATATATAATTAAGAAATGAAAGATCTAGAAACAAAGTCAGGCCATATGAAAGCTAAAAGAAAGTTTTTCGGAAGTTCACAGTTAAATATAAAGGGTGTTTCGATCAAAATTTGGTCGACTTAAACTTGACGCATTTCCTTTCATCGTACATTAAAAAAAATTGCATACCCCTCATTTTTAAGATGTGTGCGTGAAGCATCATGCCTCTATTTTGATTTTCAGATTAGCACTTCAGCTATCAAAATGCCGTCGAAGGAAGAGAAGCAACGCATCAAAATTTCACACGTGCATGGCGAAAATCATAACTACTCCCAAGTTGGCGAAATTCTTGAATGTGGCTAAATCAACTGTTACCAACGTATTAAAAGTGTTCGGTGAATGTTTGTCGACAGCCAGGAAAGCTAGATCGGGGGGAAATCGAAAGTCGGCCACAGCGACGACAAAAAGAGTTGTCCGCTGTTTCGAGCGGAGCCTCAACCTCTTCGTCCGAGATGTCACAAAGAAGCTGGGACTGGCTCCTTCAACCGTGGATAGAGCTAAAAAACGAGCTGGACTATCGACTTACTAGAAAGTGGTGACTCCAAATCGCGACGATAAACAAAATACGACGGCCAAAGCACGATCGCGAAAGTTGTACACGACGATGCTGACGAAGTTTGAGTGCGTGGTACAGGACGATGAAACTTACGTCAAAGCAGACTTTAAACAGCTTCCTGGACAGGAATTTTATACGACAACCGGACGGGGAAAGGTGGCAGATATTTTCAAGTACATTAAACTGTCAAAGTTCGCGAAGAAATAGCTGGTGTGGCAGCCCATCTATACCTGTGGCTTGAAGAGCAACGTTTACATTGTGCCCGGAACTGTCAACCAGGAAATTTATCTGAGCGAGTGCCTACAAAAACGTCTACTGCCTTTCCTGAAACGACACAATTGTCCCGTTCTATTTTGGCCGGATTTGTCATCTTGCCATTACGGAAAAAGGCCATGGAGTGGTATGCTGACAACAACGTTCAAGAGGTGTCCCAGGACAAGAACCCTCCCAACACGCCAGAGCTCCGCCCAATCGAACAATATTGTGCCATCGTCAAGCGGAACCTTAAGAAGACTGTTGTGAGCGAGAAACAGTTCAAGGCAAACTGGCGTTCTACGGCGCATAAAGTGGACAAGGAGATTGTACAAAATCTTATGGCAGGTGACTGATTCCACGCCAAATCGGTCGGTCACCAAACTCAACTATCTTCGATTTTGATGAAACTTGGTACACGTCTTCGGTATGTTGAAAAAAAAAATCCACTGGTGTTAAGATTATTTGGATTCAAGAGTAACTTTTGAGATGGGTGTATGTTTTTTTCCAACATTTTGCTTGAAAAATCGTAGTTCAAAAACCATTACATTTAGAGAAAAACTTTATATGGGGAGTTGTAGAGAACTAAAAAGGCTTTGTAAAAAAAATGTACACTGAAAAAAAAATTTTTTTTTCATAAAGAAAAATCGAAAATAAATACTAAAAATCAAATATAAAAAAAACATATTTTTAATATTTTTCAAATTTGTTTTGTGGAAATTTGAGAAAAAAGACACGTTTTGAAAAAAACTCTAGGATGGACGCTCTTATAATAAAAAGTTTTCCGAAAGAGCGAACTTTGGTGCATATTTCAAATTTTGGTTATTCATTATTATAAATGAAAATTAATTATACAATATGATTTTGGAGATCATTAAAAACAATAATGATCATAATGATAAATCACCTGAACGCAACCGTTTTCGAGATTTTTCGGATTTTATTTCAATAGAATGAAAAAAACCTCAGAAAATTCGCTCTTTTCTTAAGTTAATCGAGATTTCCACCAGAAATGATAAATTTTCCAAGATCTTCATATTATAACGTTCACATTACTCTAATGTCCTCTTTTCTTTTGATATCAGGATGATAAGAAGACTCATTTGAAAGAACAAGATAAATAGCACTATTGTTTTAATATTGCAATCAATATATTTATAATTGTTTTATGGCTGTATCGGTCGGGCCGCTCAGAGAATGAAGGGAGCGAATTTGCTAAAGCGATGAAAGTAACAGCGAGATAGATGTCGCAGGGGCGACAAGTGTGAAATGGACAGATGATGAAATTATGCGGAGGGTCATATAGAAGAAGCATATTAATCGAACTGCTGACTATTTTGCCAAGCTCCAACGATGTTAGAGGTCGGGTGTAGTGTGTGAAAACTACACTCCGAACAGTTCGGTGATGTAGCGATGAAAGTAACACATATTGTTTAAGGTAGGTAGACAAATAGCAGCTATAACGTATGTCAGGTATATCTTCTCATAAAAAAACAGCTAATGTACGCTGCCTGTAAACTACCAGAGATGTTTTATACCTGCATTTCCAAAGGTACCACAGCCAATATATATGCTCATACATAGTCGCATTCATCAGTAAAATCTATCTGAGTGAACTGAAAATGGAGTTTAACATGAAGAAGTGTTGTATGCCGTTTCCCACTAAACGGTGCTCAAAAAACCTTCGTAAATTAACCGAACAAAATGTCAAAAAACTCAAGTTTATGGGCAAAACACATTTGGACACTTCTTTGATGATTTGTGATAATTGTCGTTTGCATTTAAATAGAACGGAACAATCCCATGCTGCAATTTCGGAGCCTAGTGAGAAACCATCAATTACTAACATTATGGATCCACAACCATCTACATCACGGCAAGTAGACTTGTATGGTCTCGAGGAAACGCCATCGGCAATATCATTAATGTCAGTGCCATCTGATAGCAGTGTGCAAGATTATTCAAGGCGCCATAATATTGAGCTATTTAACAAGGGCGTAGCTGGAATCAACGTTTCGCCAATATCGGCTAAAAGTTCCTGAACGTAAATTATGCCCGCAAAAAGTTCAAAGATGTTTCAAACGGCATTCAGACACACATATTTGGGGATCAAGCGGAGGAGGATGACCTGGAACAATTGAAAGTGACAATGCAATTGATGATAATTAGAACGAATGGCATGATATCCAAGCCTTGCAGCTAAGCACTGGACACCCTGATAAAAAGTGCTGATTCAGAATTACTTCGAATGGAGCGAACCAAAAAAGTGATGATTGTTTAACAAAAATGTCGTTTTGTTATGTATCACATGAAGAGTATGAACAGGGGGTAGCAGAATGGAATGAAATTTACCGACAGACTAAAACGATTGCAGGTACACAAAAGTACCACTCATTCGTTCCAATTTCAGAAAACGAAGTTTTTGTAAAACTGTTTTCGAATGACGAAGAAGGCAGGATTCATAATATATATAAAAGCAATCAATAGTTTATATAATGTTTATGTAATATTATCAATGACCGAGACTAATAAATGGTATATATAAATATAAATCCAACCATAATTCATTATTTTTGTCTTATAACTTTAAGTGAAGCTTTTTCAATCGACGAGCTGTTAAGAGTAAGTAAGAGGCACATACATGTGTTTTAAAAAGGCTAAAAACACAAGAGAAACAATCGTTAGCTATTGTTGTTTTAATATCACGAGTAATTTATGAAAAGGGCGTATTTTTTGAGGTTTTGAAATTTTATTGAAAGAAAATCAGAAATATCTTGAAAACAGTTGCGTTTACGTGGTTTATCATTATCAATCATTATTGTTTGTAATGATCTCCAAAACCATATTGTAACATCAAAATTTATTTATAAGAATGAATAACCAAAATTTGAAATATACACCAAAGTTCGCTATTTGAAAAACTTTTTTATTATAAGAGCGTCCATCCTAGAGTTTTTTTAAAACGTGTCTTTTTCCTCAAATTTCCATACAACAAATTAAAAAAATATTAAAAATATGTTTTTTAGATATTTTATTTTTAGTAATTATTTTTGATTTTTCTTGATGAAAAAAAATTTTTTTTCTGTGTATATTTTTTAAGAAAGGCTTTTTAGTTCCCTACAATTCCCTTATATAAAGTTTTTCTCTAAATGTAATGGTTTTGAACTACGATTTTTCAAGTAAAATGTTGGAAAAAACACATACGCCCATCTCAAAAGTTACTCTTGAACCCAAATTATCTTAACACCAGTGGAATTTTTTTTCCAACGTACCGAACTCATGTGCCAAGTTTCATCCAAATCAATGATGATCGGGTATGATTTTTGGGATTTCCGGCACATTCTGGATGGAATCCCTCAGGTGTTAAACGAAAGGTGAATATTTCTCCTGTATTCTGTATTAATTGAAGTGGAAAAAGAAAGAATATGACTCAAGAAAAACGTTGATCGACTCACACACATTACTGTTTGACCTAATTTTAATCGGAAAACCCTCTAGTATGTCCGTCAAACAAGCAAACTGGAGATATATTAATTTTATTTTCAGAAGTCAAGCAAAGCCGTGTCCAATACATAACTCTATGAATATATTTAATTTTCTGCATTTCAAAATATGCACTCATTTCGAGAATTGTTTTAACCACATTGACCGGGTAAGAACAACGCCACAGCTTTTTATTTCCGATGAAACGTATTTTCGTATTCGGTATTTCAAACTATTGCTCTGCAATTGACTTATTGCCTGCTCTCAGCTCGATTTCAAGTGAAGAGCCCACGTTGCCACTCTAATGCTCGTTTACTTTAAAGCCGTTTTTTTTCACATAAAAAAAACTTGCAATTGTTCATGTTAGAAATGCTCACTGGAAAGAGAAGCTCTAGAGAGGCATTAATTTAAGTTGACACAATATACTCTAGCAAAAAAGCAAAAGAACAACACAAAACTCCTCTGGCTCTGACTCTGACTCGTTGAATAAAGGTCAACTTCTTTTTGCACTATAGTGTCTTCGTCAACACCAAGGCAGAAAAAGCATATTCAAAATGGCGCCTGGGCGAAAGCGTTTTCTCCATTGTTTTTTAGCAGTTAGACATTCCCTCATTCCTGCCATTGGGGGGTGCACCAACAAAACACCGACATCTCCACAGGAAGTTTTCCTTTGCAGCATCCAACAAACACGGAGCTGACGTAAATGGGACGAAAATTGTAAATATTTACCTTTACATCCCTCCGCAATCAAACTTCAAAGGAAACATAGCAGCTCTGCTGCCTCTAAAGCGATTTTGGGTATTATGAAGTAAACCATCCCCGCCCACCTGCCACACACCGAAGGCGACAGCGACGAGTGCAGGCGAATTTTAAATCTTCCCAACGAATCCCTAGAAAGATCATCAGCGATTTTCCGGAGGGGAACCTGTCAGAATATGAGGTAAACTGAAATCTTGAAACAGCTAAAGTGTGGAGATTAGAGCCTGGATGAAGAAGAAGAAGGAAAAAAGAGCCCGGAAAGATAGTAGCTATAGGGTGGCCACAAATTGACTCTAATCAGGCAAAACGAAGCAACCACTCTGCCGGGCAGCTGAAGTGGACACTCTCCGGGATTGGTCAGCTTGTTTACTGTGCACCTTAGTGAATTCAGAGTCATGTGGAGGGGGTAATTTCTTGTTTTTTTTTTCTTCCTGGAAGTATTGCGAGGATATGAAAAAAAAGCTGGACAAACGATATGTAGGGTTGTTTGCTTTACAATTTAGATGCGGTATGAAAAGAAGGTTATGCATTAACATGAAAACTCATTATGTGAATAGGAGGACACTAGCAGGAGACTGACGCTAAGATCAATGGAAAAGTTTTAGATTACGACGTCATTTTGTTTAAAGGAAATAGCCTAGATGTTTGATGTAGCGATTTTTTCTACATTTATCATACTCCACTGCTCCGGCCAAAAACGGTTACCACTTTCATACTTTGACCAAAATTAAAACCAACTTTTGAGATGCATCAAAAATTGGGTTTGTTCATTTAATTCAATGAAGATTGAAGTTTGCAAACTTCTTTCTACTGTCTTAGCACAATTAATATAAAAAAACAAAAACGTCTTTTGCTATAAGCGCTGCTCATAAACTACGTAGACTTTTCTCGGGGGAGGTCAACCCCCCAAGTCTACGATACGGAGAAAAGTCTAAGGGGGGATTTCCAAAAATGAGCCTACGTGGTTTATGAACAGGCCCTAAGTAATAGCATCGCATCCCCATATGGTGCACTAGACGGCCTAACTAAAAAAAGAACATTTATTCGGGATGCAAATTGTCAGGAAAGTAATGGCTACAAAAGAACAGCATCGTTTTTCTTTAAATCTCTCTTCAACTTCATGACATGCATATAGTAGCGATAATGATTTCATAACTGGTTGTGGACCCAACTCAGTCATTGTTGTAGTTTTCAAAATAGTAAAAACGAAAACGGGTCCTCCCTTAGCTCGGTTGGTAAAGGCGCGGGTACAAAGCATGCAGGGCAAGGCCCACGCTAGGATGGTGGCTTCTTACATACATACATCATGCTGACTGATTTAGTCACATCTAAATATACAGTGTGTCTAACAATATTTATCACCTTTATTTCAGCTGGGCAATTTTAACAGCGGAATTGCTTAAACCCGCTTTGAGTGTATTATTTCGACAGCTTATCGCTGAAGATAAATAAGCGACTTTGTTTGTTTATACTTATCAGCTGCCATGGAAGCCATACGAGAGCAAGTTTTAAAATTATATTTGCAAAAGCTTAGACCTTGTCAGATATTCAATAGCCCTAAGCAGTTCGGAGTGAGTAAGGGTTTTGTTTTTCGTACCTTGAAACGGTTCAAGGAAATTCGAAATATCCATATTCAACACAAAGGAGATGCCAGACGAACTTCCAGAACGAAGAAAAAGATCAAATGTGTGAGGGAGCGAATAAGACGCAATCCGACCATAAATTGAGCAAACAATTTTTAATGTCCTCTGCTTCAATGAACAGGCTCCTCAGAAATGATCTAGAATGCAAGCCGTACAAGAAACAACGGGTTCACGAGTTGATGGAGCGTCAAAAGCAAGCCATGGTTCAAAGAAGCAGAAATCTTTTGGTTGGACACCGTGACTGCGAGATTTTATTTTCGGATGGAAAGCTCCTTCAGGACAGTCATAATCAAAAAAATGATCGTGTGTATGGCAAAAGTCTTGCCAATATTCCACGAGACAAACTAGCTGTAGAACGCTATCAGAATGTATCGAAAATCATGGTATGGGGCGCCGATTCACGAAAAAGAAAAGATCCTCTTATTTCCATAGAACCTAACGCAAAAATCAACACTGAATATTACATCGAGTAGGTTTTGAAGAACCATCTGCTTCCTCATGCTCCAACGCTGTATGGGAATACACCATATCGTTTCCAACAAGACTCAGCTCCAGCCCACAAGGCAAAGAAGACAAAAGCGTGATGCGCGGAAAATTTGCCCGATTTCATCTCAAGCGAAGAATGGCCTGCATCTTCACCGGATCTCAACCCACTTGACTACTTTGTTTGCGGTTATATGCTGCAACATATAGGCCCTACGAAAGGGCTTATTTTAGATCGATCCAAGAAACATTTGGTAGATATTTGAGACCAAATTCCTCAGGAAATCGTTCGTGCCAGCTGCGATGGATTTACAAAGCGTTTGCGCAAAGTTATGAAGGAAAAGAGCGAGAGATTCGAATTTAATTAATATGGTTTCTATAACATGTACCTTTCAAATAATGAAAAATAAATGCTATGATTTGGTTGATTTGTTTTGCTGTAATCCCATTTTATTTTAGTGACACGTATTGTGAGACACCCTGTATATTATGCTATATAAACATCAAAATCAGCATGGATCGCATCTATTTCAGGATTGCAAGTTCACAATTCTTAGCAAACCTCACTTAACATCCGGTCAACGAAATTTTCATACCCAGGACGGCGCCGGTAGTATAGTGTTATAAGCGGGGTTGCCTCTCACCCCTTTCGATTTCGTATCAATTCCAGTTGGCGCCGTTGGGATTTTCTGAGACGAAAAATCTCTGATCACGCCTTCCTTCGGCAGGCAAGTAAAGCTGTTGGTCCCAACCCATGTTTTGATGGGTACGATATGTAGGGTCCAGGTCGTGTCCCTGGAATGACGAACCAGCCTCAGGCTGAAAGACTCGTTAATACGAAACAACCATTTTCACAACCGGTTTTTAATTTATAATCTTCTGTTTTTGACTTATTTTAAATTTCGTGAAATTTAAACAGAATAAAACATTTTGTTTTAAATTTTCAAATTTTTACTGTCAGATTAGATTTTGGATCTAACCATGCCCGCCGGTGTCATTCCAGAATGTCTTGGGGTACCTAGGTGTACCGTTTTCTAGTAGTTAAAACTCTAGTTCATGGACAAATTTATGTATGTTTTTGGAATAACTGCGGTTGACATGGTCAGATCTAAGGTTCAATCTGACAGTCACGATAATTTGAACTGGACTTTTTGTGAAATTTTTCCAAATCTCGGTTGAACACTGATCACGAATTTGATAATTTACTGAATTCGGGCTCGGGCTTACATTACTCGGTGTACGAATCTTTTTCACGGTTTTAAGTCGTTAGCGAATCCTGATAAAATGCTTAAGAAATCTCGGTCGGGAGTTAGAGCTAATTTTGCTCAGCTTTTCAAGCACTCGATTCAGGTTGTGGTTCAGATGGTATCCTGATCGAAATAATCGAAGTATACTTTGTAGGCAAATTTTATTTCACTTATGCAAAGAATCTGAGATGATACAGTGACGGACAATACAATAAAACCTAAGCCCTTTCGTACATAATGCTCATGTTTAGGGGCTTGTCGTTCATTTTTCCGAGAACCAAATGAGATGAAATTTTGGCTGTAGTCTAGAAGTAACCTGAATTTACATCTGTATTGAATCCATTATTAGGGCACAACAACTTGCTTATTGTTTTATTGATGTATCAAGTAACCATAGATTATTTTGTGGATATAATTCCTGTCGTTCTTATTGTCTTATCGTCTTGTCTAATATGTACAATTGATTCTATCGTATGTTACAATACATTTGATTGTTTTTCTATGATAATTTTTTTAACAAATAGGCATAATTTGTATGAGCAAAATTATGACCAATACGAGTTTTATCACTTGTTAAGTTATTTCCGTCGTTTTCTCCATGTTCACATTATATTTTAGGTAAACCAGGTTTTCCCATATTGTTAGCTAAAGCTAAGGTTGAAAGATTAAACTTGGGCTTCCAAGATCGACTACAAGCATTTGGGTCATCGATAGATGATTTTAGGCGTCTTTTAGGACATCGGATGATTCAATTCGTTTATTATGGAAAAATATATTTCTATATTAATATTATTATACCTAACTAAAAAATATATCAATGTTCTCTTTGTAGTCTAATTATAGCATTTAGTATAGAAACTTGGAGTTTCCGGTTCCTTGAACACACATTTTGAGTCAAGGTCTATCATACTTCCGAACACCGACAAGGCAGCCATCAGTACCTGACGGAGACCTTTTCGCTCCACTTCCTCGTGTCCTCAAAACCCGCGCAATCCTTATGAAAATCTTTTTATCCCTAATAGCATTCATCACTTTTTTTTTAAGAAGAACTAAACATAAACACGACTACATAAATATACATGCCTGATATGTATTTTGTTCCTCCGTAAAAGACGGAGGTAAATCATATGCTAGAGAAGCAGAGAAACAACCGGGAAGCAAACGGTGATTTTCCCCGGGACGGAGGAGGACACGTTGTCGACATCATCATCATCGTCATCAACGTGATTAGGATTTTCTTTGATCTTTTTTGTTCTCCCTATGCATCATGGTTTTCTGTGCCACTTCGTGGACTTCTGGTGGGAGACAGCTCCGAGCGACTGAAATCCCTACGACAAATATGAGAGGTACTCATAATGGAAATTACAAACCCATCCAAGGCGGGCGTGCGACGGATCGAACTGCCCCTCCTATGTGTATGTGGTGCGCATACATGCAAGCAGAACATCTCTATGTGTACTTCTGGACGAATCCGACATTCTGCGTGCCTCTAGATCCTGTGTAAGGTGGAGACGTATTCTTTGTTTTGACGAGAAAGTTGGATAACACGAGTTTTTCGTTTGTCAAAGATGAGCACGTTTATGTGCATTTCTGATGGAATGAGGCGAGCATAGAGAGAAAGTAGAATCCTTTGTTGACACTATACAGCAGTGTCTAATTAAATATTGTGCATCAATGTAATGAAACGTAGCTCGATATTTCAAAAGAGCAACAGAGATAAGGTAGAAGATGGTATCTGTTTAGTGCAGGGGTGCTCCAACTTTTGTGGGTTTGAGATAATCTTTGACAAATCCCATCAGCTCTGTTACACTATTTCTAGATTGCGTCCGTCTTATTCACTCCTTGGCGGTAAGCTGTAATTTAGCTCGAACAAAAGTTAACTGGTCATATATGATACCGGTGTCAAAGCAGCGAGGCACTGTTGATTAGGATATTATCAGAGGTTTTCATCGATTGTAGCTCACCACTATTTCAGGGACACTGCAAGGGATTCACTCATGCAGTCATCACCTCGTCATTTTGGAGAAAGGTGAATTTACCTATTCTCGGCAATCTAAGCAGAATCTACTTTTATTTTTCTCTGTGTCGTACATACAGGGTGTCTGTAAATTATCCGCACAGACTTTGTCGACATGCCTCAACACAACCAAGCGGATTGTCTTTATACGCAGTAAGTTTCAGTGCAAAGACCCTGAATATGGCAAAATCAGTGAGGCAAAATACAGTGAGTGACGCAATAAAACGATACCAACAGCTTGGGACACTAGATGACCACGAAGGGAGAGGAAAAAAGGGCACCGCTCGGACTCCACAGATGCGCGAGATTATCCGACGAATCAAGCAATATTCTTCGATTTCCATCCGAAAGTTGGTGAAATCACTGAAAGTTTCAAAACCTTCTATTGGAGCCATAGTTAACGACGATTTGAAGCTTCAGTCATATAAACTATGTAAGAATCACTACTTGAATGACACCATGAAAGCAAACCGGATGAGAAAAGCTAAGGATCTCCTGACCCGCACATCCGATTGCCGCTATCGGTCAGTGCTGTTCAACGATGAAACAGTTTTCATAATCGAGCAGCATCACAACCACCAAAATCATCGGCAGTTGCTTCCTGCTGCTTCCAAAAATCGTGGAAGTATTTCAAGGAGTCATCATCCCGCTTCTGTCGTGGTTTGGGCTGGAATAACTCATTCCGACCAAACCCATTTGATCTTTATCGACAAGGGGGTGAAAGTGAATTAAGCGGTGTATCAGAAGTCACTTACTGACACAGATCTCTCAGAATTTCGGCAAAAATGAATGGATTTGTCAACAAGACTGAGAGCCGGCTTTTGGATCAAAAAAGACTATTAGTCTTCGCGAACGCATTTTAACGAAAGATGAATGGCCTTCTAACTCACCGGATTTGATTTCGAAGGACATTTCGGTATGGTCCATCTTGGTGTCAAGAGCCTGCAGTACACCGCATAAATCATTAGAACATCTAAAATCGTCTCTTTCAAAGGTTTGGGAACAAATATCTGTCGAAGAACTAGCGGCCATCGTGGATAACTTCCCAATACGTTTGAAGGCATTCGTCTCAGCACGAGGAGGTCATTTTGAAATGAACAAATGTAACTTGTAATTTGCAAACATATTGCTATCACAAACAATATATATTGATTTTTTAATCTAACAATACATGATAGTTTTAACACCATTTTGTAGTACGTATAATATTCGGACACCCTGTACATGCTCATCAGATTTCTTAAGTACTAGTCGGCAAAAATATACAAAGTCTGCAGGTCGGTGAAGTCTGATGAGTTTCTTTTTTTCTAGTATAATATATTTTAGAATCGTCGGCGTCCAATAGCCCAGTGGTAACCAAATGAAGACATCTTTTGTAGAGTTCGAGGACATCAAGTGCCCAGGATACTACCTTGAAGAACACCCGAATTGTTTGGTGTATGTGTGTCTGCAATCTTACACCCGTTCGCCGGTAATGGCATTATGAAAGAAATCTGTTTGCAACAATCTTTTGAGTAACCATTGAATGCAGCTTTAGTCCAGGAGCGCTAGAAAATGTTAGCTCTTTGCAAATCCAGAAATCAATTTCAGAATGTCTGTAGAGTCACGTCCATTCTGAGTTTAGTTTCACACACAATAAGCCCCGCATGTAGATATTATCTAGAACACTTGAATAAATAAGGGCACTTCAAAATAGATTTGGAAATTTAAAATTTTTAAATCAGAAATGATATCGATATTATATGAGAATAGGTTTTTGTAATATATTTATAATCACATAGATCTCACCAAAGGGTGCGTCCTTAACAACACTAGCTTTTTTAATCGTAAAAATGTCAATTTTAGATGTTGAGTCGGTCAATTTCAGGAACACGCGACGAAATAATGCAATCAATATATTCATTCTACGGCGTTCAACCACTTGTTAGATATGCAACCGGATTACGAAAACGAAGCTGAGTGCACCTGAACAGCCTCGCACGCGGGTTTGCTTCGTTCGTTGCCTCTGATCAGTAAATGGCTGTTATCATTGCACTGATCTACTTTCTATTACAAACAATATTTTCACGCCACACTTTGCCAAAAATCAACAATAACTGTCAATTTAATGACGTCATCGCCATAGCGGAACTTCCTCCAAAATTCGACCAGAAATGCGCAGATTTTGCCGCACCAGTGCGCAAACCCCGTTCAGAGGCGCTTTGAAACACTTTCAATATAAATATCAATTGGAAAACATGTTAATTTCTCAATTTTCCAAATAATTGAGAATGACGTAAAATGAACACATGATGTGGGGGCTAACTTGCGGGACACTCGAGCTATTTGAAAAATCTCCCGGTGCCAACCTACCAATCTTAACACGTACTAAACGTTTCACCAAGTAAGAACAATCTTCAGCCACTGATGAAATGCCGAGTAACTTCAACTTCGCAAGCAGAAGTTCATGGTCAACTGTATCGAAAGCCGTCTTCAGATCACAATAGCGTAGCAGCAGAATTCGTGGAACATTTGTCTGAAATGTCGGACAAACATGATTTCATGAAAACTTAAAACAATAGACCCCAAGCAGCATTGGCATTTTTGCAAGACCACGATAAAAAAAATAGCTACTTGAGACCATTGATGTCCATATCCTCAGTGTTGTAAAGAGAGATTTT
Organism: Aedes japonicus; assembly: GCA_034211315.2. Lineage (NCBI taxonomy): Eukaryota > Metazoa > Arthropoda > Insecta > Diptera > Culicidae > Aedes > Aedes japonicus. The sequence continues at coordinate 287,693 of JASCZW010005383.1, read as the reverse complement.
AATTTCTCCACATACTCTTCCTACTTTAACGAGAGCGCTTCTCTTTTTTTTATATTCACCCTAGAAGCCTTTTTATATTCGCTCTAGAGTGAGAAGAAGAGCTCTCAAATTCACAGAAGCAAATGAAGATAAATTCCCTGACGCGTGCGCCCCAGTTAGCTCACTATCGTCGGCTTTTCTGCTAATATTCAGAGTGATTTCAAATTCGCTTTGATGCTACATAACAAAGGAAGAGGGAATAATGTTTCTTCCTGCTTTCTTTTTTCGGAAATTTTCTACAATTCCGATCACGTTTTCACTTTCAATCGCACAAACGAATCACAGAAAGAGCACTGGCGCGTTCTAGCACAAGTGTACGCGGCAATGATCGCAGGCGAGAGCACTTGTTCGAAGATAGACGAGAGTACGTGAGAGCGGTCGTTTAAAGGAGAGAGTGATTCACTCACTCCAAGCAATCCCCTATCACACGTACACTTTCTCTCTGTCCATTTATCACCGAATAAAAGAGCACATTGTTTTATTTGCGGTGAGTTATGGTTGTATCCTCTGTGAAGGTACAAATCTCACGCGCCAGCGAAATGCCATCTCTGCTTAAGACTTATTTCTGGTCAGTTTCTATCTTAAGGATTGCGGATTGTTATTGTTAAGATTTTGGAATCTTAATCCTTAAATATTCTTTATTAACCTTGTCGGAAACATCTAGTCAATGAGTCTGATTGGTTGCCGAGTTTGTTAGTTGAATTTCCATTCCCTTTTCTAGGTTGAGGATCATATCACAGGAATTTTTTAAATTTTTTTGTTTTTTTTTATCAACATGGTGGAGCACTACTCATCAGCTACTCAATCATCGCTATTACTAAGCCGTAAAGTACTTTCAAGGTGTATGCAGAAGAATGGCATTTAAAAAATAATAGCCTAGCTATACTCTCTGTTTATCCATTTAAAGTAACAGAATAGTCAAATAACCATCACAATTAACTACACGAACAAATAGAACCACGGACATCGGAAACCAGATCATCATTAGCTTCACCTTTCAAGCACCAACGATTTCTCAAAGAAAATTTCCGCCCATCAATTTTCCAAACGGAATAACGTTAAAAATGCTTCCTTGCTCATTTCCCCATTTCCCGATTCGGCAAATCATGCGTCGGGAAAAATGCTCCTTAGGAAAAAAAAACCCTCAATAGAGCGGTCGTGAACGTCAAAACAAAGACTAACGAAATTTGCCCTGTTATCACAAGGACACGTTTACGGCGTCTTGCGCTCTTCAGAAGCTCCATGGAGAAGTAAAATATTCCTTTGTTGCTCTCCAAGAAATGCAAAGGGAGGAGCACGACAACTGTAGCTGTTCATTTCACATTCCACAAAATTTTCAAATGGTTTCCAATAGCAACAGAATCTTTGACTGGTCGTTATGTGTCTAGCCTGGAACCCGTGGCGGAATATTGAAATTCGGATGCCCATCAGCGACCGGCACGTTTTTCTTCAAAGTACAGTTCCTCCGTTTGACGGCGAACATTGTAAAATTGCGAAACATGGTTTTATGAAAAGTTGAAAATACCCCGGGCGAACGTCCCATGCCGCCACAGTTTGTGCCACGAGCGACGTTGAAGGCCGTTGATGTGGGTTGGGTTCGTTGCGCACCAGAGACTGTAGAGTGGAAAAAGATCAAAGGAAAGTGCTCTGAATCTCATTGAGCGAGCGAACGAACGAACAGGAGGCTGTCGGAACACGTGAATGGATGGAGTGGGCAGCCCGGGAGGATGATTTTGATGACATGTTGCTTGTGCTTGCTGGAAGGATATATAGATGGTGCCTGAACACTAGCACACTGCGAAACGGGCAAATGCAGGAGATCTGGGCAATATGACGCTGTGAACATAGCTACCCCCATCAGCGATCGATAATGGGTGCGTTTTGGACGGGAGAAAAGTCCTTTGAGGAATTAACAAACTTTAATGGCCAAATTCAATTTAAAACGGAAAACATTTTGATCAACACTTTGCCGTTTGAGATGGTCGTTCCGTTCCACGCATAATGGAGGATGTTGATGATTTTTAAGCTCTTTAACAGGCGCAACGTTTGATTTAATTTGGCCAATGTCTTGAATGAGAATTTAACAGCAGTCTGTACTGAAACAATACTACAAAATGGAGGCTTCGATTTGAGTAGCGTAGCCAGTAGTAGTAACTATACTGTATTTTGATATTATTTCCATAGAATTTTGTGACCAAGTTTAACACAGGCAAATTGCGATATCTTGGATATCTTTAGAGGATGTCTGTGGATATCTTTGGAGGATTCTACAGATTTTTGTTCAAAATCCAAATAAATTTTAAGAAGAGTTTTCTTTTAGAATTTTCTTCGTTAAATTAGAAATCAAAAATGTTTTTTTTTAGGAACGTCACAATTATAAACAAAATATTAGGGGGCAGGGATCAAATGAGTGCCTCCTTGAGGCTAACAATAGAATGTTGAAATAAAAATCCAAAGTTCGAATGAGTTTGCTTAGCTCCAGAAGCCTGTGCTCAATAAGCCCACCTTCGTAAGTGAGTGCAGAGATTATTTCAACTATCTATATATGCTATATGATTGCGATAGACAGAAAGATATACACTAAGGTTTTTTTTACGGGGATAATTTTTCCACTCGTTCCACTTTTTCTATGAAACCGTGTACAAAAACGACGAAATAGAGTTGATAAATTCACATGCATAAACATTTTATATTACTTCGATTTTGTTTACATGTGTTACTTTTCCATGCAATCGTCAAAATACAGCTTTTAAAATTTAGAGTATTTACACCAAAATTTGTGGAAAAACTGACATATGATTACTTTTTGCCTAGAACGTAGAATGTAATTCGAATTAGGTCGATAAGTTGTTCCATTCTGGGGATATCATGTGTATAAGCAGATGGTTCCGAAATTAACTTCAAGATTTTTAAGGAAATTTCGGTTCAACTCGAATTGGGAATAAATTCTCATTACAATTGGGTAAGCACATTATTTTTTCGCAAAATCAGGGAGGTAATTAATCCATTGCCTGCATGGAGTAGCTAGGCAAAATAATTCTTCGCTTGATTTAAAGTACCATTGCACACTGCAGCAGAATGTGAATTTAGACGGAAAGATAGGTTTTGAAAAACGATTTTCTCTATGTGCCACAACCAAGGGAATAAACATCGAAAATGGGCCTGTTTTTTTTAATATTTTTATTTATAAGTTTTGTTTAGCAGCTGATAGTGACAAGTTCAGGTTATACAAAGTTGTAAATATTGGAACCCTAAAAGTTCTGCGCAGGTTACTATGCTGAACAATTTAAATTAGCAACATTAGAGCAAAGTAACTGATCTTAGGTACACAGAAAGCAGCAACACCAATTTCAAAACCTAATTTGATTCAAATTGTCTAACCCAAACATTTTTGATGATTTCTTATCCCTATTTCAAATAATAATATTTTTAATTATTTAATTTTTTGTTGATTTATATGAAGATATGGACCTCCGTTTTTATTATTAATTACCAGTACAAAGTTTATACTAAAAATTTAAAGTGAGTGCGTGCGTGCGTGTGTGTGTGCGTGTGTGTGTCAATGTTACACTCATTGGCCGGCAATGGTATTAAACAAGACATATGTGTGCAACAATGCTTTAAGTTACCATTGAAAGTAGCTTTAATCTGGGAGCTACAAATTGCTGGCTCTATCTAAGATCCAGCAACTCATTTCAGAATGTTTGGAGATTCACACTCATTCCGAGATTACACTCACATACAATAAGCCCCACAATAGCGATATAATGTTAAGAAGGGTACTGTTACACACTTCCAGTTTTGGAAATTTAAAATTTCCAAACCAGACACCTATTTAGTATGTTTTGAAAATAGGTTTGTGTTGTGCAATTATAATCAGATAGATCTCACCAAAAGCCGCATCCAAAATTACACTAGCTTGTTGAGTCGTAATAATGGAAATTTTCGATGTTCATACTTCATGCCGTCATTGCAATTAGTTTGGCATCAACTTCAATTGACTCCCAGCACAGCTTCTTACAGGGTATTTATTATTGTGCCCCACTCGGCACAGAAACAAAACAAACTTTTTCATACACAACACGATACAATAAACGGTCTCAGCAGAACGCGATTTCATTCAAGACCATAACCATCATCACTTGCTACAGTTGCTGCTCTATTTGAGAGAATGGATGAAGATACCAGATGCACACATCCGTTCCTGCAGTGATTCCTTCGTTGCTCATCTGCGGGCATCCAAAATTCGAAATAAAAACTATAATTCTTCCAATTTTGTTTTCTTGCCCCTTTCGTTGAATAATTGATTGAAAAATCCAAAGAATACAGCGTTTTGAATCAGAATAACTTCACATCTGTCAATCCTTATATCCAGGGCTGGCAATTGTTATTTTCAATCTTCAATGTCATAAGATGTTTACCGAAATACACCTGTTAATCTCATCGGGTCATTGAGATTACTTCAAAATTTCAGCGATTTTTTCGTCATGATAGTACGTGACTGTGTTCTGGTCATTGCAATTACAAGCATGTTTATTGATATGATTCTTACTTTCGGCGCAGACCATGAAAAAAAGTTTTCATTCTACCGATTGCATATGACTGCTTGACTACACTGAAAATTAATTTAAGTTTATAATACGAAATCGAGGGTAGAACTAACGAATCTATTCGTTGTTTTAGGCAACGAAACTAATTTGTTGTTTCTATGAACATACCTTCGTAATTGATGGCGCAAACCCAACTATCAAAAGCACTAACCATTTATTGAAACAGAAAGAACATTCGTGCATTGTACGAAAAAAATATGAAGAGCTACTCAATTTTGTTATGAACTCAAAAGAAACGCCTTTTTGAATGACTGACAGATCTATTATGTCGATACGAAATGTAATTGAATTTTTTTGAAGTTTCTCACATAGGATTCGATCCTATATATTTGTAAAGAGCTGTTACTGAATTCATGGTTGGTTTCACTAGGCCATGCTGACTAATGAGAAGGTAACTGATTTAGGAGCATAAATTTATAACTCTCGACTGCGCTTTAATTTTTATTTTTGATGATTAAATTATTCAAGTCCATCCCAGCAGCAACACCATCATGCATGAGTACGATAAAAGAGTGACAGCGATTGGCTGGTCTTCACGAAATTCATTTCGTGCATTAGACAAAAAGGGGCAATGATAGCATTTTACCAGATAAAAAGCAATATGAATGTTTCATACAGTATTTGAGCTTTTTTTTCTATGTACAAAATCCATGTTTACGAAACGAGTGAAAGCTATTTTACGAAAATAAAATTTCAGTTTAATAGTATATATTCTAGTAAGAAATTCAGGAGTTATAATCCTGTAAGGAAAATTCTAATGACTCCATGATGGTTGTAAAATGAAAAGAAAGCTCATGATTTTTCGTTTCGGGTTTTCATTGCTTCATGATGGCCGTAAGATTTACCAGCGCTGTTTACGACTGCCTGTGTAGGAGCTGAAGATTATTGTGTATCGATTATTGAACTAGCTATCTTCTCTTTATCTTTCCTATCTCCTACTTGGTCAGAAATTTGACTCAATTTTGAGATGAATTATGAGTAAATATTATTGGGTTTAACAGGTCGAAAAATCAAAAAACATCCATCTGATCAAAATCGATGTTTTTGATTTGTCGACTGGGTAATCTCAATAACATTTACACAAATTTGAGCCACTTCACTTTTGAAAAGTGAATCGAATACGAATTTTAAAATAGAGTCAAAGAGGAGAGATAAAGAGAAAAACGCTTATTGAGCGATGAGCACGCCATATTCCTTAGCTCCTAGGCAGACAGTCATGGGTCGCTGTTTTTAAATTCGTCATATCATTACAAGTTGACAGATTTGATGTTTTACTTATTCAAGTCGCTGTATTCTTCGGATCTTTCAATCGATTAAAGCCTGTTCACGTTAAACTTCGGACACTTTTCAGTTCAGTTTAGGTTTCGAATTATTTAATGGATCGCTGAAACGACTTTGGATCGGAACCAAGGTAGCGAAAGGTATGGTTCCACCAAATGGACAAGAAGGTTGTAGCCATTATTGAGAAAAATCCCAAGTTTTCTGTGCGAAATGTGGCTCGTTGGAAAATCTTGGATCGTTGGAAAAAGTTGGAAAATCTAAATCACATGAAATAAGCGAGAGGCATGGAATGAAGGCGTACAAAGTGAGAAAAGCTCCCAACCGTGATGACAACTAAAATTTCACAATTGTGCGAGGACGCGCCAGTGCTCTTTCTGTGATTCACTGGTGCGATTGGAAGTGAAAAGGTCGTCGGAGTTGTAGAAAATTTCCGAAAAAAAGAAGCGGGAAGAAACATGCTTCTTTCTTCCTTTGTTATGTAGCGTCAAAGCGAATTTGCAATCACTCTAAATATTAGCAGAAGAGCCCACGCTAGTGAGCTAACTGGGGCGCACGCGTCAGGGAATTTATCTTCATTCGCTTCTGTGAATTTGAGAGCTCTTTTTCTCACTTTAGAGCGATCGAGTGTAGCGTGAATAAAAACCATTTTTCTCCACTCACATGCGCTAGCCGCATGCAAACACGGGGGCGAATATAAACAAGAGAGAAGAGCTCTCGTTGAGGTAGGAAGAGTGTGTGACAAAATTAAAATCTCTCTCTACCACACTGAGGATATGGACATCACTGATAAGCAGCAACGACTCTCTAGCTTTGTTTTCGCCTGATTGGGCCTCTTGTCAGTATGCAAAATCCTTCCTGGAATGGTATAAGCCTCAAGAAGTCAAATACGTTTTAAAATAGCCAATCCGCTTAACTGTCCATAACTTCACCCGATAGAAAAATACTGGGCTCTGGTTAAGCGGAAATTCTTTGAAAATAAGAAGAAAGCATATGTGATCGACGATTTCCAGAGAAGATGGATAGCCGCCACCGCCAGAATTTCTGAGGATACATAACGGATTCTGTTGCCGGGTGTACCACAGAATGTTCGAGAATTTTACAAAAAGGATAAACAACTGTTTTTACTGTGCATATAACACTTTTATACTGAAATAAACAATCGGTTTTGTTGAATTATGCCTAGATAATTTTTTTTTGCTGGCATTATCTTAAGTGTCCGAAATTTAATGTGGACAGGCTTTATGAACTTAAACGATAACATACACAAATTAAGTCAAATGGAACGGGCGTGCATTTGAGAAAGTTATGGCATGTACGCATCTGATAAAGCTCAAGTCGTAGACGACATGCAACAAATCGATTTTTATTTAGTGCGCTTTACCTTCTCCTTCTAGATATTTGAATCTGGTGTGATTCGTTACTGCTAATGGCTTTCTTATATACTACTTTTGAAATTCTACATTTAGTTGCAATTGAATCGTCGACATTCATATTCGTTCACAAATATAAGTATCGTAAAACGGGGTACATTTGATAATGAGAAACATTGATCGTGCGTTGGGCTCTGCACATATTTTTTCACTTACTCGTACTTCTATACCAATTCCAAGTTTGGGTAGAAGGTCAATTGAGAAATTATTTGGAGAGCCTCACCCGCGACCAATTGAATCCCTATGATCATAGATATCCCGTAGTACGGTATATGAAAGGTCACTTTGAATTTTTTCCATAGATTACGTCGCTTGTGACAAAATTACCTTTACATGTGTTTAAAAAAGATTTCTAAATTTTATTAAAAGCCGATCAATTTTTAATTTGGGATGCCGATTTTTTTTTTCATTTCTTGTAAATAATTCAAAATAGAACTTTTTCATACGTTTTCCGGTGGATGCGTGCAAATATTAGCACTTTTTTTCAAGGTTATTTTTGTGAAGGCCTTTAATCACTAAACTAAGATACATCAAAACAAATATTCGATTTCGGCGATATAGATGAAGCAATTGTTTCAACTATTACGATCCTTAGCCTTCATTATGATGACTGCACTTATGTTTGTTGTTTTCTAGCTTTACTATGACAACACTTCAACGACATGCACTAAACAGAAGAACACAAACGTTTGTTTGCAAAAATGTCACTTAGTTTTAAGAAACCCCCTGTGTACACCACCAGTAACCATTCCTGAACTGCATTCATCATCTCATGTGCACGAACAGAAAAACGGCAAAAAAAAACCACAACTGCCGTTGATTTTCACAAACTTCCTTTTTCAAACTATAACTACTATTGATCACTCGTAGCTGCCGAAGAACAAGCAAACCAGCTTACTTTCACCTAGATACTGTATAAACTCCATTACGTTCCGGTCCTGATCGTGACATGAATCTGCACAGCTTTCTCTATTTCTACTTCTATATGAATGCTTTTAGTTTTTACGCAACTTAATCCGGAATCGAATGATTTTCTTCATTTTCAAAACTTTGTCACTCAACAGTACGATGTATTCACTATTTTGAAACTTACTTAGCATCACTGGTCCAAGAACGTCAACAATTATGTTCAACTATAAAACTGGTAGAACTCCTTCAACTAAGAATATCCAAAACAGGAGTTCTTGCACCAAGTGCAGCGCTTATACAGTACGAATTCGAATTGCCACTGGCGCAATAAATCTCTCCACCTTACATAAAAAAGCTCACTCGAGCACAAGCAATTTCCCGGTGATCCGAAACTCGGTAGGAGCAGGTCCTGCGCTTATCGAGCGATAAAAGTTCAATAAACAATTTTTCCCCAGCGCTGATTTAATTTATACAACGCGTTGTGCCTGGGTTTCCTGCTCGTTTGGTTGAACGGTTGACACGGTGCATGCCTGGTGGACCTTATTTCCACACCCTCTGCTGATGTCCTGTGAGCTGCTCGCTCTCTTTCTTACATACATACACTTCTTCTTCTTCTTTTTTCTGCTCGTTACAAAACCCCTCTACATCAGTTGGTGGGACCCCCCACCAATGGAGCAGCTTTCTTCCCTATTCCGGAGCGGCAGGAATCGAATGGTAGCAATGGCATCAACAAACAGCGGTGTGGAGCTGCAGAAAAAATACTGCACTCTTTCCCGTTACATCTTGCTGCTTTTCGTTTCCCACCCACACCGCATCAGAACGCGTTGATTCCGTAAGGAAAAAATGGAAAAGAGTTACGGTGCTTTCAATGTTGCCAGTTGGTATTAAAATTGTGACATTCTAAATGAAAGGAAAATTGTATCACGTGCAGGCAACTGTTGTGTTAGTTTTTCAACTCCTGGTAGTAACACTGCAGTTACATATAACAGTAAATAACGCCAAGACAAATAGCAATTAATTATTCTGAAAATTGAAAACGAATCCTTGAGTTTTGCATACAAGTCAGCTTTTTTATTTTTCTATCACTAAGGAATTGAAACTGTTTACTCACAAACTAAATTACGCTTAGCTCACAACATGTTCAGTAGTGAAAAATAAACATGCTGCGTGAAACCCTTCTTGATGGCTACAACCCAGTTGAGACAACATCTATGTGACTAATGTTAGTCACAATCAAGGTGCCGGGACAAAATATGACACTTGTTCGTAATTTAGGCAACTCTTGAAGATCATATGGAATTAGGACACTTTTGAATGCGTGTATTTCTTAAACTTTTTTTCAATCGAAAATCTTATCTTGTTTCATAAAAATAACTGAAACAAATCATTCAAAAAAAAAAATCTCGCAATTTTCTGTTGATGCCGCTCATCGACCGGCGCACACCTTCTTTTGTTCTCCACCAATACTTCATCTGGCCAATATCATTGGTGACTGCTCCCTTCATCTTCAGTTTCCGCTTAATTATCGCCCAAAACTTCTCTATTGGACGGACCTTAGGACCATTTGGTGGATTCAGCTCTATGGGGATGAACTGGACTCCATTATTGAAGTATCATTGTAGTTCTTCCTTGCTGTAATGGCAGCTAGATCTAGCCAAAACGTGAAGGTACCATCATGGGAATTAACGAAGGGTATATTCCTATTGTTGTGGCACTCCCTTTTGTATACTTCCGTTTTTATCCGTCCCTCAAACTTTATTTTTTTTCACGAACTTATCCGCGAAAATAAACTTGAATCTACCAGGAACGTTGCTGCGAGCAGGAGCCTTGTTGAATTTTTTGTTTGAAATGTTTCATAATATTTCAACTGACATCCATCGAGTTTCATCAGAAAATGGTCGTACAACCCGAATAAAAATCTCTCAGAGATTTACAGTTCAATATATTGTAACCATACAATAGAATCTATAGTATGAACGATTAATAGTATTAATCACAACGATAAAATGACAATAGCAGTTATTGTTACCACAATAGAATCTAAAGTAAATTGAGCCATTGACAATAGAAAAGGGGGGTTGTTATGTACCTTAATTTTAGAAAAAATCATTATTTTTGAACAAATTTTAGTCAATTACTATTAATTGCATTGTTTCACAATTGTTGAAAACCCAAGTAGGGTAAGGGGATGTAATGTTAGCCTAGCTCCTTGATTCAGCCTATGTACCAAATGTGTCATTAATGCAGCGATAATCAACAAAATCATGTTGCTAAATGAATGACCGATGTAGTCCGAAGCAATTGAGACAAAATTAATCAACTTAGAGTTGTTCACTTCCACGTAATATTCGGTTTCTTGAACTTTTGGGCATCATGATTTCACTCGTTATGCTGAACAGATGATCTACACGATTTCAAATGATCTAAGTTTGGCTTAATTGAATCGATAAAGCAAGTAATGCAGTCTGGATGTGCAGAAAATAGTTACACGTTACAAACTAACTGTTCACATAGCTAAATAATAATTATTTTACAAGAAAATCGTAGACCCAATGTTGGGTACATATTTTTTGTATGTTCCCAACTATGGCCTGTTGTATCAATAACGTAGTAAAAGGTTGTTATTGGTAAAATTTCAAGTGGAAATGCATGAATTAGCGGTTGTTTATATTCAAGTTGCTCATCTAAACACAAATCGAAGAGACAAAATCATTGTATAGTGAATTATAATATTTTCATTACTGAATGGCTGATAAATCATATATGAACTTCATGTAAGTGTTTAGAGGCAGTTTTACTTTAGTTTGTGTTGTGAAATGTTGTATTAAGTCAATCCACTACAGCTTACAATGACTTAATTCATAAAATAAGAAAAAAAACCATACAAAGACTGCATTTAGTAATTATTCCATCGAATGGGACGAAGTTGCATCCACGAATAGACCCAATTTGGTGCCTATAGACCGACATTAAATCCACATCCCCCGAATGTTTATGGCATTATAAAAATAGTTGTGTAACTTTTTAAGTGATACATGCTACCAGATGTCTTATCAAACTTGTTTTTGCAAGTGTATAACCTAGTTGAATCTCGCTTACAGCTTAAAAACTATATGAGTTACAATGAAAAATGTGATCGCTGGTTGCATAATAGGCTGAGTCAAGGGACACATACCCTATATGGAGTGAATTGTAGATCTGTTGTAATGAAAATGTGCATTTTTCATTTATCTGATTCATGAACAATAAGAATCATGGACGGAAAAAGATTGTAATGTTATTTTCTATAATTGCATTGTAATTGTATGGTTATTTTTATCCGGGAACTTTGGGTCTGACTTCTGTCTACTGTTTGTTGTTTAAGGCTTCGGTTGGGTTGTTTACTTGCTCGGTAACAATCATATATTTCTCAGAGATGATCGGCATTCAGTTTATTCGACAACCCGTAATTCGAGATGTTGGGATCAGCCTTGATTTTCTGTTGATGATCAACGTTCGGCTTGGGGAAGTACGTTGTAGGAACATATAGATATAACTGAAGAGTAAATACCAAAGCTCGCAACATTTCCTCAATCGAAAGCCGTTTCGAGTTATACCAGCAACAAGTAGAAACGTATTGAAACTGAATGAATTTCTAGATGGATACAATACAAAAGAAAGACAACAGGCCAGTCCTAGGATGCAAACGGAGAAGATTTTTGGAGGAATTACCCGAAAACCGAAGAAACAAACAAGATAAATCTATTTCTTAAAATAAATAAAAGTATGTATTAAGGTGAAGGAATTTAATATTTCATTGAATTGAACGTTATTCGGCTTTAAAGAATAGAATTTTAAAGAATTTCAACCAAATGTTACACAATCAGGCAACTGAAAATCAATAGTACTTATATGGCCTTAGATTAGTATGAACAGGCTTAAAACTGTATTAACTAATTTGCAAACTATCCTAGTGTTTACAACCATAACAACACCCATAACTCTCACGCCAAAGTCACGAGTTCGAATCTCACCCAAAATAGGTATTTAGGTGAATACGACGAGAGATGAACCAACCTGAAGTCGAAAATCTCGATTATCAAGAAACAAACTAAAACAGGTATTGTAAGTAGTAACTTACATTGAATTCCACCGTCGTTTTGCTTATAAAATAGAAACAAGTATTTCATCAAAGGGACGACACTTGTTCAATAAATATACAAAAGCTAAGCTTTGACTACCGTAGTATTCATTGAATTCCCTTTTTTATTTTAAAACGTTTAATGCAGAAACAAAACTACCATTAAAATACATTCTACTAGTTATGTTTTTATTATTCCAAGCGTGAAATACGTAATTAATTATGATGTTTTGAAGGAAATATCTTCTCATCAATATGGACAACAATTCCTGCTAGAGCTAAAGCTATGAAGAGAAAGGATTGATACAAACGTTAGAGTACGGCAGGCTGTGAAAATTCAATAGAAGCAGTTGAAATTGAGCGGAGGGATGTTTTTCCGGGCCACTGATAGTACATGAGGACGATCAAGTGCGCACTCTTTTGCCAGTTGAGATTGTGTGGTTGATCGGATACCGCCTTTCAAAATAGCCCTTAGCTCAATTTCAACTGCTTTTATTCCATTTTCACAGCCTACCGTACTCGAACAGAACCATCAACACTTTCTCTTCATATATTTGGTTCTAGCAGAAATTGAGCAGAATTCTACACCTAAAAGTTGAAATGATTGCAAAAAATGCAATTGCAGTTTTTGCAATCATATATTGAGAAATTCGCATGATTCAGAAAAGGCAATTTCGCCCATCATTATCCACAAAGCGTTTTATGGAATAAACGAAGCCATGCAAGTGTGTGCAAGTGGTTGGCAGCACACAGATTCCTTAAAACAAATTTATCGCTGTGTGCTTAGTGCCTCGACAGTCGAAGCAGCCGTTGGGTCTTTGTTCAACCGTCAACAACTTTTCAATATGGGTGAGACAATACCACAGAATGCCGCAGTGCTATTGGCTACCGATTAATTTCCGCTTTCAAGTGTTCTATTTTTATTTCCACTCGTCATCACACTCCCATCTCCCTCTCATCAAGTTTGCTCTTCTTTATGAAATAAAAGTAGCCAGGCAAGTTTATGCGAGCGACATTTGCTTCATTACTGTATCGCTGAGTAACTCGACAATTGGAGCAACTGTAGGGCTTTTATTCCATTCATATAAACGTGTTAAAGTGGCTGAATGGTTCCTATTTAGAGCCAAGACAGTGGGGGCCACGGTTTGAATCTTGGTTGCAAATCGTGATCATTTTTTTAAGTGAGCCATTGAACTTCCACCTCCAATCTCATACTCAACAACTAATACATTGCACAACCTCACGCACACATTGAATTTTTCAAAGCGAATTGATGTGTTCTATTTTGCCCACGGCCTATGTTGCATTTTTTCTCTAAGCTACGATCCATTACAAGAAGTGAATCAAAATCATGCGAAATTGCATTATAATATTGCTTTTTTTATTTTGGGTGTAGGGCAGCCATTTTCAAGTACTAACACCCAACGCGGTGGGTACAACACCAGTGTCAGTGCTCGTGGTTTGGCTTCGGACATCTCGATTGATGTTTCGGCAAACACCACAGTGTTGTTCCGATTGTGTCCGATTGCAGAAAACACGCGTGGTTTTTTAATTTTATTTCTAACCGTTCCGTGCTTGTTAAACTTAATCCACTTATACGCCCGCCACCGAACAGCCAAGAAAACAAACCAATAAGTCAAATTATCAAATTTTAAGAATCATCCGACGAGCATTGCTCTATCAGTGGCAACCAGTGTCATACTGGGTGTATGTTGAGAGCTTTCTTGTGATCGTAGCCACTCGGCTCGTGTACTTTCCCAACAATCAAACACGGAGTCAAAAGCAATATACACTAAGGTTTTTTTTTGCACGGTTTTTTTTACACGGGTTGTTTTCGGCGATAACTCCAGAACGGAACAAGTTATTAACCTAATTCAAATCACATTTTACGTTTTGGGCCAAAAGTAATCATATGGCAGTTTTTCAAAAAATTCACAATTTTTGGTGTAAATACTCAAAATTTTAAAAACTGTATTTTGACCATTGCATGGAAAGGAAACGCATACAAACAAAATCGAAGCAATAAAAAATTTATAAGCATATGAATTTATCAACTCTATTTAGTCTTTTTTTACACGGTTCCATACTAAACGTGGGACGATCCCCCGTGCAAAAAAAAACCTTAGTGTACGAGCGTGTACACTCGTGTCGCGTGCATTGCGTTTCGGGTGTATCTATAAGCCCGTAACTAAAGTGGTGAATTATAGCCACATGGTGGTGTGTTTGCAGGCAAATTCGGCTCTCGTGCAGAACTGTCTGGTGTTTTTACCAAGGTTGGTGTAGGGTCTCATGTTGATGAGGAGGTATTTCCTTCAAAACATTATAATAAAATATAAATATGAAGGCAAAAATAAAATCCTGTGGGGTTTGGATGTCCACTCGCAGTAGTAAGACGGCCACATGGAATACCTCGTGATCTTGATCACATATTAGACTTCTTTGCCAAATTAGGCGTTGGAAAGTAGGCGGAATCTATAATTTCCTCACTACACAGCGCTTATGAACGAGTGAATCTGTTTTCGAAAAAAAAATGTTCGATAGATCAACAACTTTAAGTACTTCACTACTTTTTACTAACACTTTTTACAAAAAAAACCTCTTTTACAAACGTATTAGTTTTGAACGATTGTAATTGGAAAACAAGAACACTGCTTATCCTGCATACGGTAGTATGACAAAGGGTTACGTGCCTGATCGTATACTACCGTTCAAATGCCCTCCGCTCGTTTTCAAACTTACATCTATTCAATTTCAAAGCCTGCCGTTCTCTTACGGATCTATCAATACACACTTTCTCTTCATGTCTATTTGTTCTAGCAATAAAATTACTGTCCGCTCCTAGCGCTTTGCATGGAGATGATAAATTATCTGCTTCTGGAAAACTTCATTAAAGAACACTTTACTTGATCACTTTAAAAAAATAAACATAACTGAAACGTTTTCTCAACCTATCACTAGTGTAAACGCGAGCAATTCCTTTGAATTCCTCTAGAAAATGCGTATCCATTGACAGCTAGGCCTATTTCGAGACTTCTTCAGTGTATATTGCTTGGCTTGATTAGTAATACTTTTCAAGTAAAACCATATTATCATACATCATGTTTTGAAAATCATCTTCCAAAACGAGTTATCGGTAAATGAATGAATGTTGAAAATGTCACTGATAAAACCCGTGCCCGCTAAAAACCTACGCGTACAGGGAGCCTTCCGCTAACTACCCGGAAATAAGTATTTCGTCACCAGGTTCAAATTGACGTTACGGAATTGACGGAGGATGCGGAAGAAGAAAATGTCAAAATTTGATAAGAATTTCTAATCTGGCACTCGATTTGTAGTTGCAGCGAAATGAGTCAAAATGAGCGAAAAATCACGTTGAGAACTATAAATGGTGAAATATATAAGCAAGAGTGTCGCGCAACTGTCAAAAGCACGAAGCTTTTGTTGACACGGAAAGAACATTCGTACATTGTATGAAAACAATACAAAGAGCTACGAATATTTGGTCACAAATGAAAAAGAAACGTCTCTCTGGTGGTTGCATGAAGGACTGGCAGATCTACTTTATCGACTCGAAATGTAATTGACCAAAAAAGCGCTACCACGTGGAATTGTCCAGCGTTTACTTTTTAATGTTTCTGACATGGAGTCCGAACCTGAATATTTGGAAAGTGCTGCTTATCCCCGCTCATACCAGCAGGAACACCATCATGCATTGAGTATGGCATAACAGAAGAAAAATAGCATAAGAAAAACAGCAATTGGCTGGTCATCACGAAGTTCATTTCGTGCATTTTACAAATAAGGTGTAATGATAGTATTTCACCAGATAAAAAGCAATATGAATGTTTCATACAATATATGAGACATTTGTTCTATGTACAAAATCCAAGTTTACGAAACGCGTGAAAGCTACTTTACGAAAATAAATTCTCAGTGTATAAGAATCCACCATCAGTGCAAGGATTACTTAAGTCTGCAGAACTATCCTCAGCAGGTTGGCTCTAGAGAATAGCCTAAGTGATGGCTTGTAGTAGCAGGGTCAGCCGATCGCAATGGGGACCTTCGGAAGACCACGGCAGGAAGGATACGATAAGATGAAGTTATTAAGATAGCAGACCAATGGCGGAGAAGAGATTCCGCTGTCTGGAACGCTGACTAGCATCAAAGCCCGTTGTACACCATCGTAAAAAACAGTTGAAAGAGTATCAGTCTAAAGGGTACGCACACAAAGTGACCCCAGAAGAATTGACCAGTTTTGATCCGAAACGTGCATGGTTTCTACCTTTGAACGTCGTACTGAATCCGTGGAAGCCGAATAAGGTTCGGTTAGTATGGGATGCAGCAGCAAAAGTCCAAGGCCAGTCAAATCTTTTTGCGGGTCCAGATCTTGTCGCCTGCAATCTTGTGCCCGTTCATGTCTGCGAGATGTTTCAACAGCTCTTAATCCATCCCGATCGATCAGCTCAGCTGTTTTTGTTTCAAGACGATCCATCCAAACCCTTTGACGTGTACGTTATGAACGTGGCAACATTCGGTTCCACCTGCTCTCCTACTGCAGCTCAATTCTTTAAAAATCGGAACGCCGAGGAGTACGCACATCAATATCCGAAAGCAGCTGAAGCTATCATGATACATCACTACGTGGACGATTTCCTGTACCGTGTGAACACTAAGGAGGAAGCTGTAGCATTGGCGTTGCAAGTTAAGTTGGTACACTCCAAAGCTGGATTCAACATTGGGAATTGGCTGTCGAATTCCCACGACGTTCTAACACGGGTCGGGGAACATTGATCAGAACCATCTAGAAAGCGGTTGGTGGACAAATCGACTGCGTATGAACGAGTTCTCGGCATGATATGGAAACCGGAAGATAATTTGTTCGTTTTTCAAGGTGCGTTTCGAGAAAAATTACAGGCGCTATTGCAATATGACGTTGCCCCAAAAAAGAAGTTCTACGGGTTGTTATGAGTATCTTCGATCCTCTAGGTCTTGTAGCAAACTTCGTTGTTCATGGCAAGGTACTTGTGCTACACATTTGGCGAACCGGTCTAGTCTGGGACGCACGCATATCCGACAATCTGCTGGATGAATGGAAGAGATGGACCAAACTACTGCAACAATTGGTCCAAGTTGTGATTCCACGTTGCTACTTTCCGAAGCTTACCGGTCCTTTGAAATGCACATATTCGTCGATGCTAGCGAGGAAGTTTCTGCAGCAGTAGCATATTTTCGTATTGTTGATGGTTCGAGAGTTCGCTATTCCCTAGTATCGGCGAAGACTAGGATAGGCACCTTTGAAACAACATGCAAGAACAAGATTGCAAGATGGCGTTGCCCTGACCAAAAGAGAAGTTCTACGGGTTGTTATGAGAGTATCTTCGATCCCTCTAGGTCTTGTAGCAAACTTCGTTGTCCATGGCAAGGTACTTGTGCAACATATTTGGTGACCCGGTCTAGTCTGGGACGCACGCATATCAACAATCTATTGGATGAATGGAAGAGATAGACCAAACTACTGCAACAAATGGAGCATGTTGTGATTCCACGTTGTTACTTTCCAGGTTACACTTCCGAAGCTTACCTGTCCTTGCAAATGCACATATTCGTCGATGCTAGCGAGGAAGTTTCTGCAGCAGAAGCCATCGTATTGTTGATGGTTCGAGTTCGCTGTTCCGGTATTGGCGAAGACTAGCTGTCGCTGACTGCTGTCTTCTCAAGACTTGACTTGTTAGCGGCTGTTATCGTGGCGAGGTTGTCGAAATCTTTAATTGAAAACCACACGCTCCCACTAAACCGCAAGATTCTATGGAGTGATGCTGCCACGTCCCATTCTTGATTCCGTTCGAATCCAAGGAAATATCAACAGTTTGTTGCCTTCAGGCTGACCGAAATTCTTGAGCTGACATAGGCTGATGAATGGCAGTGGGTACCCTCACGTTTGAACGTTGCCGATGATACAACACAGTGGGGCAAAGGTCCGAATATCAGTAGCGATAGTCGTTGGTTCCATGCCCCATCCTTGCTCTACTAACATCCGGATCAATGGCTTAAGAAAATATATCCAATATATCTTCATCATCACATCGTCGTACCACAGCTAGTATCTACAGTTCACAAGGTGTTCGAAGTGGGAGCGCTTGGTACGTGATGTAGCTTACGTGCACAGATACATCGACATGCTCCGTTGCAGAATCCTTGAGGTACAAACACATCTACTATACATATTAAACCTACTCGGATGTTCTCTTCAAGTCCAACACTCGACACTGAAGAAGTCTGGAAGTTTCAGACGAAATAGGCCTATCTGTCAAAGGATATGCTTTTTTTAGTGGAATTTCAAGGAATTTGCTCGCGTTTACTAGGGCTAGTTTTGACAAAGTGTTTCAGCTTTTTATTTTATATGTTTTAAAAACTGATGAAATGAAGTGTTAGTTTAGATTTTAGTAGTTTTCCAATCATATACATGTATTATTACCAACTTAAACATTTCTGCAAAAACGTCTAGTTTTTAACAACAATTATTTTAATCTAGAGTTTTTCAAAACAATTTTCACAAAACGGTCAACTTTGAAAATTCGCAAAAAAATGCAATGATGGTATTTTTTTAAGCTTTTGGGCGGCTCGGACCATACATCCTCTGCAATATCGACTGTGAATGAAACATCGCATATAACTGTAAGATAATCCGGATAGGTGTAGCTGATAAAATATGGTTCTTGGGGCCTCCCTTAGCTCAGTCAGTAAAGGTGCAGCTACAAAGCAACACCATGATGGAGGTGGCTGGGTTCGATTTCCGGTCTGGTCTAGGAATTTTTCGTTGAGAACTGTTCGTCTCCAATTGATCCCGTATAACAACGTTGTGTGATTTTTTTAGAGGAAAATAGCAGAAACGCATACCTTACGGCCTTCCGCTTTGAACAGGTTACGTCGTTATCCTTTCTTCTGCGAGGCTCCTGCCACCGACTGGTGAAATTCTCAGCCAACCGCGTAACAGTATTGGACACTTTTTTCACACACCACCGCGCGTGTCGGCTTTCGCGCGAGCGTTAATGCATGGAGGATTCGAATAGCACACGGACGAACAAGAAAAAATCACTGCATCAAGACGTAAAATGTGGACTACAGCTACTGCAGTTTGACAATCCGTGGCCAACAATAACGCTGTTCTTTTTCCACCAACTAATGCACTTCCTGGATATTTTTTCTTGTCACCGTTACAAAGAAGCACACTGGCTAAAAGCCCTATATCCTGCTTTCCTGCACAGCACCTTGGACCATGGAAAAAAAACTCTCACTATCCAATCAAGCACTCACTGACACACGGACGCAGCACCAACCGGGATATTCTGCTGCAGCAAACGAAGTAAAAGTGGCCCCTTTTGCGAATAGGATGCAAGTCCTCTTGTTAAAGCAATCCCGGGGTCAAGTGTGACAGCGAGCATGCGCAAGGATACGCCATTTTCTACTGCGGATGGGTGAGGAAAACTCGCCGGCATGAGCGAATAGCACAAACTCCACCCTACGCTACACTCATAGCCGGAGGTTTTTCCTCTGCAATTGCGCTTTTTGTGTTGCCGTGCTTTCAGGGGAAAATATTCCCCATCATGTGAACGGGATACATATAGCAGTTTACATAAGCTATTGGGGGGGAGTGCCTTTGCTGATACCAACGTTGATTTAATAGAAAATGGGGGACCACCGAAGGATATATGGTTGCCAAGTAGTAGAAATAGGATGGTGGTGATGATGTTTTCGAACGGTTTAGTAGGGTAAGAAGGGGCAAGATAGGTTGGTTAAGTTTTTAGGCTTTTTTTTAATAATTTAATGGGCATAACTACGTTCACGCTTATCACGATAATTCTCGTAAAATTTCAACGATTTGTTTTTCTTTCTTCTAGAAAATGTTATAACTAAAATGTGATTATGCAAAACGGAATCTATTTAAAGTTATACGCTCGTATGAGCCTCCATTGAATTAATCATAATCAGTATTTTTGTATTCTTTTATTAAAGGGTGTCCACAGTATAATTGCATCACTTTCTATTAGCTGTAACATTTCGTCCTTTGGGTTGATTTCAACGAAATTTTGGGTGAAATGACCTCATTGTTTAAACCGTTCCGTTCGGGATATCGCGAAAAAAGCTGCACTTGACCAAAAGTCGTGCAGAAAGCCAAGAAACGAGCCGAGATCCGTTCATTCAAAGTTCAGAAAGCTCCAAACTGCAATAAAAAACAGAATAGGATAGCTAAAACACGTGCGCTTAAGCTGTACACACAAATGTTGACGAAACCATACTGTTGCGCCATGGACGATAAAACACACGTAAAAGCGGACTTTAATCAAATTCCCGGCAACCAGTATGTGACTGCGAAAGACAAGTTCGATGTTCCAGAGTCTCTCAGGAAACAGCAAGTGTCAAAGTTCCACAAGAAATTCATGATTTGGCAGGGGATTTGTACGTGTGGTAAACGGAGCAAGCTTTTTCCTGAAAACTTCAACTGTAAATGGTCAAGTATACATGAATGAATGCCTGAATAAACGATTGCTTCCGTTTCTCAAAACACACAACGTTCCTACATTTTTTTGGCCGGACCTACCCTCTCTAGGATGTTCTGGAGTGGTACAAGACGAATGGTGTCAATTTCGTGCCGAAGGATCTTAATCCCCCAAACTCTCCAGAGTTGCGGCCAATTGAAAAATATTGGACTATAATGAAGCACGAATTTCGTAAGCATCCTTAAGTTGTCACTACAGAACAGGAAATATTGAAGTCGTGGTTGAAAGTGGAAAAAAATGTCGGTTCAAGTGTTGTACAAAATCTTATGCGTGCTATTAAGAAGAAAGTTCGGGCTTTTGGATTTGGTAAAGAAATACAGTGAAATAAAAATACCTAAACCAAGATCATACATTGCATTTTATTCCCTGAATACTTCATGCCAATCGGTTGAAAGACTTGAGAGACAATTTAACTGTGGATACCCTTTATTTATCCATTGCATCGGGCACATACATTGACGTATATCATTCGAATTTTATAATAGATGAACAATTTAGTTGGTTCACCAGAATGGGCAATTGAAAAGCCAGTTAACTTTCGAGATGGAGTATTGCTCCTGTTGGTGACAAGAAAGCTTTACAGTTACCCGTCGCAATTTTGTTTTTCGCATGAACGGTGCGTCATCGTGGGTCATTAAAAACGATTTGAATTGTGTGTGTATAACTGGTTTTATTTTTTTCTGGTTGGGTATATTTTCCACTGCGACTAGTTTTTTGATCTATTGTGGCGAGTCCCTATTTTATTTATACGCCACACCTCACGGTGTCATATCACTATTGGATTGAGTGATTTTCACTTGCCGCCTATAGGCATTATCTCAATAAGGTATTCTCGAGTAATTCATGATTAGGGCCTAAAAGCCATTTGTAAACAATGACTTTAAACGTTGATCTCTCACGAATCACACAAATCCTACTATATCCAGCTACTCTATATGGTAGAACTAACATTCTTCTATTAGATGTTGCTTTCATTTCACGAGTGATTTAAAATTTCAGAGAAATCGACATTTAAAGTAAATGTTTACAAATGGCATTTAGGCCCTCAATATGAATTGCTCGAGTATTATAGAACGAATAAAGTTTATTGACGTATTCGGAAAGTTCATCCATACATCTGAGGGTTGTCTCTATAAAAAAAAATGCTCCTTGTAGGAAAAAGGCAGCATAATAAGGCAGTATTCTGAGTTTTCACTATCTTCGTGCAAAAACGACATGTGTCATCTTCCAATTTTTCTAGTTGTTCTAAATAAGGATTCGGCCGCTGTAAGTACATAAATCTTTTTTGAATAAAGTTAGAATGCTTTGAGTTACTTTTTTATTAGGTGTTTTAAATCTTTTAGGTTGTCGAGCTGTTGTATTACATTGCCAGACGTCATCTAGTCATCCCAGTTCTTTAATTCCATTTGAGGGTACACTCTGAAACCCCACAAAATGGTTCAGGCCCTCGAACCGTTTTTGTTTGAGAAACTTGAAGACTAGTCAACCACAACTTTGATCCTCTTTTCAGGTTGATATTGAAAACAATCCGATTAGAACGTGCCTAATTCAGGGTAATCTTCAGAGAAACGATACTGGACTCGATAAGACCTAGAAAGAAGTATGCAGAACAGTCCAGAAGTAATGTACACCGAGTCCAATATATTCTCATACAACATAAAACTCTATTTATTTCAAATCGATAATCCAGATTTTTTTGATAACATTACCCATTATATTGCAATATAATATTGATCAACTACAGCATATGTTTTGGAATAACACCGCTTTTAACCTTCTTGAGCTCCAGACGTTTTTCGAAACCGTCACAGACTTCCATCGGCAGTTCGTCCCAAATTCGTTTGATTACGGTTTTGAATTTGTTCATATTAGACGCCCTGTGGTAATTTACCTTCGCCAGCATGTATGACCATACGAAATAATCCAAGGGATTCAGATCTGGTGAACTGGGAGGCCATTCATTCTTGTCCAAAAAGTTGGTCAAATTTTCTCGGCACCAACCCTGAACGAGATTTACAGATGACCACTTTAACAACTCGTGCAGTCCGCACCGTACGAGTACGACAGAATCTCTTCCGGTAATCCGACGAGCAGGTGTCACGGTACCTTCGGATGGTTCGGTACACAAAATCCCACTTTACTCCGAGGTTTTTCAAATTTCTGAAAATAACCTTTGAAAAACTTTTTTATCACCATTGTGCTATTTACCATCGCTGGTAAAAGATAAACACCGAATGAAAACAATCGGAGATAACCTAAAAGCGTTTGTATAAACTACACCAACACATACGTGAAGCATGTTGAGTAGTTGCACGACACCAATGCAAGGAAAAAGTGTATGATAATATATTTGACACGGTGTATTAGGTATGTTGTGGAAAACAAAACAAACACTTTCTAAGATTGACCGATTTTACCCCGAGATAGACCCAACTTATCCTGCACTCAGGAATTTATCTCATAAATTTATCTTATAACATATAATGATGGTGAAAAACTAAAAATATGGAGCAGCCTGGAATCGAACCAAGAAGGTTGAGGTTATGGATCCAGTAACTTTTAACTCAACTCTTGTAAACAGGAAAGCTAACAACAACGTCGTGGAAAACCAAATGCATTCATAAGTCAGGTTTATGGAATTCCGGAGCATCGTTCATAACTTGAACGATTGAACCTTATGAAATACTTAAGTTTATTTGCCTGAGCGTGTTTTTCTTAAGGTAACATAAAAATGAAGCTTTTAAAAGCTTAAACAAATATGCATTAGCGTAGCAAAAGCCTAAATGATTGTTTCAGAGATCATGATTACCACCTTAATCCAGAAGACTACACCTTTAATAGCCCACAAACAGCTGCCAATAAAACGATATTTTACTCGCTCCTTAAGTGACCTATCTTGCCCCCTCTTACCCTATTATCCAATTGATCTAATTCGGAACAAAAGTAAATAAATACCTCTGCTGGGGCGTTAATTCCGAAGACTCACACAGAAACAAATTTGTTTATTCTTAGTTTCTATTCAGTTCAATGTTCATTTCTACAATTTTATGATGTTTTATCTGTATACCATGCCATATGAATCTCTCTTGGATGTCCATACAGCCTGTTATTTTCAATATTTAATATTTATAAATCATCTATTTCATATTTAATTAACTTTCAACTGAGCAAAAGACTGGTTTTGATGTAAAACGAAATCTAATCGTATTCTTGATTGTAATTTGTCCAATTTGTTTATTTGATACGCTGAAATGTTGTTAAAAACAATTTTACGAATCTGAACAACCATCAATACAACAAGGTACTAAATTTTAATTGTTACTAGTTTTTCTCCTTAATACGGCAATAATTGTTGTTCCTTTTTTCTGTTCGATGCCATAACTTTGGTAGACTGGAACCAGGTTCCAGAGCTTATCTGTACGTTACATATATGAAAGATGCACATAGAAACAAAGCAATTTCCATTTTTTGTGGATAAAAAATCACGAAACGAATTCCACAACCAGTATCAGACTAAAATTAAAAAAAAAAGAAAATCGTAGCGATGCCTTCATCAATACTTACAGTTACCTCAAATTCAACATGTAACTCTAGGAGTGAACAGCAATTTCTGCTAGAACCAAAGATGTGAACAGAAAGTTTGATAGGACCGGCAGGTTGTAAAATTAAATAGACGTAATTGAAATTGAGCGTACGGCATGTTTGAAAGGCGGCATCAGATCAAGCACACAAACTCTTACCCAGTGCGGGGTAGGCAAAGGGAAGAGTACCCCCTTGACAGGCAAAAGAGAGTGCGCTTGATCGTGCGCATATACAGTATTGGACAAAACATGTGCAATTCAAATCGTGCAATGATAAAAAACATCAAATCTAAATCGAGCAAGTAACTGTAGTTGACGGTTCAGGAGTCTAGATGACATGATTATTACAGCAATCAGCTCTCAACTGGCAGTTCACCGGCAGTGTTTTGTTAACAAGAGCCATTTTGCGCTGGTCAAAACAAGTGCAAATTCTCGCTTTCTTGGACTTATTCCGATAGAACTGTTTAAAAAAAAGGTGGAA
This sequence comes from Aedes japonicus, assembly GCA_034211315.2. Taxonomy (NCBI): domain Eukaryota; kingdom Metazoa; phylum Arthropoda; class Insecta; order Diptera; family Culicidae; genus Aedes; species Aedes japonicus. The sequence goes on along the minus strand of JASCZW010005383.1, from coordinate 262,684 downwards.
AAGGTTTCGTTTGTTGACAAGTGTTCTTACTTGCGTTATTGTACCATAAAAAGGTATATATTGCATGATAAACATTGAGAAAGGTCAATACTCATGTTTTCCTTATATTTATGTTATTAGACACCAAAATGGCTCCAGACAGCCTTTGGATTGGAACTACGAAAGAAAATAATCTATGAGTACAAGAGCGGAATATCACAAAAAAACGATTAGTGACAGGTGAATAAATGGACCGTTTCAAGAATGTGCTCAAAATTTCGTTCAACCGGGAAGATTTATATGGACAATAGAGGTGGAAGACTACGGTCCATCACGTCAAGAGAGGACTTTAAAGGGCGATACGGTCAAAATTTGGTCAATATCAACTTGACGTATTTCTTTCAATTTTGCATTTATAAAACCTGAACACCCCTCATTTTGAAGGTGTGTGTGTGTAGAATGTTGCTCCTATTTTGATTTTGGAATTCACTCTTCAGTTGTCAAAATGCCGTCCAAGCAAGAAGAGCAGCGTATCAAAATTTTGCTCGCGCATCGCGAAAATCCGAGCTACTCGCACGCAAAATTGGCAAAATCGCTAAAAGTTGCCAAATCAACCGTTACAAATGTAATTAAAGTGTTTGGGGAACGTTTGTCGACAGCCAGGAAGTCTGGATCGGGGGGAAATCGAAAACCGGAAACCGCTGAGACGACAAAGAGAGTTAGCCGGTAGTTTCAAGCGAAACCCTAACCTATCTCTCCGAGATGCCGCAAATAAGCTGGGTGTATCGTCTACAACCGTGCATCGACCCAAAAAACGAGCCGGACTATCGACTTACAAGAAGGTAGTGACTCCAAATCGCGATGATAAACAAAATACGACGGCCAAAGCGCGATCCCGGAGGCTGTACACGACGATGCTGACGAAGTTTGACTGCGTGGTAATGGACGACGAAACCTACGTCAAAGCCGACTACAAGCAGCTTCCGGGACAGGAGTTTTATACGGCAAAAGGAAGGGGAAAGGTAGCAGATATTTTCAAGCACACGAAACTGTCAAAGTTCGTAAAGAAATATCTGGTTTGGCAAGCCATCTGTACCTGTACCGCCAGAGCTCCGCCCAATTGAGAAATACTGGGCTATTGTCAAGCGGAACCTAAAGAAGACCAAAAAAACTGCTAAAGACGAGCAGCAGTTCAAGGCAAACTGGCTTTCTGCGGCGAAGAAGGTGGACAAGGTGGCTGTACAAAATCTGATGGCAGGGGTCAAGCGTAAGGCCCGGCAATTCGGATTTGGAAAAGCGGAAGCCTAACTGAATATTTTTCCTGAATTTTATACTAATTGAACTTGAAAAAGAAATTTAATTTGATTTTTTAAATAAACGATTTCACCGATTTACACGCGTTTTCCCTTGACCAAATTTTGACCGTATCACCCTTTATGATCGTCAGATGCATTAAGAAGGATCCTTCCAAATCTTCCTTCAAGGTGCAAACGGATTTACAGTTATGTGTATCGGACCGCACAATCAGACGATCAGCGAGTTGATCGTGAAGGTGTTCGAAATAAGGATCAGTTGTTTACACAAATCTAAAAGGCTTGGGCAGCAATTCCACAAAACTTCATTGAACACATGATCGAGTCTATGCCTTGCAGATCAAGGCCGTAATTGAAAATAAAGGATTCGCTACGAAATGAATAATGATTTTTTTTTGTTATAATAAACATGAAAAGTGCTGCTTCTACAAACTAAAAAACCATTTTTCTCCCAATTGACTTTTTATAAACTTTCAATGTAGAGTTTCATGATTGGGCTTGACTAGTTGCAAATGTTTTGTCCAATCCTGTACCGCCAATGGCACAGAACGATTCTAGCGATGTAAGCGATTGTTTTCATTTTTGTTTACCCTTGCCAAAAACTACATGTGACAGAAATCAATTTCCAATTAGAGGTTTTCGAAAGATACAACTTCTAATTTTACCGGTTATGTTTCTCTCATCGTCATTTACTTTAACAACCTCAGAGAGAAACCCGGTAAGGTGTTGTATGCTGATCCTCTTAACAGCATGTTTTGACGGAGTCCCCATCATTGATTGAAATACATTTAGCTAAACATGTTTTTTGTTGTTGCATGAAGCACGTAATCAATTATAATGTTTGAAAATTGAAATATCCTTCTTATCAACATGTAACCATTTGTAAACGACATGTCACACATTCGTAAACAACAAACTGAATTTGTATTCTTAAATTTACGAAAACAAAAATGGATTCATGTAGAGAACAAATTCGGATCTTGCATCAGACGGATTCACAAACATGGAAATCAGACGGAAGCTGTCGCAATTGAAGTTGAGTTTGTGTAAAGGATACAGCCAATTCGAAGCAATCTTGCGCGGTCGGCTTATGAAATAAAAATGGGCCACACATTCATGCAAAATATATTGTCTTCGTGAAATACCAGCTGACAAACGTGGAGTTGATCGATTCAAAAGTGCTTCTGCGGTGGGTGGTTTGGGTGGCCATTTCGTCAAAAGGCAAATTACGCTATCAAAGATCACCTGCTTCCCAGTGCTAAGAAACTTTTTGGAGAGGAAAGTTTTTGTTTCCAACTGGATTCAGCTCCAGCGCATAAGACAGCAGTTGTTCAGCAGTAGTGTAAGCAAAATTTACCAAGTTTCACCAGTTCTTCCGAATGACCTGCATCGAGTTCTGATTTGAACCCACTGGAGTATAGGGGTTACATGCTTGGAAAACTGGGCGACTTGAAGCACATGTGTTTGGACTGATTCAAAAAACTTTTGGTTGAGATTTGGGAGCAAATGCCGGAAGAGGTGGTGCGTGCGGCTTGCAACAATTTTGTCAAGCGTCTTCGAGTCGTGATTCAATATTAGGTAGAAAGATTTGAACTTCACTAAACAATATGTATGTTTTATATTTTGACTTATTTAACGTGCAATGAGAGAGAAATGCAATCCTGTTTAAGTTTTATAACAATTTGTCAAGTGTATCATTTCTACGAGCAGGTGTCACGGTACCTTCGGATAATTCGGTACACAAAATCCCGCTTTTCTCCAAGGTTTTTCAAATATCTGAAAATAGCGCCCTGGCGCTTACCTTTCAATAACTTTTTTAACACTGCAGCACGAAACTCCTTCATCGCTGGTTAAAGATAAACACCGAATGAAAACAATCGGATATAACCTAAAAGCGTTTGTATAAACATAGTGCAAAACTACACCAACACATACGTGAAGCATGTTGAGTAGTTGCAAGGCAATTGAGCAATGCAAGGAAAAAGTGTATGAGAATATATTGGCCACGGTGTAGTCAATTCACTTTCCTGGTGCCGTGTTGGGAAGATGCCGAAGATTCTAGCTATGTTTCTGCTGTGACATTGTTCAATGTCAGTATTTTAACAGAGAATTCTGCTCCAGTGTCTTATTCTGTATGTTAGTTTGGTTTGCAGATCCCAACATAGCCGTTCAATAATAGAATCGTCATGTCTGAAGACAACATTAGGAATCGCCTAATAATCCTCAGAGTATAGAGATATGCGATGATTCGATGATTTAACACCTCCGCGGTTAGTGCAAAACTTTGTAATACACTTCATAGTTGATAATTTTATAAATACTCATAATAAATGTCTTGTACGTTAAAATGTAAACAACAATGGGAGCTGACAACGATGGAGTCACGCACAAAGCTATAACATTTTACTCTGCGGAAGTGTTGACAGTCTTTGTAAACAAAACGAACACCGTTTGCGAACCGTCGGATTGAATTTTTGCATATCTCTGTACTCTGAGGATTACTAAGTAGAGCTAGATCCACAGCACCTTAGGAACCTGGTAGAGAGCATGCTAAAGCGCCAGCAGGAGGTCCTGAAGGCCAAAGGAAGACACATTAATTATTAAGATTGTTTTTTTTTACTTTAATCTTTTGTGGAGGCAAAATGAAGTGGGCACTTTTTTCTCCAACGTTATTTAATTTTTTCATTACAAATTCATTTTTATTCTTAAGTAATTTTTTTTTAGTATTTCATAAGTGAAACTTTTGAAATATATTTAAGAAAAAAATATTCTGACCAAATTAAGGGCTTATGCTGAATCATTCTTGACGGCAGTCATTACCTCGACATTTAGAATTGATATAACTCAGAGTCTGTACTAGATATTGAAAATTTAATCACATCAGTTTGTATGCTTACTTACTGTGAGCAATCTAATAGAGTTCGATTCGGTGTTCATTCACTAACAATCGAGGTTTATCAATTTGAAATAGCAAGGTGAGTTTGCGAGAGCGCGATAAAAGATTGGAACAAATACATGGAGAAGCGATTCACCTTAATAAGAAATAAAAAAATATATGAGGTGCGCACTTTATTTTGCCAATCAGTGTAAATACTATTTAATGAATGTGTTTAGTTAGCATGGGATGTTTGTGATAATCTCAGATCACCTCCCTCCCCTCGTACTTTGCTCCAAACATTTAAAATTTTGTATGGAGCGTGAAAAGTCTACATGGTTTATGAATAGCCCGGTATAAAAACACTGTAATTCGGAGGTAATCGGTAGCATAATTGAGTTGACACTTTGAATTGCAACCGTCAAAGATTCTGTTTCATCGACTTTCACTTTGGATTGGTTAGCATATCAGTTCATCTATTATTTTATCACCGACCAGCACCGGTGGGATTAGGCCAGTTATCAGTAATTACGCTTAATAAAGATAATAACACTTACTTGTTCGATTTTGTGGCATTTGATAGCTCATATTGGTATCCACGGGCGAAGTAATCCACACCTGTATTGATTTACAATGAACATACATAAAAGAAAGAGAAACGTAAATTAATTCACTTTCATGTTAGAGGAAGTTAATCGGTCACTGTTTGTTCGTTCTTCACTATTGGATGCACCCTGGGCGGCATTTGGTAAACACAGTAGCACTTTTGTTCGTTTTTCATTTGTTCATTCTTCCATCCGCTCGCAGTCGGTGCATCCTTTTGATGGTGTTTCTTCTTGCTTCTCTACACTAGGATAGAATCGTTCCAGTTGAAAATCTAAAATACGGGTGCGGCTGTGTGAGTGCACATACGGGACAGGGGGTTTTAAACTAGCAACCCCTAGCTAACGAGGGACCAACAGTACACGCATATTGAAGTAACTCACACATACTGTTTCTATTATTTGATACCCTTTTCATAGAGGAAGAGAGGAGACGACACTGGCGGAGACGAAAAGGAGACTAGGAAAAGTGCACTTGCATCAGACACCTTTTGTCTGAGACGAATGGGGGAGAAGGGCATGGAGGAATGTGTCAAGTGCATTGGTCCCAGCTTTTCGTAATTAGTTATAGGCAAGACTGTCCTTTGTAGGAGTTATGAGGAGGAGTAGAAAACAAATTCCAACACATTTTTTTTTCTTTTAAAGGGATAGTTACACCACTTTCAAACTTGCGTAACTTGCTTCGAACTCGAGAGAAATTTGCATCATGTTATCAGTACGATTATTGTCGAGACAGACATAAAACGAACGAACCCTTGCGCGAGTTTTTTTAGATACTCTAATGCCAAATTGTGAGTTGTCACATCGTGCCTGACTTCGTGCTGACTACAAGTCGTTTGACAGGCCAAGAGTATTGCACTGTAGAGGATGTGTTTGAAGTGAACAATACGCATTTCTCAGATAATATGTACTTGTGGCAAGCGTATTGATCTTTTCGCGACATCATGAGCATTTCGTATTTAAGAGTACAGCCTTTTCAACGAGTTCAATCTTCCAAAAGACAGTGCTTAAGAATCGTTCAGAAAATAAAAACTAAGAACGATCTACAGAGATCTCTACATTTTTTTCGGATGCGACAAACAAAAGACGGCATTTTTTTTTCCAAAAAAAACCCTGTAAGTAACATTGACACTAAGCTCGAAGCAATTGCAAGAATTATAGCTCAACGAGACAGGGAAGAAGTTGAATTTCATAGAAAAGTAGAAATAGGTGAGAACATTCCAATTATGCAAAAAAAAAAAGGTTTCTTAAGCTCATTTCTATCCAAATCTTTTTTGTTTTCGTAATTTTTTGTCTTCACTAAACAAAAATTTGAATCGATTATAAAATGGCACAGAAATCAACGCTCTCCTACGTTCTATCTTTTGGTATTCAATACTGGGGTACAAACTAAAATAAAACCAGGTTTTGAGCGTTAATATATCAGTTATTTCTCAAGAGATTTTCGGAATTTTTGCACCCAACGATTGGAAATATTTCTATCAATTTCAATCTAGAACAATGTTGAATTTGTGCCACATACTATTGAGAAAATTATAAATGTTAAGCCTTGTCTTAAAAAGTATATTAACCTCGTCATGCCTAAGGCGTCACATATAGATTGGACTCGGAAAAAATGCGACACTTTGTTTTGGGTGTAACTTTTTATCGAAACTTTGGGTAGTACTAGTTTAGAGTGTTATGTTTATGTGTGCAAAATCGCGATATGTCAAGTAGTTTTCAAGATGCATTCGAAACAAGAAGAGCTACGCCAGCAAATCTTGGGCACGGTGATCGATATTCCTGGTCAGTCGCACAGATGGATCGGCAAAAGGCTTGGAATCCACCATTCCATCGTGTCCCGCGTTGTGAAGATGTTCCAGGAGACGAAGACCATCGAGCGGCGCGCTGGAAGCGACCGAAAACTCAAAACGCAATAGCCAGAGAAGGCGCGGAAGATAGGGCATTACTTTAAGAATAACGTGGCCAAAAAGGTCAATTCGTCGAAGTGGTTCGTCCAGCAGACCATGAAGCGGGCTGGGCTACGTGTTTTTAAGGTCAGGAAGGCGCCAAACCGGACTGACAAGCAAAACACGGTGGCCAAATTGCGTGCGCGGAAGCTGTACCGTTAGTGGCTGGTCAAACCAAGCCGTCTCGTCATGGACGACGAGACATATATCAAGGCGGACACCAATCAAATCCCCGGCCTCGAGTTTTTTGCCGGTACGTCCCGCATGGAGGTTCCGGAAAAGTTCCGGAAGAGAAAGATGGACATATTCGCGAAGAAGTACCTGTTGTGGCAGGCGATCTGCGAGTGCGGACGGTACAGGAAGCCGTTCGTTACAACCGGCACCATAAACGGGCAGATTTATCGAGAGGCATGCTTGCAGAAGAGCTTGCTGCCCTTCCTCTGCGAAGGGCGTTAATGTGATCCCGAAGAAGGCGAACCCCCCAATACACCAGAACTTCGTCCGATCGAAAAGTTTTGGGCGATAATGAAGAAGAAGTTGAAGAAAAGCGGAAAAACATTCAAAACCGATGAAGCTTTGAAGAAAAATTGGGAGAAATTGTGTAAGGAAGATGGACAAAGCCTCGCTCAAGATCTCATGAGCAGTGTTAAGGGAAATGTACGAGCATTCAGCTTGGGGGAGGAAATTCAATAAATAAATTATGCCAAAACATAGCTAATATATAGTTATTTAATCCCTGAAAATTTGAGAAATATTTTGGTCTCATTTTTTTCGAGTCCAGTCTTTATGACCCCAGAAAAAAAAATGGCTGTATGAAATCACAGACTGAATAAAACTGTACACTGTCTTTAGCAAATTTGTTCTACACAATTTTTTTTTCGTCAGGGAAATATAAAAAACATGTAAGTTTAAGGCCTATTTGACGACCTAGAGCATTTTGAATATGAAGAAGTTTAGCAAGAAAAAATAAATGCCTTATTAATAGTGTAAAGCGTTGTTTAAGATTCTAGGTCATCTAAAATGTATTTGATTTCAAAACTTCAGATCTAGTTGGCACATTAGATTTTAAGGCTATACAAAGTTACGGTATGTATTAAGACATATTGAATGAACCTTTCGGAAGATCAACAGTCATTATTGGATAACTTTACGATGTTCTAGGTGATCCAAACTGTCCTTGAGTTCAGAACTTAAGATCTACAGTAGTAACTATAGCTTTTTGGACAATACAAAGTAACGCTACGTATTCAACCATATTCAGAGAATATTTAAGAACGTAAACAAACATTATGAGATAAACTGGGATGGTCGGGGGGCATCCAAACTGTAACTGTAACAGAGGTTTTGGAGTATGCAAAGGAACAACATGTATTTAACGATATTCATTGAATAGTGTAGAAAGACAACATATATTCCCGGTAATCCAAACTGTCCTTCACTTCAAAACAAAATATCGAATGTTGTAACAGTTGATTTTAGGGCTACATAAGGTTACCATATTTAGCCAAATGAATGAATATTTTGGAAAATCAACAGTTTTCATAATTTCTGATCCGCTAGGTCTTCTAAACAGTCCTGGTGTTTAGAACTAAAGATTTACAGTTGTAACAGTATTTTTTAGGCAATACAAAGTTACAATAAATATGCAAACATGTTCAATTAATATCCTTAAAGGTCAACAAACATTATGAAGCAATATGACATGTTCAGGGTCATCCAAACTATCCTTGAGATTAGAACGTAGGACCTACAGTTGCAACAAAAGCTCTCTGGGCTATGCAAGTCTACGCTGTGTATTGAAACATATTCATTGAATATCTTGAAAGACCAACAGACATTATGAAATAATATTTTTGGTTATCCAGAATATCAAATCTACAGCTTTAACTGTAGCTTTCTGAACCAAACAAAGTAACAATATGTATGTGATCAATTTAAGTGAGACTTTTGAAAGGTTAACAGATAGAATGAGATGTTGTAGGTATTCAAAACTGCCCTTGAGTTCACAGGTTAGGATCTACAGTGGTAATATTAGCCTTCTAACCTATGAAAGGTGACTAAAGCCTGTACTCGATAAAAATGCACCATTTTTATCTGTGTGTAACTTTTTTGTTCGTGGGTAAAAATTGATGAAAATCTGGGTACAACTAGTTTGGAGTGAATTGTTTACATGTGCAAAATTTCATAATTTCGGTTCAGTGGTTATTGAGATGTCATCGAAACAAGAAGAAAATCCGACTGCCACCATGAGATGGATCGGAAGACAACTGGGAATCACCCGTCATCTGTGTCTGAGGTGGTAAAATCGTTTAAGGAGTCCCAGACGACCGACCGGCGGGCTGAAAGTGGAAGAAAATCGAAGACAGCTGGCCCTGTGAAGGCCCGGAAGGTGTTGGATTATTTCAAGTGTAATCCGAACCTTTCGATTCCCGACGCGTCGCTGAAGGCAAAGTGTTCCACCTGGTTCGTTCAGCAAACCATGAAATGAGCTGGGCTTCGTGTATTCAATGTCTGCAAGGCACCGAACCGGCGTGATCAGCAAAACACGGCGGCCAAATCCCGCGCAAAGAAGCTGTATCGAGAGTTGTTAACGAAACCGATGTGTGTGATTATGGATGACCACACCTACACCAAGGCAGACGCAAAGCAGACGTTGCCAAATCACGGTTTGATGTTCCGGAAGACATAATGAAGAAGAAAGTGGACAAATTGACCAAAAAATACTTGCTCTGGCAGGCCATATGCCAATGCCGTTAACTGCCAACCCCCCAAATTCACCAAAGATTCGTCCGGAGGAAAGATTTTGGCCATAATGAAGGCCAAAGTTCGAAAATCGTACAAGGTGTTTAAGAACGAGCTGGAGTTGAAGAAAGAAAGGATGAAAGTGACAAAAAGGTCGGCTCCACCATTGCACAAAATGTAATGAGGGGTCTTAAGGGAAATGTGCGGGCTTTCAGCGATGGCAAGTAAATTTAATAAAGTAATTATGCCGAAATATAATCCAAATGCATTACAGGTATACCTCGATAGTACGTACATCAACTTACTCACTTCAAATCGTTATTGCATAAAAACTACTTGTTGTATCTGAAATCTTTGAACACCAAAAGAGCAAACTTCTGCTCTTTCATTTGATTGTATTTGATCTCAGATACTATCAGTAGTTTTTGTGGAATTTCGATTTGAAGTGAGAGAGATGATGTACGTACTATCGAGGTATCCCTGTCGTTCATTTCCTGAAAGTTTCAAGAAAATCCGACCTAAAATAAATTTTTGGCGAACACTTTTGTCGGGTGCTTTTTTTAGCACAGGCCTTATATGCATTCAAACACATTCAGTGAATCTTTTATATGGTCACCAGTCATTGTCAGATTATCTTTGGATGTTCAAGTTCATAAAAACTGACATGAGTTCAGAACTTAACATATACAGTAGTTAACGTAGCCTCTTAGGCTATACAAAACTACGATAAGTATTCAAACATATTCAATGAATATTCTGTAACGTCCACCGACATCATAGGATAACCTTGTTAATTTTAGTTCATTCAAAACTTAAGATCTACAATTGTAACAGGCGGTAAAAAGTTAAGTTAGTTTGTTTGGCATGAATATCCCAAGATTATCTCATAATGTCTCAATTGGTCTTCCAGGGCATTCATTGAATATGTTTGAATATGGATCATAACATTGTAAAACCGATAAAGCTACTGTTACAACTGTAGATCTTAAGTTCTTAACTCCAGGAGAGTTTGGACAACCTAGCATATCTAAAAAATTATATCCTATTGAGCACAAATTAATCAGAACACACCAAATTGCTTCTATAATAACGGTTGGACAATTTTAGGCCTGGAAAGATTAATTCAAAATTATTGAATTGTACAATCAGAATGGCTTACATTTAGTAGCGAAGTCCTACGTCATCATTTCGAACAACACAATGGGAAAATATCTGGCTTTTCGTTGCATGGTCAAGGCGGGGAAATGTATAAAACTTAATGTCTCCTAAAAGTTATTATACCGTTTTTGCACGTTGATTTTCGCCAGATTTGGCTGCATGCTATTATGTTAAAAGGTTGTTGGAGACCCCATTGCAGGATCGGTACAAGTGATCTGGAATAAAATTAGTGCCAGTTCTTGTTTTACCTTATTCAGATCAAAGTACATTGAAACTGAATATTACAAAAATTAACAGATATACGCATTATTATAACGATACCAGAAGACTGAAAAACTGTATGATATAGTCGATATTACAGCTTGATTCACAGCTTTCAAGCAATTTGAATTAATAGAGATGATCTGCATAGGTCCTGCACTGTCTGTTGGAGATGAGCTTTTCAGTACCTCTACCAGAGTTTACTGAACTATCTTACGTTCAGTCAAACATTCTCTCTAATCCTTGAATTAATTTTCATAATTTTTTTTTTCAGATTTTGATCACCTCAATCTACCTGGACAATGACTCTAAAAAATCACAAACAATTGTCAAAATATTGCTTCCACTGAACAAATGGATTAGACGATTATATTTCAACCATTTCGAGAGTAAGTTATGCATTTAATCTGAGTTTCAAACCTAGGCCACAGGTGAAAAGTAAGGTTACGTTAGGCCACTCATTTGCTGGTTGTTAGTTTCAAAGGCTAAATATCAAATATGACATATGAAGAAATTGTAGCGAATAAGAACGAATATTAATTGATTCTTGAATCGAATATCGCAATGAATATACGGTTATTTCTTTACGTTTACTCATTACCTTTGGAAAAAGGATACAACCGTATTATAAGCCATCCCAAATATGAATAGGATATAAACACTCTTAAGCTCTATTCAGCACCCAAATCGTACGAATGCACTAAGCAAATACAGTAAATCTGAAACATCCAAACTAATTAACAAGTCTTTTTCGTTAAACTTTTCGTGGATAATAATGTCAGGCGGTCAGTAAATGTATGTACATTTACTTTATGCCTATTCGATTTTTTTGATTGATATTTTAACACAACAAATCGAGAATTGACGTGTTCGTTTGCAAAAACTATTACGAACAACTCTTATACAGTTTACAATATCCGCTATTTCCACTATGAAATGAATGTGCATGTCAATCCATTGAAATCAATATTCTTACACAATTTAACTCAAAATAATTTTAAATATAATGCAAAAATACGTTCAACTTTAGAAAGAAAAATAAACTTACACCCGATGTGAACATTGTTTTAATTTAAAATGAGCGGCTTGTTGTTTTGAATTCCCAGATATACTAATGGTCAATCATATCAAATCTGTTCTCTATCGGTTAGTTTTACTTTGATGTTAATAGTAAACAGTCGCAAGCCCAAGATTACTTATTAGCTTAGATATGTTAATTATCGAGTTTCGTCAATCTACTAAAGCAACTTCAATAGGCATATGCCAATGACTAACATAATCTCAACGTTCAACGTAAAAAATGGGTCCTGAATCAATGGTCTTACATAAAAAATCAACCAAAATTGAATCGAATGCCCCTAGAATCCGTGGCGCAAACAATGTTCGGTTTATTATTGTACATAAAGCTTCCATATATTTGTACATCCAATAAATATGCATCAAATCTGTTTGTTATCAATCATACACTAAACTGAACGTATCGCTTTTTAAGTTATAATTCTTTGTCCCATCCAATTTCACTATCAGCATCCAATCTAATCCGAGCTGTAAGCCGTTCATGCGACTACCAACTGAGCGGGACAAACACAATTCAAAGTGAGGAATAAAACCTCTTCTATACTATGTGCAGCGAGAGCAAGAATAAAACTTTTCAGCCAATGTAGTTTACGAAGATCCATGTTCAAAGCAATAGCAGATAATGATACAGCGGAAGGAGGCTTGCGGGCGGGTTGGCTGGCTCTGAGTTGTATAAATCCGTAAGAGGTTTATGATTACATTTTTCTTTCCTCTAGCGTTTCTTTCTCCCGACATTCTTGTTACGTTTTATATCGGTATGGTGATTTTTCTTCTCCTCTCTGTTATACTGCTATTCCGAGAAAACTCCATTTTGAAAGTCTCACCGTCTTTGCCTCTTCGCTGTTCTTCTCTTCAGATGGACCATTTCCGAATAATATCAAAGAGCACCCGACGACTGTTGAGCAATGTTTGCATTGAAAGAAACAAATAAACATACCTAATCATCCAAAAGTAGCTGAAGAAAGACACGAAACGAGTGGCACTATTTTCCTGATTTTAATCAACATCAATCGAACTCTCAACAGCCTTGGTTCTTTTGGAAACGAAGAATCCCTACTATATTCTTAACGATTCTCGGATCACCGCGGAACTTTAATGTTGGACTGCACTATACGACTTCCAATTATTTCCTAGTAATTTGCGTGATTAGTCCGATTAGTCACCTTAATTTGTGCAACAGATAGGCAATCATTGAGCCTTTTCCATGTGAAACATAACAATCATAGCCTAATAATCACAAAGCACAAATATGTATCATCAACATTTGAGTGTCATGAGAAGTTCTTTCATCGGATTCTTCGAAACGGAATAAAATTGCACCACTTCATTCAAGCACAAGATACAGCAGCCATTTTGATTTTTGTTTACTACACACTACACTCGACTGCACTCCCCCGTCGCTGTCGCTCCAACGACCGTCCTTTCCTAAAACATATTGGCTGACACCAGAATAATGCTCAGCCAGCGGAGCCCTAGGAGTAAGCATAAAAAAAAAACTGGTCCCCTTTAGCTCGTACACATTCACACCACACCCGCACTGATTTTCCGACGTTATTTTCAGCTTCAAACACCATCAATCGTGACGAACTGCATTAATTTCACGCACAACAACTCACCGTTTACCGAATTACTGCAACTTTGCTAGTTTCCGAAGCACTTTTCACCACTGAAACGCACTTTAAAAACTTTCTACTTTGAAAAGTTCGCCTGCCAACCAGCGAATGGTTGAAAGAAATTTTCTTGAGAACCGATTCACACGCCCACATGCATAAAACGTAAGATTCCAGCTGTAAACACCGTAAACACACGCACACAGTCCACAATACTTCAAAAAATTTCGCCAAGTTTGACAGCACTCATCGACATTTCCGCGGTTTCCGCAAAGTGAAGAGTGCGCATATTAGGGTACACGGAAATAAAAAAATCTAAATTCAAGAGAATATTTTTATAGGGTGAACGTAAGGGGTATACTCATCAATATATTGATACAAAGGAGAATTCAAGCTGAACAATGCATTAGGTCCTAAGTAACATTAAGAGATTCTCTTCGTCGACTTTCTCTTTGCGTTCCTACGGCATTGTAAAACATGTTCAAGTATTTTCTACACACAGTACGGTAATATAGAGTATGATCATGGACCCAAAAGGGAAGGACGTAGTTCTCCGGAAGAAACATTTGAAAAATTATGGATCACTATCGTACCAGAGAACCGGGCTCTAGTACTGGCAAAGTGCCGTGTATACTAGATTATTTTCAATATTGCGTAAGCCTGCTTTACTGTGTGCATGTTAGTTATGACAGCTGTTTTTATTTACGAATACAACTGGAACCTGTCGTATCGTCGTATCCTGGCATGATGTGCAACTTTTCTGGCTCCCGTTGTGCTGATCCGGAGAATCGAGTGACAGCAATCAAATTAGATCGGGAAATTTAATGTTCATAGCGACGACAAATCTAAATAAATCCCAAAGCAAAATTAGGTTTTGTGTCGGCGACGATGAAGGAACGGTTTAAGCGTTTATGTTTTTAGCAACGACGAGCGATCCTGTCGAAGGCAATCCAGAAGTTGACTGTAGACCATTGTGATTCGACAGCTGACCATTGAGACAGCCAATATAGCTTAATGACGATGGCTTCGTCCTAAATTGATTGAGAAAAGCAATGGTCTTTTGCTGTAATCGATGATTCCGTATATGTCGATGCTGCTAGACTTATCACTCGATTGAGAATAGGGACAATTGTTAGCATAGTAGGGCAGTTACTTCATATTTGTCATCTGTTGAAATCAGCACTGATTAAAAGACATTCGCTGGAGTGGCATTGATTAAAAGTTCACCTCTGATTTGAGTTCAAAACTTGAGTTTTGTACTGTAATAAGAGATACTCTTTAATGAACAATATTATCCAATTAGATATAACATCATATCAAATAATCGTAAATCTTGTTCGTTTAACAATGTGCAGAAAAAAACGATACTTTCATCTCAAGATGAGATAAACAAGCATCCAGCATGAAATTTCTTTCCTATGGGGATTTTTTCAATGTAT
Source organism: Aedes japonicus (assembly GCA_034211315.2). Lineage (NCBI taxonomy): Eukaryota > Metazoa > Arthropoda > Insecta > Diptera > Culicidae > Aedes > Aedes japonicus. The sequence continues at coordinate 247,679 of JASCZW010005383.1, read as the reverse complement.
CTTCAATGTATTTCAGTGTATCGCACATGAAATTTTGTCCACGAATAGAGTTTAAGGAACAAAAACGAAAAATTAGTATGGTTCACACCTAATTCTATTCGCGGACTGCCCTCGCGATCAGCTTTACTTAACTGTCCGTAGGAAACAGTATTATATTATCGTTGCAACTGAAAACCGGAATAACCCACTGGCGCCAAATAGGTTTTCTCTCGTTCTGTACAATTGAATTGTGGCGCATTGAGTGCGCTGTACCGCGCATCTGATGTGCTATACAGCGCACTAGATGCGACACTTTGTTGCCATACGGAAAAGCAGTTATATCGATTCGCGTGATTGATTTTTCCGGTTTTCAACTGCACCGAGAATATATATTCGTATTTCTTTCATAGCCCAACTGGTTTTATAACTAAACAAGACCAAAGGAATAAATTGGACGAGGTAACCATGAATTTATTCTTTACCCCTATGGTTGCTTAAAATTGAGCAAGCATAAAACTTTTGATGCAGAGAAATATGTTCGTGCACCGCTAGCCGCTGAGAGAAGTGATGTGGAAGCTTTGTCTTGCGATGAAGCAGAAGTTTATACCTGGCGTTTCAGTCGAGTCACTGTTCCCGGCGACGATGGACTCATCCGAGTCGTCCAAATCCACAACAAAAACGGCGTCGTCAAGAGGGTTAACACCGTTAACACGCATTTGTGTTCTGTCTTACGGCAGTATACCCAACAACCAAGATACGGCATAGTTCCAGGCACTCGACGTGCCCACCACAACCATCAAAAATCCATTTTATCTGATGCATCAACATCCGTAGCTGGAGGATTATCGCGTTCCAACCATTCGTCCAAGAAACAATCGAGGAGAAGCAGCAGCGTTGAAATGATTAAATTACTGTTATTATACTTTTGTTGTAGAATTTTGTTGCTTTTGGCTACTGATACTGCAGACCATCAGTGGTTAAATTTGTTTTGACAAGAGAACAGGGTTACCGAAGTTGAAAATAAAAACAATATTTGAAAGCTGGGTTGCTGTTTTTCTAGTACTTCTTTGATAATAATATTCTAGTATATATGGAACACTGATACACTGAAAATGTTGATCACGTGCGTCATAAATAAATCGTCCGTAATTAGTCCGTGGTATGATTAAGGATCCAACACGTCAACACCATCAGCAAATTGGTTAATAGACACTGACGAAAAAAAACCTTAAGAAGTTCATTCAAAAACCTTATGAAATTTAGCCACAAGGAATCGGTTTGAATTTCATACTTTTACCTTATGAATGCGAATGCGATGTTTTTTGAATTCATTACCAGCTATGTTTTAGATATGATAACTATATGAGTTTCATAACACAGCCTTATGAAATGCATTATTGTTTATAATGATAACTGAACATGTCCACTTTTTTAGAAGAAATAAATCAATGAGACCAAAAACATCTTTATTGTAAATAAAAGGTACCCACAGCATCTAACACATAAATTGACTCCATTTTGCGCATCTCCAACGGAAATTTCCGTACAACTCCGACAGGAAGAACTTGTCCACATATGTTCCAATCTGCATATCATTTCCTCGTCCAGTAGTACCCGTATCATCGACTCCGGTAACTTTTGACGCAAATCGGATACATCTCGTGCAGTGAATGCATCGGTTCATGATGGTCTTAACCAACGGGTCAATGTCCTTATCTTCAACGGCACGCTTTCCGCTGTGATCGATATCGGTGAACCGTGAACGATCCGACCCGAAAGCCATAGCCTGGTCCTGCAGATCGCATTCACTACCCTGGTCGCAAATCGGACAATCCAACGGGTGACTCATGAGCAAAAACTCCATCACACCTACGCGAGCATTGCAGGTCATTTTCGAATTGGTCTTGATACGCAGCTACCGGCTTGGGAGACTTTTTCCACTTCCACCAAGCACATACGACAGTAACCGGTTGTAATCAATCGCTCGTGATAGCAGAAGCGAGGAACCTCAACGCCCACCAATGCAGCAGCCTACAAATAAAAAATAAAAACAATTATTACATTTAATGGCGAAATCCAAACTCCCAATCCTAAATATCTTCACCTGCAGCCCCGTTTTCTCGGATCGACTATTTCCGACACATGATCTACACACAAAGAATAATAATTAGTAGAATTTAAAAAACCATAGCTAAAATTGAAAAGTTGCGTTGGTTCTTTTTCGTACACACTTAGAAAAATTTACAGCATTCGGTAATTTTTTACCGAACTTTCAACAGCTGAACGTTCGGTAATCCGATTTACCGGATTTCGGTGAATTTTTACAGTATTCCGGTAAAAAAATTACCGGAAATTGTCAAATTTTACCGAAATCCGGTAAATCGGATTACCGAACTGTTCAGCTGTTGAAAGTTCGGTATAAAATTACCGAATACTGTAAAATTTTCTAAGTGTGTAGAAAGCGATTTGCTTTCACAACAATAACGTTCAAAGTGTCAAATCAAAATTTTCCTGCTTGGCATATTTAAAAGTTGAAACTTTCAAAACGAATTGTAGAACTGTCAAATCGAAACCGTGGCATCGTTGAAAATGAAAGCAAATTATTTTTATTCCAAAACAAACTTTCAACGAGAGAGTGTTGTGCGATAAAAATTAAAATATGCCATTTGCATTCAAATAAAAAATTGTTTTAACATTAAGAGGTTTATTTTTCAGATAAATTGTAAAATTTTCGAAGCGTAGCATGAAAGCAAATTCTTTTTTTCCAAACTAAGCTTTCAAGATTAAATTGTTGTGCTGATTAAATTGCTGTGATTAAATTAAAATATTAATTCATTTATTTCCTAATGAATAGAAATAAAAATTGTTTTAACATAAAACGGTTGTTTTGAGATGGAATCTTTCACACTTTTACATAATGCATCAAACAAACTGCAGGTAGTCGGTCTGATCGATTCTTTCTAGCCCATAATTGATAAGGATTCTTATATGTAAGGCGTAGTATGTTATCCACATTCGTCCACTCGAATGGCAATCAGCATTCGTCCATCCTCACTCAGTTCTGACCAAAACTCGGCTAAAAGGCTCCGAATGTACTCCGAAATCACGAACGAATTTCTTCAATGTTTAATTCTATTATCATCGTTCGCCTGGAAATATAAGAAGCAAAATAATTACTCACTTTCCGGAACTACTAGAATCAAAAACACAGCCGACGTACTTTTTTTTATAGAAACACGAACGAAAAATTTTCCTCACAATTTCCATGGGTGCACCCAACGCGTATAAAAGCGGACGGGAGCAACGATGATAGTAGTAGCTGCGTACGCGGACAACAACATTGAACAATTGCAAACCACAGCTAAGACGACGACTTGCTTTGTGTTGGTGGATTTGACAGTTCTACAATTTTCATTGTAAAAGAATACACTTTTAAATGTACACACTGAACCGAAACATAACACTTTCAAATCAAACGAAAAACTTTCGATGTAGATAATTCAATGAAAAATAAACACTTTTCAGAAGTAAAGTGCAAAACTTTTGATAAAACAAGATTTATATTTTGTGTGTACAATCACCTTAATCTTTTCTGGGGCCTTGGCCAGAGTCATCGTCGATGTACGGATGATGACTTGCATTGTTGGGCAGCGCGCTCCAAGCGCTAGTGCCCTGGTCAAGGGTGCACGAAGCAACTTGCCTAGCAGTTAGTCGTGTTCAATTTGGTTCTGCAAAACAAAACAAATAATACCGTCTGTTATCGATCGTAGCGGTAGAGCCAAATTTCCGTAGCAGCTTTCAAACGTGTAATGAAAAAACGCCTCTTTAAAACCGGAATGGAAAATGAATCAACTTTGGAGTATTTAAACGGCACAGCAAAAGCATTGTCAACAAGCAATATGGGCTTTCTTACTTAAATTTTAGGATATTTTCTTCATTTAAAATACGCTTACCTCGTATGCAAGATTATATTTTGACGATGATCTTGAGCACACACTCCAAAACATTTCTTGATTCGCCATTGTTGTTGATTTAATAAATTGCCTTATGGTTTTTTTCATCAACAGAATGAATATGGAAATCATAAGGTAATTTTATGGACCTAAGATACACAGAAAATTCATTATGAGTTAGTAAGAAAGTCGTAAGAGTCCTTATGAGTAACATAATAATCGTATGAAGTCTAATTTTGATTATCAATAGTTTTTTTTTCAATCAGTGTAGGCGTACGTGGACTGCTCAGAAATCGGATAAATCAGTCATAAATGTGCAACAGCATAAAAGAATTCTCTCACTTACTTCCAGCGATAACCTTTTCAAGCTCCATTTGTCACCAAAACTTGCTGTCTCGACACAATAATATTAAAACGCGATTTTCATAACAAAAACATTGACTGAGATCCAAATCACCCAAAACAAAACAATCGTCTGGTTGCTAGTCGTAAACAAACCATAACGATTGAACTGTCAAGTTACCGTGGCACACATGGGCACCCATTGACACCACGATCGGAGCACCAGTGTTCATCGTAACGAATAAAGGCACACTAAAATAAATCGGCACAAGTGATTTTGTGCTGAGCGACTCACCCTTGGTCAGCTCCCGTTAGTTAGCGTGGAAACCTTACAAATTCCAATTTAATTTTTCGTTCTTTTCATGTAGATAATGCTGCAGAAAACGGAAGTATTGAATAGGCGGTTAAGTTAGGTTACCATAAAAAAGCGGCAATTTTCACGAACCAAATTTTTGCTGAACTCTATGCCAAAAGGTTGGTATATAATCCAGGCCAAGTGCAGACAATAATAAACTAGAGTCCCTAAAAAGAGTCACGACAAGAAGAACATGCAACACTTATTTCGATTAGTTCTCATTTTGCGTGCATGAAAAATTCAGATGGGATGCTCGATAGGTACACGGTTACTGGCTAAAACCCATTAATGGGTACTATAGTACTCAGTTTCGCTATAATCGCCACTCCTCATTTAATGGGTAAACGCGAATAACCCATTAATGAGTACCGGCCACTTCCGTCAAAAAATGGGTATATTTTTACCCATCAGGGTAAAAAATTTTTTTTTACAAAATGCTTAAAAAAAACACCCATTTTTGAATCATGAATAGATAAATTGATAATGAAATCGTGTGCTTTCGAAAAATTATCCGTTGGAAATAAAAATAGTCGTAGATAGTCGATATATTTCTAAATATTGTTTATTGAACAGCATTAATATTATGTAAATCCCTGGAAAATCCTGGAAGTTATCTGCAGCGGAGCTGCAGCCAGCATTCGTAACATGCGTAACCTTAATTTCAAATTCAATTTAACAAAAAGTTTCCTGAATAAATTTAGATTTACTTGCTCTCTAGTTTTTTGTAAGACTCGAAGTCCAGTTTCTTTCGAAGCTCTTCCATTTTTCAAACAATCTGAAAATGGCGGTTTTGGAAATTGATTATTTTAAATTTATTTATTCATATATTTAGGAATCTTTTACATACCAATTGGACCAACTATCCACTTTTGCTCAGCTTATTTGTGAAATTGCTTTTGTTGGCAGATTTCGGACCGGATTTACTTGTTTCGAGACTCAACTGAATCGCAACGCACAAAAGACTGAAGAGAGTTAAATAATTTTCATAACTATTTTTCACCCATTTTTTTCCTGCTAATAAGTTCTCACCGATGGGTATTTTTTTACCCATTTTGGCAAATCAACTTATACCCATTGTTTGACATTTACGTGTGGTGTTGAAAAATGCGTATTTTTGCACCCATTAATGGGTTTTAGCCAGTAACCGTGTAGCTCTGATAGATTTGGTTTCACTCTTTGCGTGACTCTACACACTTAGAAAATTTTACAGTATTCGGTAATTTTTTACCGAACTTTCAACAGCTGAACGTTCGGTAATTCAATTCAATTACCGAAAGTTCGGTACTCGATTTTTTGACACTGTCAAAAAATACCGTACAGTTCGGTAACGGGAGATTTGATGATCTCTGGATCAACAATAGAAAAGGGCCTATCAACATTTGTAAACAAACACTTCTGAGCCTATTTCCTCGCCAAGCGTAGGCCACCCACGCAGGCCAATACCATCATCATGTAGGGGAAAGTTTCCCCTACACGACGATTCTGTAGGTGTGCGTGTATAGCCAACGGCTTAAGCGAAAAAGGGCTCAGAAGAGTTTGTTTACAAATGTTGATGGGCCCTTTTCTATTGTTGATCCAGATCTGTCAAAAACTACCGTACACGCTAAGACCAGAGTACCGAAAATTCGGTAAAAAATACCGATAACCGCACAAAAGTGCACATACTGAAATTATCGGTAAACATGGATTACTATAAATTTCGGTACTGTTGGTGACAAGCGAAAAACGTTAATAATTAACTAACTGCAATCAAGCTTATTTTTACCGAAAATTAAGTTTTCTCTTTTTCTGTTTTGGGTTTGGAATGCTATATAATAAAAATGTTTAAAAGCAAGGTTAGCAAGATCCTATTTTTCGGATTTATGCCCCACTAAACGGATCAGAAAAATGTGAACAGGCTTTAATTAGGTATTTTATTTCCAAGTATTCTTATTCCAAGTAGACATGGCTATTTGCTGACCATAAATTATGATTTTTCCATGTAAATACACATAATACTCTCCGTGTTTTGGTGCAGTTGCCAGACAAATAATGTAAGGGCATTCTCCGGGTGGTAGAGCATTAGATCAACCTTCGACAGCCTGAAATATATAGAATAAATTAGTATGTGTATATGAATCAAGTGCAATTCATTTCAATTTTTTGAGATCTCGTCGGCAGGATTTACATACAAATTGAATAATTAACTTAGCCTTCCAAGTTTTTTCCTTGTATCCGCACTCGATTAATCATGTCAATTCCTCCATATTTCCAGTGATCTGACAATTGAATGATAAAAATATATTTCATTGGAATGGGGTAAATATTTAAATTCTGTGAGGAAATTTGCGAAGCCGTTTCTTCGTTTGTAAACAAAACTTTCCATTCGTCAATTTTTCACGAATTACGGCTCAGTTCCTCTATAGAATTTTGCTGTTAGTGTCCTGAATTGACCTATAGCCCCGCAACTATTAGCTAGCAATCGACTATGGGCATGTTTACTTACAAGCACAGAACCATTCGCCTTAACAAATTTCTCCGGATTTCATGATCCGGGCTTATGGTTAATATTTCTACTCACCCTTCGGGTTAGCTGCCATAAATCTCCAGTCTCTACAGCTGGTTTCTTTTTTTTTTTTTTCTTTATTTTAAAACAAAATTCGAAACTATTTAGCCTGAACGTGAGGAGGCGGTACAATTGCAATAAGTCATAAACTTCGCAATGACGGTAGTGTTGATTCTCAGATGCAGCGCGGTGATAAAATTTTAAACCAAATTTAGGTAAAAAAATACGTAAACATTTGAAAATCCACTTTACTCAATAAATAAGTCAAAATTTATCGAAATCAGTCGTTAAATTTGCACCGAAATTTTAGGTTTTACTACCAAAACCTAATTTTCGGTAAAATTAAAACGTAATTTTTGGTAATCTTATCTTAGCGTGTACAGTTCGGTAATTGATGTAGTTTGGTACCGAACCATTTCGGTATTATTTTTTTTATCGTTAAACACCAAAATTTTCGGATCTTATTATGTAGGTGACGAACTAGGCCAAGAGGCTAAAAGCCACCATTATAAAGAAAAAAAATGTATATTTATCTAAATATAAAACTAAAATTCAAATTAGGTACTAAAAAGTATTTACAAACAAATCAAGGCAGTGCATGCGAAAATTTCGATCCCGCTGTACCGAGCGTCTGGGTATCGAGGGAGTTATTTAATGGCACCAAATAACAAGAAAAATGATTTCTCCGATGGAACAGGTTTTGCATCGAAAACATAAAACGCTTGTATCAATTTTTCAAATGCTGCCGGCAGCCCGAATCCAACCGGGATTGTGAGGTCTTTCCAGCATATGGCGCAATCAACGGAACACGATAAGAAAGGGTCTCGAACGATGGTGTTGGCTGCGTCGGATGCTGTTCAGTGAAGTTGTCATCTACCTGTAGATGGATACGATGATAAAAAAAATATTTTGGTGAAGCTTATTTCTCCATTAAAAACCATTGTGGTTTTTATCTACAATTAGGGGTAAGAAATTTAAATGAAACCTTACGGAAAATCTCGATGAGTCGAGGATCCTGCTCCTGCAGCTGCTGGTATACCTGCTCCATCACTGTTGATTTTGGGTTTCAGCTACAAAATGAAAACTTTTCAATGAACTCTTTCAAACTGATCACTGGAACCACGAGACTTCACGTTTGACAGTTAATAATACTTTACCGGGCTTCGGTAATTCAAAGTTCATTTTACGTTTTGTTCGGTTAAGTGTTTACCGTATTCAGTGATTGTTTGTTTTTACCGTAAGAATTTTTTTTTTCTACCAAGTACGGTACATAAATTAGAACATAACAGATCTTTCGGTAAAGTGTTACAAAATTACGGTAAAATTATTTATGATTACCGAAAAATCGGTGATATTTGATGTTTACCGATATATTTCGTTAATTTTTTTTACCGAACAGCAAAATCGAATTTAACCTCTTCTGCTGTTTCTGTATATATATATATATATATATATATATATATATATATATATATAAATATATATATATATATATATATATATATATATATATATATATATATATATATATATATATATATATATATATATATATATTTATATATATATATATATATATATATATATATATATATATATATATATATATATATATATATATATATATATATATATATATATATGTATATATATATATATATATATATATATATATATATATATATATATATATATATATATATATATATATATATATATATATATATATATATATATATATATATATATAGGGACTCTATAATAAACCTTTGAATGACAATATGGCATGCATTAACATTATGTATTAATGTAGAGGTCATAAAGTGAAAACGAGATTAAACTTTTCGATAACAATAACATATAATGTGATAATATATCTTACATCCGAAATATAGTTTTGACTATATAGCAAATTGTTTTTTGTTATAACGCGTTATATATGCGGGCGAGAATCAATCGAGTGCACTTTTCTTTACATATACAAAATGATGTTGAGCTGCAGTGTAATGTAATGATTAGCACTTGTTATGAAAACAACAAAAAGTGAGTACGGTGAGTGCCTACACTCAGAACAATGAAGTTTATATACATCGCACTCAGAAAACCGGGATCTATATAGAAGCCTATTGAATATAAACAAAGCCACTTTTTGTCTTTTTCAATTCGAGCGCAGACACGGATTGTTTGTTGGTCGAAATAAAACTAAACATTTTATATTATAATCTGCAATGGTGATCCGAGCTGACAGAGACATGGTAAGTTCTATTGGTAAATGTACTTTTTCTTTTTTGACAAAGCTAATTATGGGCCATAATTTTCCAGGACGAAGATGAAAGAGGTCAACGTCGTCGTTATAATAATTATTCTCCCAATGGCCCCCGATTTCACAACGACCGTTACCAGCAGGATGCCGAATATCTGCTGCATTATTTAATGGAACGGTTAGCTATCAATAGTTAGTATATGCCCCATCTTGTACAACATCGCTAAGCCTATTGACATGTTTGCTTCAAACTTCCAGTTAATATGATGTCCACAGTGTTAAACGACATTACGGATCGACTTCGTGTGGAAGAAATAGCTGGCGCTGTCATTGCCGGTCTTCGGAGATATCCATTGCTGGCCATGGCCATTGCGGTGGTCATGATAACTCTGTCGTTTCCGTTTATGGTTTTTATCTTCTTCACCCTGATTACGGCACTGATGACGTTTACCGGGTTTGTGATTCTCGAGGGGTCGCTGATCACAGTGGCATCGATGCTGTTGATCGGAGTGCTTATCGGGCTCGGATGTCTGGTTGGTACGATCGCAATTATGTTCCTCATGGGATATTTCGGCATTTCCAAGGCGTATGAATGTTTGGACCGATGGTATCCGAGAATCCGGAATCGGAATGCGGATTGAAGCTCCCAATTAGGAGGTTATCCTTGTAGATAGTTTTTGTCTTGTTTTAACGATTCGTTCTAAAAGAGTTGTTTGCTTAGCTCAATTAATTTTGGGATTAATCTCGGAGCAACTTAGTTTATAAAGGGTACAGTATTAAATACTTAATGTAAGTTGTCATTTTTAATAAAAAATGTTAATGTGTTTGATGTAGGTTGGAAGGCTATTTCGAGAAATAATTTAAACCAGACATTTTACGGGCATGAAAGCTTTATTTGCCAGCTACTCTGCTTATATAGGGAAAGTAGTTATATAATTGTAAGTTTTCACTGCAAAAACATCTTAATCTTCAATATACTCAAACGGCTCCGGTGCTTCTGGTTCTTTGAGATCGTCGTTCTTAGGTCCACAGGCAGTAACCCGTTCGACCAGAACCTGCTCACCGGTGGCATTATGTTGCATCATGATGATACCGCCGATGGTAACGTCTTTCAGTGGAGTGTAGGATGTACCTTCGGCAATGCTGATAACCTTCAATTGTTGGCGCATAATGCGTGCCGGGTTGTGGAGGATTTCGAAACTGGGTTCCGGTTCCTTAGGAGTTTTGGCGGTGGATGTTGTTCCCTCCTCACTGGTTGTTGCAGGGGAGGATGCTGATCCTTCCTTAGCCTTTTCTTTCTTTTCTTTTTTGTCCTCCTTCACGGGAGTTGTCTTTGCCTCCTCCTTCGCTTTGACAGTGGCGGAGAGATCGTCCTTGGTAGGCGTCTCCTCGTCAACTTCCATCTTAGTGTCGCCTTCTTTGTTGTCTTTCTTCTTGTCACCAGTGCGACGCTTGGCGCGGGCGGCCAGTGACAATACGGCTGTAGCGACCTTGTCGCGCTCTTCGCGCTTTTTCTCCTCCAATGGAGCGGGATAGGCATACAGTGATGGACGGGCAGCCGATTTAAAATCAACTTTCGGCATTTTGAGGTCCGAATTAAGAGCAATCAGGCTGGTTGGCGTGAAAGCCAACGAGAGGCAATGGGCCAATGGGAACCAGTACCAATATTGAGTGAACACGAGCATTCCTACAACGGCTTGAAGGTTAGTGTGGCCAGTGCGGGACTGCAGACTAACGGTGACATTGCGACCACCAGCATCGATGATGCCCTGAGCCAATATAGCTCCGTACTTGGCCATTACATCCTCATGCTTGTTGGTGATTACTTGAGTGTACAGCTGACGGAAGAATGTGACCTTTGGACATGTCTGGTCTGTCTGTTGAATCAGAATCATAGCCGAGGCGATCAGAGCACCCTGACGAACAAAGTTGACCGGATCGAACTTTGCCATGGGTTCTAGAAGAGCGATTGCTTCGCGAAGTCCAGTACCGGCACAAGCAATGCCAAGAGCCATGGCTGCACCATACCGAACATGTGGATTGTACGACTCAGCTAGCAGAGAAACTACCGATGGACACTGCTCAGGTGTGCGGAATAGAATAAAACCAATGGCCGTAACGGCAGCACGACGCACATCATCGTTCACATCGCTAACGGCGACATGTAGCAACTTCCGAATAGCTTGGTTGTTTCCAGTTCCACAATAGGCCATAGCAACAGTATACATACCACTGCGACGGAGAACCGGGTCCTTGTCGTTTGACAAACTGGTAACCAAGGAATCAGCTTCTTCCAAACGGGCATACATCGTCAAAGAAATACCGACGGCCAAACCACGGAGAATTTTCTCGTGCTGCGTTTCTTGAGCATATGCCACCATATCTTCAATGGCAGGTGCATGCTTCGAACCGAGCATCACCATTCCCATAGCAATTCCAGCAGCTTCACCCGTAACGGCATCATCTTGGTACAGGTTGAACTTCAGTTGCTCGTAAACATCCTGGCGATGAGTTCCCATTGCGGCCAATCCAAGTCCAAGGCATCCACCATGGCGTACGTTCTCGTTCTGCGCATCCTTCAATTGCTGCAGCAGATAGTCGATAATATTTGCACCATGATTTGCATGGATCAATCCCAGAGCATACAGACCACCTCCCTCCGAGTATCCAGAGCTCGGTCCACTCTCTTTAGGCAAGTAGCTTTGCATCAGTGCTAATGATTCTGTTTCATGACCACGATGAATCACACCCAGCGAAGCTGTAGCGGTCAATTTAGCCCAATTGGTTGCCCTCGCCAACCATTCCAAGTTGTCCCGCAGGAACTGATCACTGGTCGTTCCACTGTGCATAAATGCGTTAGCGATAACCGTAGCTGTGTGACAAATCGATACACGAACCGCTTCTTTCGTCGCGCGCAAGATCTGCAAATCAGCATGATTGCTTCGGATCAAAAACTGCAACTGCAAATCAATCGTAACTTCTCCGGACAAAATGCCAGCCAATTTTTCAATGTTCGCCTGGTGACTCTTTTCACTTTCATTCAAACTGTCCACGGTTCGCTCGACCTTAACATCACCATCTTCACTCTCCTTTGGCTCCTGCTTAATCTCTGTTGCCGTTGCACCTGTTCCTTGAGGTTTCAAGTTCGAAATCAAGGCTGAAGGAATCGGTGCTGTAGCTTTCAAAGCTTGCAACACCTGTCCCAGGAACTGCTGGGTAGCGGATTCATACAAATCGAAAGCAATCTGATACGCCATTAGTACCGAATGCTCACCACCTTTCGTCAAATTATCTAGCAGCTCGGCCACTGCCAACGGATCTTCCAGGAAAATCAAACATTGGCACATATTAACATAATCCGGAACACCAAGATTGCGATACAAACCAACCAAGCAGCGCAGCACGGTATTACGGAACGCACGGTTCTGGATAAGGCTCATCGTAACCTAAAACAAGGAACATAAGTTCACTACCCGACAAAATAAAAACACTCCCACCCGAACTACATACCTGGAAAGCATAAGCCAACATTCCGGGAATATCGTCTGCTTTCATGATCGACGACTCAACCACATCCATTCGTCTGGTTTCCAGTGCTATCCCCAAGGCCTGACGGGATTGTCCATCGTCCAAGCATCGTTGGATCATACGATTGACGATCGCTTCCAACCGGGCATCGATTGGCTTGGCCTTGCTCGGATTCTCCGCCAGCTGAATCCGCAGATGCGTATAATGGTCGATGCACTTGGCGATGATCGTGTCCACATACTCATTGCGAGCATTCACATCGAACAGATCCCCCGCTCCCAATGCGTATGTCAACGAATCTTCGAACGATCCCAAGTGATAGTAGACCTTGGATGCGACCAGGGCGGCCAAATCGTGCTGCGCAAAACCCTTGTCCTCGTGAAGAATTTCAATTTTCTCCACAGCTTCGGAAATCTCCGGCCAGAACTCATCGACGATTGTGTCTAGCTTCTTAAGAGCAAATACCTTCAACTCCTGGATTGGTTCATCCAGAAGGCAGATTATACCAGCGGCGGAAGTGATGTTTAATTTCATCTCTTTTTCGGCTTTCTAGATATGGAAGACAAAAATAAACTAGTAATTTACATGCGTAGCAGTATGAATATTGAACATACCGATAAATTTTCGGTTAATTATGCGAAATTTTATTGAAATATTTTGTATTTTAACGCAGAATTAAAATTTTGCTGTTACTCGATGACGATGACTTTCACAAAACGAGGTTGTCAAAAAATCTCTCAAAAATGCTAGCGGTAATGATTGTCAAAATGATCGGAAAATGTATCGAAAGTCTGCCCCTGTGTAAAAATTGATGTGCGCTAAGTTGACTTTAGACACGGTAATCTTAATTAACGCTATTATGACTATAAAGACTTAGGCTGTGTTCCAATTCGCGAATTAATTTTAATTTTTACCTAAACTTGACAGATGAAAAATAATCGATTAAGTCTGCTTCTCGAGCTGATTCATTTCTGACAGACGGCAACTCAATTTTGACAGACACCTTATCGAAAGTGTGTTGATCAATAACATAGGGATTTAGATCGATTAATCGATTATTTTGCATCTGTCAAGTTTAAGTAAAATTAAAATTAATTCACGAATTGGAACACAGCCTTAGTATGCAATGCGGTTTGGTCTTTCGAAGGAAACTGGGGAATACGCCAAAAAGGAGTATTTTTTGTGTGTCTTTAATAGAGTGGCTTTCAGCCTCCTGGGCTCGTTCGCCACAAAAAAGGAGTATGTTACTTTTACTCTATTATTAAATGAAAACATTGTTTATTCTGAGAGGCGAATCATTACATATACACAGAGACAAATTTGATAGTCAATTTTACCATTATTGGGGGTTAGGACAAGGGGCAAGACAGCTTTCTTGTGAGTAACTTATTTCTTCAAAGTTGCTCAGAATACATAAAATTTGCACACTCTATGATTTTCTTCTTCCCCAAGAATAACAAAAAAAAGGTGGGAATAACAAAAAAATGTGTGTGAAAACGAAAAAACCAACTTCACTCATATTTGATCATAAAACTCACGTTTGCTCAGAATGCATCATTTTCCATCAAATTGTATAATTTAAAACTCAATTTAAAGTATTTTGCAGCACTGGCTTGAACGTGATGGTGGCAACCTTGGCAACAAATGACAGCAGTATGTTTACTGTTTGAGAAAAACGAAGCCGGTTTGACCAACCACAAATATTGAAAACACCAGTTTTGCGATTGGTCGATCCGGCTTGGTTTCTTTTTGAAGGTGATCCGTTTGGCAGTCAATAAATGATAATTGCTGGAATAATTGCTGACACATATTCGATTTGAAGGAACAGGTCAAACATCGGATAGAGTCGTTCTGGTGAAGATTGCGTAGGTATGCGGACACTGTTTCGGAGTCCAGAAGCAAAGGTTCTGTAGGTAAAAATCATTTAAAGTTGCATACTTAGAGGGAGGCTGATGAAAGTGCGACTAATTGAATATCATACGGGGTGGTCGGCTTGAGGTGGATAGCATGGGGGCTGAAAATGAGCTATAATAAGGCTGGGGGACCGACACACGTTACATTCAATCGTAAAACAGCGCAACATAAACTACACAAATACATATTTATTATATTGATTTAATTACTAGCAAGTGAGAATAACCACAACGTTGATACGGTAAAGCTTGTAGTACACTGTTTGTCCAATAGCCAAATATTTGGCATAGGCAGCTAGACAGCTGACCGATATCATAGATGTTTGTCAGATGCCTATCTGCCTATGACAAATATTTGGCTATTGGACAAACAGTGTACTACAAGCTTAACCCTTCATTACTGAATTTTCTTGTTTTGATTATGCAATTTTACTGTCTAAACCAAGCTTTACAAAAGGTAGGAATGTTCAAAATCTCAATATGAATCCAGTGAAAAGGAGATTCTCATAATTGCTCAGAGTTACTTATGATTGCTCAGTGTCTTGCCCCTAGGGTTAGGATGACTATTGCAGTATACACTCAGTGAAATATACTTTCGATAATCATAAGATTGCATTATGATTATTTGCTTTAAGAATTCAGTATGAATTCCATAAATTTATCTTATGAAATATAATGATGTTGAAAAAATAAAAATATGGAGCAAACTGGATTCGAACCTTGAACGTGTAGGTTATGGGTCCAGTTACTTGCCCATTAGTTTTTTTCCACACTTGTAATCAGGAAAGCTTAATGGCGTACAAGAACAACGTCGTGTGAAACAAAATCTATTCATAAGTCAGCCTTATGAAATTCCAAAGCATCGTTCATAAGATGAAACTTATGAAATTCTTAAGATTATTTGGCTGAGTGTAGTGCTTTTGAACCGACTATATATATATATATATATACATAAATGATCGTGGTCAAAACGACCATTAAAAATAGTTGATCCAACATTTGCCATAATGTCGGAATAGTCCTTGCTCCCATGATCATAGGCAAGAATACCATGAAGTGATGAATTCGACCATTTTCATGATTATTGTAACCATTATATGCGATAGTCATCTTGACCATGATTTAATTGTCGGTATAACGATAGATTTTTTTTCAGAGTATAACTGAATCGAAAATGTGTATGCATTTGGAAAAAAAATGCGTTGATGCTTTTCATTCAATGCGCTAAAAAATGCATAAATAAATCAAATGCGCTCAAAAATGTGCAATGATTGCGTACTAAAGTGCATCAATGCGTTGGAAAATGTTAAAAAAATGCCTCAATGCACTTCTTAATACGTGAGGTTGAATCGATAATGCATGAGTGATTCGCCCCACGGATTATTCCTCCATTTTCTATACTGCGACAGCCTTTAACAATTCCGGAACTTAAATCCGGTGCTTACCAAATAAATGCTGATATGAAAATGGCGTCAGCATCAATTGATTCGTTCTCCTTCGCGACTTGAAAATTGATCAACTCTAGGATTTTTTTTCAAAAGGGCGAATCTAACAATGAGAGATTCTCTCCTCTCTCGCTCTCTTTCATTAATTACAGCGCCATTATGAAACTTTTGAGGGATTATTTAGTATAGATAGAAACACAACAGTGCTGGCTAGCATACTGTACAAATAGTAGAATGAAAAACGTAGAGCTGAATGGAATATGAATGAAAGAGAAAGAGATCAAAGAGAGTCTCTCAATTTCAGATTCGCCCTAATGAAAAAAAATCCTACAACTGTCATTTTCTCAGTTGTCATATGTTGTCTTCTTTTTTAATTTATTTATTTATTGCAAGTTTCACGAATTCCTAGACATTTCTGGATCAACAATAGAAAAGGGCCCATCAACATTTGTAAACAAACACTTGTGAGCCCGTTTTCTCGCAAGCCGCTGGCTACACACGCAAACCTACAGAATCATCTTGTAGGGGAAACTTTCCCCTACATCGTGATGGTATTGGTTTGCGTGGGTGGCCTACGCTTTGCAAGGAAATAGGCTCAGAAGTGTTTGTTTACAAATGTTGATAGGCCCTTTTCTATTGTTGATCCAGATTTGTGAAGATTGGGCTTGCAGTGTATTTTTTCGCACTCAGCTTTTCCCAAAAATTTGCATTGACAGTTATGTTTGCATTAAGCGTGCATATGTATTTACATGACGTATTTATGATTATAGTTTGTTTACATGTGATACCAAACAAATCAACAGAACAGCAAACAAAATGGCTTCAAAAAAGTGTTTCGAATTAAATTCCGAACCTGCGAATAAAAAACGCCGTCCAGCATTGGAATCGGGCACCAGTAGGTACACAGAAGAGGAATTTTAGATGGACACGGAAAGGGATCCGGACGAAGAGTATGACGACGATTTGAATCCACTTCCGCTAGACATCAATTACGATGCTGATTTAACCACAGATGATGACACAGAAGACCCAACAACTGCTTCCTCCAGTGGGTTTTCTCAATACAAACTACCGATTGGCAACTAAAGCTGCTGGTTGTCGGTGTCTGTTCGTCACTTCAAAGGCCATTCTTCCGGAAAAGAAGTGGGAAAATGGGGAGTAGCAGGCGACAACGCAGAGGAATTTATACACCAGTTTTGGCTATTTGCTCACAAATTCTTAAAGCATGTACCCAAAATAACCATTAGCGTTATCACGTTGTCTGGTATTGTCTCGATTTCGAAATTGACAGATCTGATATTAGCTGTCGTTTTAACATGTCCACCTCGTGCCCGCCCCGTAATACCGATTCTTTTGTATCATTACAGCTAAAAGCAACGCAACATCAACGCCAGACCAACAGTAACAATATCGCATCGCCAATCTGCTGTTGAAAGCCAACATTAACATTTCTACTTCCCCATTCCTACCCGAATCATTGTAATCCCTAACCTTGACAAAGTCGCGAGTTTTTCGGCTTTCCAAAAGTAAGTTAATGTCGTTGTTAAAATGAAAAAAAAAACTCGGCTCCGTTATGCCTATGGCACTTGAGCTTCATAAATAAATGTTGGTAAAACAATCGTTATCTCAACCAGTCATCAAATTTCAGAACATTAGTTCTATTTTAAAATCTCCGGCATGAATTTGTAAACAAACATTTCTACTCACGTTCTAGACAGACTTTCAAACTGTATTCCCAAATAGTTACAATTACACTGTTTGACAATTCATAGAATCTTATTCCGCTACACATCCTTAAATTCTAGTCTATTTGTTATCGTCCGTCTCCGTCTGCGTTTAAGGGCATTTCCGTTTCACTTGGATTTTTACGGACTCTTCATACTCCTGAGAAGAAATCCACATCTGCTGGAATGCTTGCCAGAATAGATCCGCCTATCCAAGCTCCGAACCGCCGTTCTACGGAACCGTAGGCCGAAATCATTTTCAACCGAGTGTTGGATGGTGCCCGGTGCTGCAGATCTCAATTCAAACGTTCCGGGTGACGGCAGAGCCAGGGTCAACGAACGGTGAGAATCAGCGTATGGGATTCGGAGTGGTCAGCAGAATAACTACACATGCGAGAACTATGGTTCATAAACTCGAAAGGTTTAATAACGGGTAAAAAATATAGACATGAACTTGTTGCGGGAAGCGTTTGGTTGGAACTGAAAAATGTTTACACTTTACTCACTCTCCCAGTCTGGTCTATTGTGGTAGGCGCAAGGTAGGTAGCACACAAGGTACGTGCTACTGCAAGAGGTGCGTGCAGTGGTAGCCGTTGCATCCTTCAACACTCCTCCTCAACGGGTATCCACCTTATGCATCACTCACAAGCCCGAGCATCGAGAAAAACTGCTGATGCTTCTGAGGACCCAAGGGCTTGGTCATAATGTCCGCCACCATGATATCCGTAGGGCAGTACTCCAGCTTGATCTCCTTCGATTCGCACAACTCCAGAATGAACTTCTCCTTGGTGTCTATATGCTTCGAACGACGGCTGGATCTTTCGGTTTTCACAAATGCCAAGCACCCTTGGTTGTCTTCTTTGATGATCGTTGGTTCCTTCTGAATCTCGCCGAAATCACGCAGAAGCTGCCTCAACCAGATGGTCTCTTGGCAAGCCTCGGACAGCGCAACATACTCCGCCTCCATTGACGAGAGTGTCACGCACGACTGACGACGACTAGCCCAGGAAATTGTGCCACCGCCGAAATAGAACACGGCGCCCGAAGACGATCGTCTGCTTTCAGGATCTCCGGCCCAATCGGCGTCCGAATACCCGATCAATGACTGGCTAGCATCGCCGCCCAGTTTCAGGTAGCTATCCCTCGTCGACTTCAGGTAGCGCAATACGCGCTTAGCAGCGGTCCAGTCCGCCTCGCTCGGGGCAGCGAATTTTCTTCCGAGAATCGCTGTCACAGCTGCAATGTCCGGTCGGGCGATGACTGAAAGGTACAACAGTCCACCCACCAAACTTCGGTACTTCGTGGCATCGTCGAGTAACTTGCTGGTTTCCTGCGGCTTCAAATAACCCGAGTCCATCGGCGATCTTGCTGTCTTGGCTTCTTCCATTCCATTCTTCTTCACTAGTTTGTCGATGTACTGCTTCAGCCGGACCTGGTATACTCCATCCTTGCGTTGTACTTCCATGCCTAGGAAATGTCGAATTTCACCCAGACAAGTCAGCTCAAATTCCTTGGTCAAATCTCGATAAATACGCATCAATGTCGCTTCATCCGTCGACGAAAGCAACATGTCATCAACATACACTAACAGAAAAACTGTGCCTTCTCCGTTCTCCTTCATATAGAGGCACTTATCTGCCACCGACGACTTGAACCCCAACTTGGATAGTACTTCGTTCAGCTTCCTGTTCCAGCATCGCGCAGATTGTCGCAGACCGTAAATACTGCGCTTTAGGCGGCATACAAGCTCCTCCTCTCCTGGTTTCACAAAACCCGGTGGTTGACGCATAAATATTTCTTCATCCAGGTGTCCGTTGAGGTAAGCCGTCTTTACGTCAAGGTGTTGAACGAACAGCTTCCGGTTGGCGGCTACCGTCAGAAATGTCCGCAGCGTTGATTGACGAGTAACCGGTGCGAACACCTCTCCGAAGTCGATGCCGGCCTGCTGAGTGTATCCCTGCGCTACAACTCTGGCTTTATATTTGACTACCTCTCCGACTTCGTTTCGTTTGAGCTTGTAGACCCACTTGGATCCGACAATTTTGCGCGCCTTCGGTAACGGTACTAAGTCCCAAGTACCAATTCTTCGATGAGAATTTATCTCTGTCCTCCATAGCGTCATGCCACTCTGGATGTTCAATGGCTGCTTGATAATTCTCTGGTTCTTCGATAGCATATGATGCTACTCCAACTACAAAATCCTCGAGATGCTTCGGTAAAGCCCCCAGATTCTCCCTCTCTGATCGTCGAACTCCTCCAGACGCTTCTTCATCCTGATTGGCTGTATCGTAATCTTCGTCAATCGACGAACCATCTTCTTCTTCCTTATCATCTGGCTCCTTCTCGAACGAAAGCAGCTTCTCGTCCTCAGCTTCTCTGATATCATCCGGAAATGACAGATGAAATTCTACAGACGACGTTCCGTTTCCATTTTCGATGAAACGTGCGTCTCGGCTTATGGTTATAGAATCCGTTTCACGATCTACAAACCGATAGCCTTTGTGTTCTATCGAATAGCCAACAAAGTTCAGCTTCTTCGCTTTCACGTCCAGCTTGCTCCTCCTCGCTTCAGGGA
Source organism: Aedes japonicus (assembly GCA_034211315.2). Lineage (NCBI taxonomy): Eukaryota > Metazoa > Arthropoda > Insecta > Diptera > Culicidae > Aedes > Aedes japonicus. The sequence goes on along the minus strand of JASCZW010005383.1, from coordinate 227,057 downwards.
TGTGGACGTAGGCTTCACTACCAAACACCTTCAAATGTCCGATATCCGGTCTTCTTCCCACCACAGCTCGAAGGGGTTTTCGTCAACGACCTAGACGGCAGGCGATTCTGCAGATACGTGGCGGTTAGTACGGCTTCGCCCCAGTAACGTTTCTCGAGCCCGGAATCAACAAGCATGCAGGTTGCCATCTCGTTGAGCGACCGGTTCTTGCGCTCCGCTACTCCGTTGGATTGCGGAGAATACGGGGTCGTAAATTGAGGCTGGATCCCTTCGCCTTTGTAGAACTTCCTTAGCTCCTTATTGTCGAATTCGCCCCCACCGTCCGAGCGAATCACACGCGGCTTGCGTCCAAAAACGTTCTCCGTCCACCGCACGTAATCGATGATATTCTGCGTCGCTTCCCATTTATGCTTCATCAAAATCGTCACAGTAAAACGGCTATAATCATCGATGAGATTCATCACGTACCGGTTGCCGCTCGGTGTGGTCGTATTCATCGGCCCGCACAAATCCGTGTGAATGATGTCCAAGACTTGGGTTGACTTCCTCTCGATGACAGCTGGGAACGGTGCTCTGACAGCCTTCCCTCCAAACAACACTCACAAATCAGTCTCAGACCACAATCACTCACCTTAATTCCAGTGGCAAGATTCTCCTTGACCAGGCGCTCTGCAGCCGCCCAATCGCGGTGGCCTAGACGCCGGTGCCACAGGTGTTGGCAGTTCGGCTTGTGTTGTCCTACCGTTGCCTGCATCGAGGATTCAGCCTGACGAAAATGGTACAAACCACCGGAACGAACGCCGGTCGCTACGACGATTCCGGTCGGGTCAACAATTCGGCAGCCTTTGCTGTCGAAACACACTTCCAGATTCTTCTGCGCCAACTTTTCCACAGAAATCAAATTGGTCGCCAATCCAGGAACATACTTCACTTCACTTATGTCAATTCTGATCGGCTCTTCGTTGCCGTCAATTCCGTTCAAAACACCACTACCTTCGCCGTGAATCTGAGTTATCTTCCCGTCGGCAAGGGAAATCCACCCTCCGACAAATTCATTCAACGAACCGAAAAACGATTTATCGTTCGCCATATGTGAACTGGCACCACTGTCAATAATCCATGAACAGCTTTTCTCAGCACCCGCGACGAAGGCAATTCCTTTATTGTCACTCTGGACCACTTTCGCTTTTGCACTGTCACCTTTCTTCGGAAGGTTTTATTCTTTATTCTTCGAACCTTGCAGCTTCCTGCAGTTCCGACGGATGTGGCCAACCTTCTTACAGAAGTGGCAAACCCGAGTCTCCTTTCCAGGAAAACTTTCAGCAGAACGCATTGCTTTGTCCACTTTTCGCGTACCGTCTTCTCGCTCTAGCCGTCGGTGGTAATCGTCCATCAATTTTGATTTCACTACATCTAACGTGATGTCATCACCAGACCGGCTGTCAAGAGCAGTCACAAGTCCATCAAAAGACGGAGGAAGGCTCCGTAGAAGCAAACAGATCTTCGTGTCCGAATCTAGCGTCGTTCCGGCAGCGTCCAAACGATCGAATAAATCATCGATCTCGAACAAATGTCGCTCTAATTCACCGCGCTCCGGCAGATTCGTCGCGCACAACTTCTTTAATAACGAAACGCGCACTGAACGGGAGGTCTTCTGGTGATACGCTTTTAGCGCAACGAACACATCGCGAGCATAAACACAACTTTTCACCAGGGGTAGCTGGCCATCTTCGAGCAACAGCACAAGTGTCGCTTTTGCTTTCCTGTCGGATGATTTCCAGGCAGCAGTACGGCCCGTTTCGGCAGGTATTTCACTCGCGACGACATCCCATAGGTCTTCCCGGCACAACAAGTTCTCCACACGCACTTTCCAAGTAGCCCAATTCGTCCCATTGAGCTTGGGAATCGAAAATTTGGCATCGGTCATTTCGACTCGTTTCTTTCCACTATGTACTCACAGCAAAAATGGTGCTCGTCCAACAATACGAGCCTTTCGCGCTATTCTATTTCTTTTCTGCTCCTCGCACACGCGGCGGAATAACAAAAGCGCCGTTCCGAAACTGGCTAAAACTTTTCACAGGTTCTTGACTCCGATCCCGCTGGGCCCATAACCTGACGGCAGAGCCAGGGTCAACGAACGGTGAGAATCAGCGTATGGGATTCGGAGTGGTCAGCAGAATAACTACACATGCGAGAACTATGGTTCATAAACTCGAAAGGTTTAATAACGGGTAAAAAATATAGACATGAACTTGTTGCGGGAAGCGCTTGGTTGGAACTGAAAAATGTTTACACTTTACTCACTCTCCCAGTCTGGTCTATTGTGGTAGGCGCAAGGTAGGTAGCACACAAGGTACGTGCTACTGCAAGAGGTGCGTGCAGTGGTAGCCGTTGCATCCTTCAACACCGGGAAGCCAGGCAGCAGAGTATTTCCACCGGTAGCAGAGTAGAATTTTTCCCATTGATTTAGAGTGCGCATATTAATTTTACATGAACTGGAACAGCGGAAGTGTGAGTAGCCCCGCTATCCACAACCAAAGCAATGGCTCTGCCCTTAGCAAATGCCGCCAAAACAGCATAATAAGAAAGCTGGTACGCTATATTTCTCCAACATCAGCTCCGTCTCTATTATTCCGTACATTCCACGATGCTTCGGAAAACAATACAGGATGGTACATCGATTCCGACTGGATAACTTTTGCGTACGTGTAATCCAGCATCTTATTGAAAGAATTCCAATTGTCCACCATTCCGTCCTTCATGTAAGTTTGAATCTCCATGTTCGGTCTAGGAACGCTGACGAATGTTGTATCAACATAGTATTTATTAGGTGAAATATAGTGAAATCCTTGATTTAATCCCTCGTTTTTATTATTCGACTCCAAGCCGCAACTCACTGCTGGTGACATTGTTGTCCGATTTTGTTTCCAAATCCGAGTTCAGTGCTGCATCCGGAAGTGTAATTTGACATTTCGCCGAGCAGTGTGCACGCTAAATTCAAACAACAGTAAATGTAAATTTTGGGACAATGTTGAGTGTGATAAAAAAATCACTGTGACAAAAAATTCTCACACTACTCTTATAAGGTGCAAAAAGCGCAATACTATGTTTGAGAATAAACACAGAAGGGTCTTTTTTATTTAAGAAAGAAATTGTATTTATATTTTTCGGAACAGTCCATAGAAGAATTGTAAAAAAAATCAGTACAATGAACTGATACAAAAGCGCCTCACGTTTTCCAGTTATGTGAACAACTTTTTTGCAAACAGATTCGGGGTTGTGATTATTCCGGGTAATGGCTTCCGGGTTAGTTTACCATTTGGGGTAGTGTCGTAGAATCGGCACAACTATAGACCCTTAAGGACGTTAGAATACTTACACTATCAAATTGTTTATGTGAGAACCTTTTTGGAGTTTTCGGTACGCTTCAGTTAAAAAAAGGTGGAATATTTGCAATCCAATTTCGAATATATTTTGCCTTTTCAATTAATTAATAAACCGAGTGTAAATCTGAGTAACTTTTTGCTTCAATACATTTCATCAGTTCACTTCATTATACGAGGGATGGCGTTAGCTAATGAAATAGATGGGTCCTTTAGAAGTAAAATTAACTGGATTGTTAGTCGATGCCGGTAAACCATACAGTAGTGATGAATGAGTATTTTCATTACAGTGACAAATGGATGACTGTTACGCGTGATTTCAAAATGTTGGTAAATTTGTGCAACTACAGTTTCTCTTCGATCACCTTGTACCTGTTTCGTTCCAACAGTTAAGAGTTGTATTTTTTTTTGAGTACGTTTAAAATGTTGTACAAAATTTGTTGTGTGTTTTACTTTTCATCTGTCTATTGGAAGATATTAGCTGTTAAGTAATACTTTTGTTGATCGTTGTAATGATTTCGATCTTCTACGATGGGATGCTAATTAAGACGCCTAACTCTACGAGAAGGAAAGAAAATTGTATAGAAAACACATCTAAAAATGGAATCATCCTTCCCGTTTGACGACACATGCCGCCCCGCCCCAATATGCCTCGAGGGCATGAGCATCCTTCTTATGCTTCCCATCACTACCGCAACTCAATGTTTCATTTAATTTATGATTTCTCTTCCTCAAACCTTTTGGCAAACTTTGTAATAAGGTATTTGTATACATTTGGCATGATTTGTATTGTGTTTAGATTAAGTTTCAGTTCATCGATTCATACGAGACTTGAGAATCGCACTACTTTTTCACTACAGAATTCGGAATAATTTCGGTGTTCGATAGGGTTGAAGGGGAGGTGTTTTCTGTTTTCCTACTATCACTTTGAAAGCCTGATGAACAAAATGCATTTCAGCAATACTTTCATTATTTGTTGAATAGGAATGTATTAATAATAGCAATTTCAAGATGAATAGTCCTCAAGGTGACGGGTGTATGTTATTAGATGGGTTGTGCATATTTTTGTAGGTTTATTTATTGAATACGAATGTACAAAGCATTTCTTGCAAGTAAGTTTATGTAATTAGGATTTAAATTTGACACACCTTTCCGATTTTAGGCACTTTGAAGTTTGAAGAGAAACAGAATAACACAGATAAATTAATTGTTAGTGTTGTGTATTGCATGTTATTTGTGTAGAAGAAACACAAAAACTAATGAAATTGTTCAGATCAGGAAACTAGGAAACTATACATATGATTAATTTTCGAAGACGAAAAAATAAAACAGAATAAAAAGTTGTAAGCTCCTTACAAGGAATGTTTCGTTTTAAAAACAGTAATACAGATCGTTTTCTAAAGCTACCACAAATAAGCCTAATAGAACAGTTAAATTCTAATTAATAATAAGAAAACATTTTCAAATTTTAGAGCGATAAAAGTACGAATATCCAATTATGTCTAAATATTTAATCGTTCTTAAGCTTCGCACAAACGGAACTTAAGCATAGTTTCACAGGAAATTATATACAGCTCAGATGTTTTACAGATCCACCGAAAGAGTATTCTTGTAGGTTAGTACATATTGTCAAACTAGAAACTGAAAGAAGTAGCTTCAAACTTATCATTTCGCATTTTACTCTGATATTCTCGCCCACCTCCCTACTAAGAGCAGGTGTTTTTCGCGGAAACAGAATGCTCATCTGGAGTTGGTTGATTAAAAAAAACGGAAGCAATGTTACACTGGTAAAAAAAAAACAGATGGAAATAATTCCCCCCTAGCTATAGTATATTAGTGTACAAAGAATATCCCGGGTAGAAGAGAATTGCACATGAATGACAAATTCTACCATTTATACTAAAAAACTGAATGGCAAAATTTGACATTAGTTTGTTTGAGATAAGAGTTAAAACAACAAAAATAATATCTGAAATAGTTCGAGGGAAGTTCTAAGAAATAACAAATTTTGCCATTATAAGAACAAACTAAGAACAAAATATTTACAACTGAAGAATTGCATAATGAGTTATTAGCGAGGTTTTTTTTATTATATATCAAAGTGTAAGATTCGCGAAAGTTATATAATATACCGTGAAGTACTCTAATGCGCAGCGCATAATTATGCGCATTTTGCCTAAATTTTGTAATTAATTGCAAAGATTGCCAAACTTTATATTTTAACCCATACACAAGAGGACAACATCTATTTACATGTAGAACTAAATTCAAAAAATATTCAACTAAACATTAGTTTGGAATGTTTTAAAATGTCCAAAATTAGGGCCTTACTTTACGGTATTTGTTTTTGAATTTAAATTTTTGCAGAATATTTAATTCTTTCATTTAAATTCATAAATAGCGCAAAATAACTTAATGAAAACCAAATTAGTTATGATGGCAAAATTTACCATTCAGTTGTTATTTAATGATTTTTCAACTTTTGTATAAAATATCTAAATAACAATAAAACTAGCAATGATAACATATTTCGTAGTTACATTGCAATTAAGTGTTATTCCTGAATAAGTTAAAATGTCAAATCTAGATGCGATGGCAAGATATGTTTTTATTATGTTATTGGTTTGCAATTCACCTCTACCCGGGAAGTAGGTACCATCAGAGTAACTTCTCCAAAGGAAGTGCATTACGCTTAAAACTAGGACCTTCAGTAAAAATATAAAAAGCGTACCTATAGATCGTTAAAAATGCCTCGGCCCAGTCTAATTTGCAGTTAAAAATAAGTTATTTGTGTGTTTATGATACCGCGATTTGTGTCGTTAGTATGATCAGTAGGAAAATATAGATTCAGCATTATTTATCCGCCCCTCTCTTGGGCTCGAAATTTATCCGATATTAATAGAATAACCGACAGAAAATCCTGATCTAGATGAGTGGATCAATAATTATTTATCAACTTGAATTAATTACAAAGTCATCAATTCCTTCTATTTGTTGTTGTTGTTGAAATAATTGCATATGCTCACAATTGTTCCTTGGCTAATATAATGTTAGTGATTGAACTTTCTATATCTTAATATGCAACAATAAGTTGTGTGTTTAAGCTACTTTAGAACCGCTTTCCTATAATTAGTTCACAGTAGTTTTAAGTTCATGTTTCGCTTGGCAAACCGTCGCTTGCTTGGAGGAAACATTTATCTATCTCTCGAATCCCTGGAGGTGGGCCTAGTTGAAAAGAACAGTAATTCCTTGGAATCTCACTCGTTTTTGCGCTTTCGCTTGTATCTTTGTGACGTAAAATGTAAATGTCAATCAATAACTCACTTACAGTAGCAATGTCCCTAGGCCTTGATTAGTCTGCAGAGGCGTCCTCGAACCCACTTGTAAGCCTTGCCGCGGAAATCATTCATTTTAGGTGAGGATTGATTGTTGCTGCTGCTGCTGTTGTTACTGCTGCTATTGCCAACCGCTCCCCCGCCACCAGCCACCAGCGGCATTGTGGAATTTACTGTACCCGCTTCAGGTCATGGGATACTGCTCCCGATCGACGAATTGCCCCATCGAGCATCGTCCGATTCGTGGGTCAGATAACGCAGGCCAACCTGTGTCTCCAGGATACGGAGATCGTTCCACGTCTGCAAATCCTGCAGCCAACAGTGCAGAAGGGACTTGTCCACTGTGAACCGTTTCCGTTGCTTCACCTGTAGCAGATTGTTGATGAGATCGATTGCTGTAAATGAGGGGTGTTAGGTACAATAACTCTACATAAGCTATTAGAATAACTTCATACCGTCAGACGAAATCTCCTTCCAAGGATTTGGCGGGTACATGAATGCGGCATTTTGGATCTGATCGTTGATATCCTCGTCTTCGTTGAATGGAAAAGTACCACTCAGACTAACGTAAATGATAACCCCTACGCTCCACATGTCCAGCGAGCGATTGTATCCTTTGTTTCGCAGAACTTCAGGAGCTAGTTGGTGAAAGAAAAGTGCGTTAAAACCAATTATAGATAGTATACCATAGTATGTAAGAACCTAAGTAAGCTGGAGTGCCAACCACGGATCGCCGGAAGGACTTTTCTCCGATGATCCGAGCGAATCCAAAATCGCACAGCTTCACCTGGGGGAATTCGTTATCCGAGGAAAGCAGTACATTCTCCGGTTTCAAATCACAGTGAACTATATTTCGACTATGCAAATATTTCAAAGCAACCAGTATCTAGGAAGGAAAAATTAAATTAATCAATTGAAGAATGTGATCGCACACAAATCGTCCTGAACTCACCTGTGTGATTAAAAATTTGGTAACCCGCTCGCTCAGTCGTCCATTCTGGTGAGAAAGTATCATTTCCAGCATGTCACCTTTCAGCTTTTCCATAACGACAAATATCCTTTCAGGGGTTTCGAACATTCGCTCCAGATTGACGACGCCAGCGTGCGAAAGATTTTGCAGAATTGCCACCTCGTTTTTCAGCTGTGCTTCCTGTTTCGTAGGAAAGCGCAGCTTGTCGATCACCTTGATCGCCACCGTTCGGTGCGTCTTCCGATGGACGCCACCGTACACTATTCCGAACTGACCCGAGCCAAGCACTTCATCCGGGAAGATCTGGTACAGCTGGCTCATGTCGGTGACTTTCTCTTCGGGTTCGCCACCAGCCGATTCCGAACGGCCGATAGTGGTGACCGGCATCAGCGCCTGTTTGATGGCCGTTTCCCAACTTTTGGCAAGGTATGCTCCGATTCCACTGTCCGGCGGTGGAAGCGCTAGCATGGGATCTCCTGTGGGAGTGAGAGGGATGTTAATTCGTTTTTCAAATTTAGATTCCGAAGAATATCGGAATAATAGACACATTAAAGATTAATCTAAAATGTTCGTTTGGAAGCTGTTTTTTTATTTTGGATATTTTTGATGACTTTCCTGAGCATAGAGAAGGTATCATTGTATCAACCCGAACGCTTCTTTTGTTCTTAAGATCACATCATCCCTGTACTATTATTGCATTCATACCCTATGCTGCCAATAAAATGATGATTTTTAGGGGTAAACGGCTTGAATAACTAAATGGCTAATGTGTAATATAAATGATAAATTGTCTAATGTGCATGATGATAACGAGCGCAGCATCCAATGTGATTTTAATAGAGATTTTTATGGTTATCAATAGTGATGGTCTGACAGCCAAGTGGATACAAGAAACAGGTTGTTAATCCAAAGATTCTGGGTTCCATAAATTGTTTTATATTATTTATGAATAGCTTAGCGTACTGGAACTTTTAACCAATGTTTTTTGTTGAACAAGATAGTATTGATTCAGATATTTCTCGGCAACAGCATAGCTAATTACTGCCCATTGTATAATCTGGCACTGCCCACTGTATCGCTTTCGCTGGTGCTACCGAATTGTTGCAGATAATTTAAAGCCATTTGTTACACAAACTCGCAACGCGATAAAAGACAATGTATGCACGTTAGACAAAACAGATTTCGGATTGTCAAATTTCTCTTGCTTTGTAAATGAAAAATTGGCTACTGCGATTTAAAATCATATTTTAAGAAAATTGGCTACTTCTGTTCTCGTTTCAATTCAATGGCATGATTTCGGAATCGACAACAACTATAATGAGTAGTTTAAGAGTTATTAAAATCTAATAAAACTTGTTTTAATAACAAAAACACTATGATTGCATTTTTCTCGAATTCGTGTTGAAGGCACATAGCCATTTTTTGAATTATGGGCAGTATGCCCAGGCAGTCGAATTATCCTTTTACGAAAATTCTAAGATCTGACCAAAAATTTAGCTGCGTCTTTATCGACTGAGCTGAAAGAGCACCCTCATCAGTCAAACAAGGTCCCGCTTGTAAAGAAAGGTAAGATCTCATGTTTTAAAACCACCAAATGTCTTCAATCTTCAATAAGTTTCTGTCTGTCCATTCCTTGTTGAACGTTCGAGTGTGCAAGTTCAACTATAGTTAGCTTCGCAATCGAATTGCGTTTTGGTTTTTGGTTTTTTTTCTGCACTAAACTGCTGTTCTACGCATAACTGTCCCATGTTGCAAAAGTTGCAGTTGAGAAAAAAGCGTTTTAAGTTTTGCATCACTATTGTGTAGTGCTGGTAATATTCGTGGCAAAACCCACAAATAAATTAATTTATGATTGGCATTTGAAGATGTTGCGAGTTTCGATGGAATCTGTGGTATTACAAGCAATAAGATTATTTTTGTATGTGGAATACGAGGTTAAATATTCAGCGGAACTGACATGCGTAGAATGCCATGCGCATTATTTTTTATGCTCCTACCATTATTTTGATTATTTTTTATCACCATATCATCGTTAGAAACACAGTTCTATCTAATGCAAATGGTGTCTTATATAGACAATATAATGACAATGTTTTCATGTCAAAGTCATTGTTTAAGTTTGCATATAAGCCCCTTATTAATGCTGAGTGTCGAGTTGGACGTGGAAGTGGCCTTTACAGGCGAGCCTTGTGACGACCCGTCATCGACACCTTTTTGTTTTTTTTGCATTTTTGTTTCCTTATATTGAATAGAGCACAATTATTTAATTCTCCTCGTGGGCATTCTGAGTCCCCACAATGGATGAAAATAATCCGAGCCGGGGTTCAGAGGAGTTTGATAGTTCGGATGATGATATTCCTCCTATTCTACAACCTTTTCCCCATTTACCATTAATGGAAGCACAAGAAGCTTCGGAGCCAATTTCAACTGAAGCAACTTTTGGTACATCCTTCTCCGAGCATTCTCGCCGGAAAGCTTATCCAGCCGGATCTAAAAGTTTTTACTGGGTTTTTTTTTCGGCTCAAAAGTAAAAAGATCTGGCAAAGTCGTTTCGAAGCATTCAGGAAATAACCTCTTCCAGTCACAGTAAGCTTCGCATCACTCTAAGTGATCGCGAAGAAGCTAACAGGATTGTTGTCTCATAGCTTTTTTCTTTAGAATACCATGTGTATCTTCCCTCGCACGTAGTTGAAATATCCGGAGTGGTCACCGAACCATTTTTGACGTGCGCTGACATCAAGTCCCATGGAACTGGTGGGTTTAAAAATCGTGCAGTTCCATCAGTTCAGGTCCTTGATGTCAGGCAAATGAACCATATGTCATCCGACGGCACAAAAAGGCCCTCAAATAAGTTTCGTATGATCTTCTCTGGAGCTGCCCTCCCGAATTTCCTCGTGTTGGGAAAGCTTCGGTTACCTGTTCGCCTCTATATAACGACGGTCATGCACTGTCGAAGCGGTCTTATGCTGAAATACTTAAAAAGATCCCACCGGCCGTTGTTCCACCAGCCCAATATATAACAATATATTTTCTTCCCTGCGCATAGATGATCATGGCTCAGACTTTGAGGATGCTGAGGAGTACTCTGTTGTTCAGACGGGAACAAAGAGAAAGCGCGCTACAGCAAGACCTCAACGGCACCGTCAGCAAGCATCTCAAAACACGCTGGCTGTAGAGCAGGCTCCCCACCCTCCTCTGAACAATTTAAGAAGTGGTGGCAATACAAAAAAAGTTTCTCCTCCAGGTTTTAAACCACTGGCTGAAGACTTTGTGCTTCATCCGGGAACATCCAAAACCCCAGTTGTTCCAGTTTTTGACCAGAACTACCAAGACATCCCGACTCTCGACCGTGTCAAGTCGAGGTCTCACTGACAACGAGAAACCTCATCAACATGATCCTTACATTTGTAAAACCTCTTCTAAAGAAACTGTCTTCAAAATGGCCTCTTCTTGGTTCGATCATATCGTTCGATGGATAATTTATCCAATGAAGTCAGGGATATGATCGAAGCCCTACAATGGAACAGTAGAAGTATTCTGAAAAAAATGGACGCTTTTAAGTTTTTAGTTCACAGATCGCATTGTGACCTATTTGCTCTCTGTGAAACATGACTCTCTTCTGATAAAGATTTCTCTTTCCACGATTTTCACCTTTTATACGGCAGGATCGAAGGGACTCATATGGAAGGGTGCTGTTGGGGATTAATAAGCTCCACACGGCAAGCCGTTTCAACTCAGTTTTGAGTCGTTTTTGACTTACTTTCGTCAAAAGTGAAGTCACTCAAATTTGAGTAAATGTTACTGGCATTGACAAGTCGACATATAAGAAACATCCATCTGATTTGAGTCGATGTTTTTGATTTGTCGACTTGTCAACGCCAGTAACATTTACTCAAATTTGAGTGACTCCACTAATGACGAAAGTGAGTCAAAAACGACTCAAAACTGGGTTGAAACCGCTGGCCGTGCATTTCTTTTATAGATTTGATCTCCCCTCGATGACAGGCGCTGAAGTAGTTGCGCGCCAAGTGACTATTCGAGGCAAAGGTTTTAGTATAGCCGGCATATACCTGCCGCCGAATACGGCAATATCCCGCAAGGATCTTTCGACTATTTGCCTCGCAATGTCGCCGTACAACGACAACCGTTCTGCATTGATACTAGACTTCATGGACTACTTCAACTTGACTATTTTGAATACAGGGGAAGTAACACGCGTGGCTCCACCTCCAAACCCTGGAAGCAGATTAGACCTCTTAATCTGTTCGAATTCATTATCATTAGATTGCACGTGGGCATAGGCGTAGCCAAGAGGGGGCAGGGGAGGGCCGTTGCCCCCCCCCTGAGTTTTGATTTTACTTTTAAAATTTTAATGTTTGTTTAAATTTTGAATTACTTATTTTTATTTTTGTTCAAATTGCCCCTTGGCCTCAATAAAAAGCCAAATAACGCGAAGTTTCCTCAATTTTGTGACAAAAAAAAACAGCAAAAAGCGCAAAAAGTGGGCATCCATGAGATTTTTTATGGGAAATTGTTGGAAAAGCCCTTTAACCAATAACCCAACATATCTAACATAACGTATCTAAAAAAAATCTCTTATCCTGTAATGTGAACTATTAGATAAGCATTGATTGCTTGTTTCCCCGCAATGAGAAAGATGAGAAGCTATGCTCAGAAGTGGCGAACCAGCCCAGGAGGCTGAATGCCACTCTAATAAAGATACAAAAAAAAAAAAGTTATGCTCAGTTAAATTCTTAATTCTTGGTAAAAAAAACCAATGCTATAGCATTTAGAAGCCAAATAATCGACGAAAAATATTTATTTGAACTATTCATGATATGGGCAATACCGATCAATGTTACCCCGCTGGTCAGTGTTACCTCGTTTTGCAGTATTGTAGTTTCGTATTATTAAGATATATGTTAATTATATCTAACAGTTTGATTTAGTGTTATGAAATGTTGTTTCCGTATCCAAGAGCTTTTAATGGAATACATGCTACGTTATTATCCGGCGAGACGGACGACTCGTATCCGATTTTCAGACCAGTCATTTCATAAGTGTGAGAGAAGTCAAGAGAGCAAGCTAACCATGCTTAGGACTAGCATACATCCTCAATGAGTAAAAACTGATAATCTTAATGTAGAAGGAGATGTTCGCTCATCACCATGAGGCACCAAGAATGCACATTAATGTTTTTTTGCAAGAATGATAGATATGAAGAGAATGTATTGAAAGTTCCGTCAACGTACGGCAGGTAGGAAATCAAACAGATGTTTGAAAAGTTGTGTCCAGTAGTACTCGAACCATGGACGGCATCCTTTGCCTAACATCCCACTGAGGGGTAGGTTGTGGCACGGTCAAGTCCGCCATCTCAACAGGCAAAAGATGACGTATGGAAAGCGCTCATGTACCACTGATAGCTTGTGATAGTTATTCTAGCGATATATTGTGTGCACTCTGTTTTTTGATGCGCACATGGGAGAGGAACTCTCTCCTTTTTTGATTCGCAACGTCTGAGATCACTCAAGTTTGTGTGATAATCTTAAACTAAGGTAATACTGGCATCGGGCTCGCCCGGATGCAGGTCAAATCAGAAAAGGGAAGGAATGTGTTGACGTGATACTCGCTTTTTGGAAGCCGAGATCCCCTTTGCGCTTCCACGATAAAGCACTAAGATGTTGGATAACAAGATTGAATGGCAGTAGGGTTCATTTTGGTAAACTATAAGTAGAATTCACGCCTCCTTTAGTAAACTATTTAAATGTTAGTACCGATTTCTGATTTGAACCTATTTAAACCAACAGTAAGGATGCTATTGGGGCTATTCACAAAGTGTGATGGTGGATTTTCATTGTAAAAACAAGGTGATTTTTTATAATGCTGGAAATCCAACTTGAACCGAGTTAAACCAATAATAAGGATGCTATTGGAGCCAATCACAAAGTCACAAAAACAAGGCTAGTTTTATTAAAGCTTGAGGGACGCATTGTTGTTTTTTTTCTGTGCTCACTCGATTGGTCGTACCGCCTTATTATAGATAACCGAAAAAATAAAGCGTCAACATAACCTTTGACAGCCGATGCTTGCACAAAACTCTTTTTACGTAAACTTTCATTTTTTACTATTGTAACCTACAATCTACTTCACTTCTGTTACTAATATCTGTTGCAATCAAGTTGAAGCTTCTTAAGAACAATCTATGCTAATCTATTTTAAATTGCGATTGAGGTATTTGGTAAACATAAGAGTCCGTCGTAGATGCATTTCGTGCCTTCTGGAAGCTTTATGCCCATGCTCATCGGTTTAATACCAACCAGGGAGTCCTTAACCCAATGATTTAATTATCTCCCATGTGTGCTACCAGTCAGTATGATCATGGTCAAATCGAAAATTAAAAAAAAATTGTTTCTACATTTACTTTGATGTCGAAATAGTCCTTGCTACCATGACCACAGTCAAGAATGCCATGAAGTGGAGAATTCGATCATTTTCATGGTTATTGCAATCATTACATAGTAATCTTGACCATCATTTAATTGTCGGTACAACGATAGAACTTTTCTCAAAGTATAAAAACTAAGTTAAGGGGACACGAAGCCCAAGCTATATACCACCATAACTCAATATTTTTGTTTTTTAAAAGCAAATCACATATTATTTGAACAACCATTGAAAACATATATTTCATTGACACGGTGTGAGTAAAAAATTGTGTTTCTGCGGTGTTGCTTTGCCATTATATGGGTGAGAGGGTCGCGGAGGAAAAGTAAATAAACGCGGTGGTTATCCTCTACAAAAAGCCAACATGACTGTTAAGTGAATATTTTGACACATTACAGTACCATCAAATTTATCAGGGTTAATCCTCAAATGTGTTATCGACACACAGCGCAGACCGATACCAGGATCAACAATTCGCCGACGTTCGCCCACTTCATGGTGGGATGACGAATGTACTGAGGTCTACCGTGAAAACGTAAGTTTATGAGCCTCGCCAAAGCCAAGAAACGCGAATATTGGCGTCATTCAGTCGAAGAACTATCGCGTGAAACTCTTTGGACCGTCGGGAGAATAATGCGAAATGTGTCGTCGGTAAATGAAGACAAGGAAAGCTCGTCCCGGTGGGTCTACGCGTTCGACATGAAAGTGTGCCAAGATTCGGTTCCGGTGCAACGAATTTCTCGCGATACTACGCGATAGGTTTAATCGTAACGAAATGGATGCGCCCTTTTCTATGCTCGAATTCTCACTTGCGCTTCTTTCATGCAACAATTCTGCACCAGGAATGGATAAAATCAAGTTTAACTTGTTGAAAAACCTCCCAGACGTCGTAAAGAGGCGCTTGCTGAACTTAATTAATC
>JASCZW010005383.1:0-211940 GCA_034211315.2 Aedes japonicus | reverse complement strand
GCGATTGTCTTGCGTTGCTTTGAGTAGAAATACAGCTGGCCTATGCTCAAAATGAGCAAATGGGTTCAGATTTCATGGACATTAAGGGGGCTTTGATTCAGTTTGTGTAGAGGTCCTTTCAGACAAACCCTACGAGTGTGGCCTTTCACCATTATTAAACAACTATTTGTACAATTTGTTGTCTGATGAACATATGAGCTTTTCTCAAGGGTCTTCGACGACTTCACGAATTAGCTACAAGGGTCTCCCCCAGGGGTCTTGTTTAAGCGCCCTTCTTTAAATTTTTTATGTCAGAGACATCGATAGCTGCCTCATGGAAAATTTCACGCTAAGACAGCTTGCGGATGAATCCGTTGTTTCAATTGTAGGATCAGGGGCGAACGACCTGCAGGGACCGTTGCAGGATACCCTAGACAATTTGTCTACCTGTGCTGTAAAGCTGGGTTTCGAATTCTCTCCGGAGAAAAATGAGTTAGTTGTTTTTTCTAGGAAGCGTGATCCAGCACAGATACCGTTTCAACTCATGGGTAAAATAATAACAAAAAAACTTGAGTGATCTCAGACGTTGCGAATCAAAACAAACCCAAAAAAGGAAAGAATTCCTCTCCCATGTGCGCCTCAAAACAGAGTGCATACAAACTACCGCTAGGAACTATCACAAAGCTATCAGTGGTACATGAGCGCGTATTAACACGTTACTTTTGCCTGTTGAGGCGGATTCGTCCGTGCCTCGACCCACCCCGCAGTGGGATGTTAGGCAAAGGTAACGTCCTTGGATCAAGTACTACTTTACCCATGCCCTTTCGCTCAATTTTCAATACATCTGTTCTATTTCCAATCTACCGTACACTGACGGAACTTTCAACACTTTCTCTTCATATCTTTCATTCTAGCAAACATTACTGTCCACTCTTGGTGCTTCATGGTGATGAGCGAAC
This sequence comes from Aedes japonicus, assembly GCA_034211315.2. Taxonomy (NCBI): domain Eukaryota; kingdom Metazoa; phylum Arthropoda; class Insecta; order Diptera; family Culicidae; genus Aedes; species Aedes japonicus. Next base: position 211,002 of record JASCZW010005383.1, on the reverse strand, counting down.
ATCTCCTTCTACATCAATAACTCAAAGTTTGTCTTATAAATACCTAGGGGTCTGGTTCGATTCTAAATGCACCTGGGGAAAGCACATTAAGTATGTGCATCAGAAATGCCGGCAGCGAATAAACTTCATGCGTACTATCAGCGGAACATAGTGGGGAGCCCACCCGGAAGATCTGATAAAGCTGTATCGTACAACGATTCTGTCGGTTCTCGAGTACGGTAGCTGTGTTTTTAATCCGCCGCGAAAACTCATGTTCTGAAGCTGCAGCGAATCCAGTACCGTTGTCTTCGTATCGCGTTAGGCAGCATGAACTCAATTCATACTGAGTTTGGAAGTATCAGCAGGAGTTCTTCCTTTATCAGATCGTTTTGTGGAGCTCTCGTTTCGGTTCATCATCCGCTGTGAGATGCTAAATCCATTGGTAATTGAAAATTTTGAAAAGCTAATCGAACGAAATCCTCAAACTAAGTTCATGACACTGTACTATTGGTACATGACTCTGGAGGTGAGCCCTTCTTTGAATGTTTGGTGTTTTTAACGAAATTCATAGCGCCTTCTTCAAACTTCAAAATCCTTGTTCCGTATACATCGCAGAATATTCGGCTATACACTATACATTAGGCCGAATTGCCTTTCTTCCCTCTGATCAATTTTTCATTATTACGGATAGTCTCAGCTCACTTCAAGCTATTCGTTCAATGAGGCCAGCAAAGCACTCACCGTATTTCGTAATCGAAATACGAACTCTTTTGAGTGCACTATCAAACAATTCCTACACCATCATCTTGGTTTGGGTCTCTTCTCATTGCTCCATTCCGGGCAATGAGGAAGCGGACTCACTTGCCAAGGTAGGCGCTATGGCAGGCGATATTTATGATCGACAAATCGCCTTCAACGATTTTTTTTTTGCTATTTTCAGATAACAGGCCTTCCGCTGGCAACAAAAATAGGATGCAAGGGATTTGGATCAGCCACGTTGTCTGGTATTGCCTCGATTACGAAACTGCCAGATCTGATCTTTGCGCGTCTCTACAGGCCCGATGGAAACCAGAAAAGAAAGATATTAGAGATGAGCTGGGTAAGCTGGACTTGGACTATATGGGGCTAATCTACAAGTTATTGGAACAAATAGATGTTTTCGTTTGATCCTCTCTTAGCTGTCGTTTTAACATGTCCACCTCGGCCCCTCAACATCTACGCCAGACCAACAACAACAATATCACATCGCCAAACTGCTGCTGAAAGCCAACGTTAAGATTCCTACTTCCCCATTCCTACCCGAATCATTGTAATCCTTAACCTCGACCAAGCCGCGAGTTTCTCGGCTTTCCAAAATTAACCTAGTTAGTAAGTTATTGTCCTTGTAAAAATTAAAAAGAACTCGGCTCCGTTATGCCTATGGCACTTCACAAATAGACAAGTAAGTTAAAAAAAAGTTTCTATCTAGAACCGCTAACGGATCCGACGGAATTTCTAACGCTAAGGCCGCACCCAGGTACTCACCTTCCTTCAGATTATAGAGCGGGTCCTGCCCGACGTAGTAATCCACGTTGGCCGTTTTAATCTCGAAGCAGTGCAGTACTTCACTTTGTAGGTTCCTAGCCGGATCTATCGCCAGAATTTCATTCAGCGGAATTTCCCGATAGTACTTGCTGCCTTGGTCGGAAACGAACAAGGTGATCGCTTTCGAATCCAGCCTCCAGTAGTGCCGTTTGATAGCTTTGTCCTTGTTGGTGAAGTGTACCAACCAGCCTTCTTTGACGGCCCGTCCGTCGCGCCTCTTGGTGTGCTTCACCGATTGAACTATTCTCATCAGTGGGATGTTCGCACTCGGGGACGATGACGAGTTGCTAGATTGCCGCGATTGCTCACATATAACCTCGAGTCGATCGGACGATTCGTCCTCATGTAAGGAGGAAATCATTCCGTTAATCTTCACCGGAGGACCACTGTCCATCAGGTTCATGTTTCGATTCTGACTGATCCTGTTGTTGTTATTCATTGAACTACCGCAGACATTGTCGTCTACATCACTTTCATCGCCAGTGTCTTCCTTGTAAGTCATTTCACGATCCCCAAGCAGATTGCGTTCGTCGTGTGGATCTACCGGTTGAGTATTTTCACCAGTACAGTCCTTTGGCGCTAGGTCCACACATTTCTTGTGTGCATTATAGTGACAATCACGACATTGTACTCCCTGTTTGAACAAACCACGGAGGAGTTTCTTACAATATTGGCATACCGTGGGACGGGTATAGGTGTGAATAGAGAAACTATGAGGTATTTTGATACTTCCGACGGCACCACTTCGACTGCCGAGCGATGGTGAACGGTTCTGGCGAATATTGGTCGTTGTTTGTGAGTTTGGATTGAGCTAAAGGGAGAAGAACACAATTTAGTGTTTGGCCTAAACAGTCAGACGAACCATATTCTAAGAAAACCTAAAGTATCACATTAGTCGAACAAAATGCGTTTCTAAGACAGTTCTGATAAAGGACTTTCTGTAACGTAAATAATAAGAAACAAATAAAATAAGTAGTAAAAATATTTATTTCGAATGTGCGTTTGTTACAGTTGAATACATGAACACAAAAATAATACTTCCAATCTAGTAAGTACCGAAATAAACAAAGGTAGGAGCAAACTTAAAATACTGCCCGAGCTTCTCGGCAATCCAAGGAAAAGATCTCAAAGACTGTGTCATTTATCAGAATCTATCAATAAGAAATTGGACCATCACCAAGCGAGATAATTTAGGTTTTCTCTTACAACTAATGTCGATTATAGTTGGTATAAATAAGTCTAAGTCATATAACACTGGACGGAATATGGAATGATTCATTGTAGTTATAACAGTCAAGAAGTCTGATTCGTTGAGTACGTCAGTCACCCTTATACTAAGTGTTTAGTTTTTGATCTCGTTCATAAGCTGCTGCATCTTTCTTACCAGCAGTGAGCCAGATCCACTGGATATCTGATCGTCGGAGGTGAGCGAGTTGTTTGAGCCTCCGGAAGCGCTTCTGGTGGGTGGAGCTTGTAGGCTGGAAGATGTGCGTCGATTGCTACCGCTTCCATTACCGGCGCTTAACACTCCGGTGTGCTCGACGCGGCTGCAGTTGTTTGGCACTTTGATAACACAGCGCTTGTGATAGTTTAGGCCGCACCCTTCGCACTTAAGCCCCTGGCGGACCAAGCCGAACAGCATTTCGCCGCAAAAGTCACAGAACGTGGGAGCCTTGTACGAGTGTACGGCGAGCGCGTGCGGCCGCACCAATGGGATGTCATCCGAGCCGGGGGCGTTGATTGCTGAAAGGAGAATTTCTGCATTTAAGTAAAGAGTGAGATCTTTTTTTCGGATGAGATGCTACGAGTGGACTTACGATTGGCTGTCAGTACGATCTCCACCAGGGTTTCATCGACGATCTCAGAGGCGGAGTTGATCATTTGAAGTACATTGGACGAAGTGTAGTCATGGCGAAATAGTAGCAACCGGTCTGATAGGCGGTTCAAACCGTTTTCGGGTACCTGGAAAGAAAAACAGGAAACGTTCATTAAACTTGAGTTAGGTAATTTATGGACTAAGGACTATATCCATACGCGACATATAGGACAGAGCACTAATTCGACAGCCGTGTTCAAACTAAACAACTTTATTTTCCATACAGGGTGGCAAAGGTTGCCTGTCAATGTTTTTTGTCTTAGTGTATCTCTTGTACAGTTTTGTTTACCGATATGTGCATATTTTTCATTTGACATTTGTTGGACGAGACTTGTTTTGGAAGATTGTGTGTCTTGGTTACGCTATAAACATATACGCAAAACGAGAGCTGGGAGTAGATTTTATATATATTTTTTTTTAACGAGATGAGCACATACAAAATCAACCAATGGCATGGTCATCATCCAACGGTTAGGACCAAAATGATAGGGGAAAGCTTAAGTGAGCGAATTCGCCGGAATCCGACACAATCGTTCATGGTATTGGTTTTTAATGGTCGTTTTGCCCATGATCATAGTCGGTTCAAAATCACTGTAACTGCCATAGTCATCCTAGCCCTCAATAATGATACAATTGACTATCAAACTGTTCACTGTGTACATTCATATAATAGGAATATGGGAAGGACCATCAGGACACCCGATTGAAGCGAACGGGATGGGAAGACGGGTAGTTTGTGGATAGAGCATGGGCTCTTCTCCCAACTCATTGGGGGATCCTCTTGTTAGATAGCTCGTATTTTTGACCAATTGTTCAATCTTGTTGCGGGAAGGAGGTTCTTTATATTCACTGGGATAGGTATAGGTGATGTTGCCTGGTGATCCACCCAACTCGTTTATGGTCTTTCATATAATTAGGGCAATCAGTGATTATTGAAGCTTGATCAAATCAAACAGAGAGGAGGGCCCTTTGCTGTCGGACTTCGTTTTTATTGTCACAATGATCAGGATTTTTTTTTTCTGTGTATCATACATATCATTATTATGGTCGCTTCTGAGACCGTGCGGCAGAAATTGTCAGAAATTGGTCAAAATACGCCAGGAAATTCCTTGTCCGGGAGGCGATCTGTCGATGTGGTAAAAAGAGTCAGCGCTTCATCGGATCTGGCAATTGAAATTAGCAAATTTACACGGATCATTGACTTCTTCTCTAAGATCAAAGGATTTTTATTATAGACTGGGAGACTACTAAGCCGGTTGGCGTGAAAATTTGTATGTTTTTGGGGCCGAGGAAGGTTTTTATGATGGTTTGAGACCCCTCCTCCTTCTGAAAAAGGGGGTTCCCATACTAATAAAACACAAATTTCTGCATAACTCAAGAACCAATTAAACAAACGGAACCAAATTTGGCATGTGGAGGTTTTTGATGGAAAGAAATATTTCTATGGTTTGAGACCCCTTTGCCTGCATAAAGAAGGGGAGAGCTCCCATACAAATGAAGCACAAATTTCTGCATAACTCAAGAACTAATCAAGCAAATGGAATAGAATTTGGGTGTTTTTGAAGGCAAGAATGTTTATATGGTGGTTCGAGATCTTTCTCCCTTCTGTGGAGGGGGGGGGGGGGGGTTGCTCTCATACAATTGAAACACAAATTTCTGTATCACACACATACGTTTTATTTTGCAGAAATTACACATAATCGCAAACGAAAATATTTTGTCAAAACTTATTCCTAAAAAACCCGTAAAAGCGCCAGTTCTATTACATTTTCATTCATTTTGTTGCAAGCGTAGCAAGGCTCGTACCGGTTTTAATTGAATACAAATGAGACAAATACAATTGTTACACAAATTTCGGCAGAACTCGAGAATTAATCAAGCAAATAGAACCAAATTTGGCATATTGAGGTTTTCGAGACAGGATTTGAAATGAATTTCTTTCTGTCAGATACCTTACAGGTTCAGAAACTGCTGAACCGATTGGCGTGAATATTTGTATGCAGGGGTTTTTGGAGCTGGGAAAGGTTTTTATGATAGTTTGGGACCCCTCCCCGCTCTGTAAGGTGTGCTCTCATACAAATGAAACACAAACTTCAACCAAACATAAGACAGGCCACTGAAACATAAAATGTGTATTTTGTGGGTTAGAAGCATGTTTGAACTTGTTTTGTCTCTTAGTCAAGAAAAAAAAACTCATTCTGAAAAAAATGACCATAAAAGCGCCAGTTCTATCAAATTTTTATCATTTAGTTACAAGCATAGCAGCGTTCGCACGGGGTTCAGCTAGTCCCATATAAAGTTCCCTGTGGAAGTAAACGAATTCCCATTTCATTTGAGGTGTCGCATATTGGGTGTTTTAGAAGCTGGCCATTTTTCCAGGGTCGCTGTAACATGTCCAGGTATGGACAATAGAATCCTGATACTCAGTTTGACCATCAATTAACTTGTTGTTGAATTCTTATGAGATATAAGGTGTCGTATGAAACGTTTTAATCCAAGTTTGGAACTGGTAATTTCTTTTTGGGGTATCTGGACAAGGTCCAAACAGTAGTCGTAAGGTGTTGCCCATTTAGTATTGGAACCAGGGGTGTCATTATGCCAGATTTATCTGACCCTGCAGAATTTTTATCGACAAAAAGACAAAAAGAGAAACCCAGCAAAATGCCAGACTTTTTGAAATTAAACAGATTTAAAAAAAAAGCGTCGTTCAATCCAACTCCACTAAAGCGTTGAGTGATTTGCGTGACTGCCTGTTTTATATCCACGCTGTTCATGTGCTCATATTATTTTCAGTGGAAAAATAACAAATTAATGAACCTTGATGTATTAGTGTGAACAATCCTTATCCATTAAGTTTTCACGCGTTTATTTTGTTGATTTGTTTGCGCACTCATGTCACTTTGTTATATTCAAGCTGGATTCCGCAAAATAACAAGTGCAACTTTGTCGTGTGTAGTTCTCGTCCAATAGAAACGATTCGTAGCTATTTTGTGCGAATAGGTAGTCCGTCAAATATTTGGTCAAATAATATTCAAATATTTGGCATTGGTCAATTCCACGCTTGTCTGTTACTGAAGTTTGCGAGTATACGAGTCGAAAAATGACTAATTTTGGGACAACATTTGTAAAGAGCCTATCAACTTTTGTAAAACCTCTTGGACCCTTTTCAATTGTTAGTCCAGATTTTCACATTTCCGTGTATTGCCAGATTTTGCCACATTTTTTATATGTGACATGCCAGATATTTTTCAAAAACTAATGGCAACCCTGATTGGAACAAACAAACACAAACATTTTCTTACAGCGACCCTAGTGGTCGGATTTGTAAACTATGACATCTTATGTGTTCCCTACAACAATAACAACATCAGAAGTTTATTTTCGCGGTGCAATTTGAATGTGTTTCAGAGAAATACAAAATGGAAGAAGAAAGAAGAAAACAAATTGTGCGCAATTATTTGGAAGACCCTTCGGGTCTGGGTCAAAACTTGTTAAAGTGTTGGGTTTTCCCCGAAATACCTTGTGGCGTGTTTTGAAAAAGTACAGCGAAACTTTGTCGACGGATCGCAAGCCTCAAAGCAAGCGTCGGGCGGGTACTGTCAACCGTCAACTGCGGAACAAAGTCATCAAGAACATTAAGGCAGACCCCAACATCTCACACCGTGATTTGGCCAAAAAGTTTCACGCCACACGCAGTACCGTGCAACGGATTTGTCTCCGAGAAGGCTTCTAGTCATACCGTGCCTATAGACAAATAGGGATCAAAAGCAGAACAATGTGGCCAGAATCCGTGCCAAAAAACTGTATGATCACGAAATTCAAAGGCTGTCCCCTCATGGATGATGAATCCTATATAGCGGCCGATGTCAGACAGCTATCGGGACAAAAAATTTACTTGGCTACGGCTCGGGGAGGTGTTCGGGGAGATAAATTTGCACGTAAATACATGATTTTGCAAGGCATCTGCAGCTGCGGCAATAAGACCAAGGTTTTCATCACTGATAAGACATTTAAATCAGAGCTGTACAGAACGGAATGTCTCCAAAAGTGAATATTGCCATTCATCAGATCCCACAATTAACCTGTCATGTTTTCGCCAGATCTTGCAAGCTATCATTACAGTAAAACAGTGCTACAGTGGTATGAAACCAACGGGATTCGGTTTATACCGAAAGAACTCAACCCACCAAATTGTCCCCAGCTCTGATCGATAGAGAGATTTTGGGCTATTATGAAGAGGAAGGTGAATGGCTGTGTCGACAAAGCATCAATGAATCGAGAGCCAAGTCGAATAAGATTGCCAAAACGATGGATGAGAATAATGTACGCCGGTTTATGAAACGCATTCCGGGAAAAGTCCCCAAATTTCTTCGAAATCGAGATAATTAACTGTATTTTCCTTTTAAAGTTCACATAAAGTCGAACATTTTAGTTACAATAGAATGCTATATTGTTAATATATATCCGAAATATGCGCAATAGTCGATTTTCCAATTCTAACTGGGCCACACCCGAGATACTCGATTTGAACACCATTCAACTTGTATTTGAATTGGAAGAAAATAACTTTAGCGCGATTAAAGCCATTTTTAGACTTAAGAACGACGTAGTTGGAGAGAACGCAGGCGCGATCCGATTAAGTGGAAGGATGCAGCGATCACAGGTTACACCGCTGTAAACCACTGCGAGAACGAGTACGATACGGAGCGAGCCCCAAGCAAGCCAGCGGGAGCTAGCGTTCCTGAATCAGCGAGTGTTCACACTGACATCGAGCAGCAGCACTGTTCAAGAGTCGAGCGTAGTCAAGGTGAGGCGAAAATTGAACGAGCTCTACGAGTTTGACAAAGACAAACACAACGTGCTCCTGAAGATTAAGCAACTGGTGACGAGCTTAAGGCGCTCAAGTTGAGAACGGAAACAGCCGAGAAGTCTCAGGTGGAAGCCACGGAAAGAGCAGAACATCTAGAGACACCGAAGAGCCACTGAAATACTTGCTCAGAAAAAAGGGGCAGGGACACGCCAGGAGAAGAGAAAGTCCCGAAAAAACAGAAGAATGAACAGGAGCGCGCCAGCAATCGGAGAGAGGACGGATGTGGAGAGCCAGCAGACGAAAAAGAAGAAGCGAAAGGAGAAGGAAGAAAGGAACAGAAGAATAAAGAACATCGTTGACCTCCAAGGAAGAGGAAAAAGGGCGATGCGTTGATCGTCGAAGCGAACAACCAGACGTCGTACGCTGCGCTTCTTAGTAGAGTGACGGAGGACCCGGAGTTGAAGTAGTTGGGCGAGAACGTAGTGAAGACCAGACATACCCAAAAAGGAAAGATGCTGTTCGAGCTGAAGGAGGATCTTTCGGTTAAGAGCTCAGAGTACAGCGAGCTCATTGCGAAATCCTTGGGCAACGAGGCCACCGTGACAGCTCTTTCACAGGAAGCAGTGGCCGAGGTTAAGGATCTGGACGAAATCACGACTGAAGAAGAGCTGAGGAATGCGTTGAGCGTTCGGTGCAACCTGGAAGTACCGGTGACAATCCGAATAAGGAAAGCGTTTGGAGGAACCCAGACGGCGGCAATCCGTAGCCAGTAGAGGCAACCAACAAGCTGGCGGAAACAGGCAAGATCAAAGTCAGATGGTCGGTGTGCTCGCTGCTATTGGCTCCCTTAGTCAACAAGCAGATGGAGAGATGTTTCCGGTGCATGGAGTTTGGTCACCAGTCCAGAAACTGCATGGGTCCAGACAGATCCAAACGGTGCTGGAAATTCAGCGAAAACGGGCACGTTGCTCTAGGATGCACGAAGCAACCCAGGTGCATGCCGTGCAAGCCGGGGGACGGAAACGACCAAACGACGGGAGGCTATAAATGCCCGGCCTACAAAAAGGCGAAGTCAGTCCAACAATTATACAGATAACGCAAATTAATCTGAATAATTACGACACCGCACAGCAACTGTTGTGGCAGTCGACAACAGAGACGAAGTGTGATGTTGCGATCATTGCAGAGCCGTATCGGGTTCCCCCCGAAAACGGCAATCGGGTGGCGGACAGAGCCCAGATAGTGGCAATGCAGGTCGTGGGTAGATTCCCAATCCAAGAAGTGGTCGAAAGCTCATATGACGGTTTCGTGGTTGCCAAAATCAATGGAATCTTCGTGTCCAGCTGTTACGCACCAGCAAGGTGCACGGACGAAGAGTACAACAGGACGTTGGATGCACTCACTGACACGCTGGTCGGACGAAAGCCGGTAGTCATCCGAGGTGATTTCAACACTGTGGAGTGGATTAGCAGACTTACGAATGCAAGAGGATACTGGATGTAAGGCTTTGCAATGAAGGCACGGTCAGCACATTCCATAGAGACGGTCGTGAATCGATAATTGATGTCACGTTCTGCAGTCCTTCGCTTACGGAGGACATGAATTGGAGAGTTAGTGAGAAGTACTCCCACAGTGATCACCTACAGCGTCCGCCGGAGAGCTTATATGGTAACTAGGCGAACGAGGACCCGCGAGCGGAAGTGGAAGATACAGGACTTCAAAGGACGCCTCGATCACAAAGCGCTGCAAATCTCGACGCAGAGGAGTTGACAGAAGCGATAGTAATGGCTTGTGATGCATCAATGCCGAGGAAATTGGAGCTCAGGTGCCGACAGCGCCCAGCTTACTGGTGAAACGGAACACTTAGTATCCTCCGTGCTACATCCCTCCGAGGAGAAGAAGTGTCCAGAGGGCAAGAGCTGATGCAGAGAGGGAAGAACGGAGACTCGTTTTTCACGAAACTCGCGTGGCTCTCAAAAGGGAGATCAGGCTGAGCAAGTCGAACTGCGTCAAAGAGCTTTGCCGAGAAGCTGATGTCAGCCCATGGGGTAACGCTAATCGCGGTGGCAAAGTTGAAAAGCCCGGCGACTCCCGTTGATGACGAAGAAGTTGAATCTCCAACGAAGAGCTCGTAAAAGTTGCGAAGGGTCCGAAGGTGAAGAAAGCCCCTGGCCCGGATGGAATCGCCAATGTAGTGCTAAAAACCGTTATACAGGCGTTTCCTGAAATGTTCAGGATGGTGCTACAGAAATGTTTGGATGAAGGCTATTTCCCAGACAGATGGAAGGTCCAGAAGCTGGTTTTGCTGCCGAAACCGGGGAATCCGCCAGGGGACCCAGCATCGTATAGACCCATATGTTTGTTGGATATCGTCGGAAAACTACTCGAAAGGATTATCCTTAACAGGCTCACACAGTGCACGGAGGGCGAGAGTGGTCTATCGATTTTGCGCCGTAGTGACAATCGACGTGAAAATCGCTTTTAATAGTGCTAGCTGGGAGGCTATCGCCGTACCACTGCATAGGATGCGTGTTCCCAGCTCCTTGTGCAGGATGCTGAAATGTTACTTCCAGAACAGAGTCCTGGTGTACGAAACGGAATTGGGCCAAAAATCAATCCCGATTACGGTGGGGGTGCCACAAGGTTCCATTCTAGGTCCAACGCTCTGGAACGCGATGTACAACGGAGTACTAACGGATTCGCTGACGATGTCGTGTTAACTATATCAGGCGAGACGTTAGAGGAGGTCGAGATGTTGACGGCGGAGCCGCTGGATATCATTGAAGCGTGGATGACAGGAGCAAAACTGCCACCATAAGACAGAGGTAGTGCTAGTGAGCAACCGGAAAGCCGTTCAACTTGTAAACGTCAACGTCGGAGAACACGAAATTGTATCGAAGCGCGCGCTGAAGCACCTGATGGTCGACGCCCGTTGAAACTTGCATCACCCTGGCCAAGGACGTGGAATGCTATCAGAGGAGGAATACAAGGAACGTGAGGAGTATCGTCAGAACGGACTCGTTGGCTAAGTGACAGCAAGAGTGGGACAAGGCGGGAAATGGAAAGGGGATGGCTACATCCCGAATGTGCCTGCGTGGGTGAAAGGAGCAAGGAGAAATAAACTTCCATCTGACGCAGTTCCTGTCCGGACACGGCTGCTTCCGGAAATATCTGCATCGGCTCTCTGTCCAGAGTGCAGAAACGTAGAAGAGAAATGGAACGCTGCCGACCAAGTAGTAACGCGAATACTGTCCGAACTGCAGAGGAAGTGGCGTAATGATCAATGTTCCAGCGCCGCTGCCTAGATCGGTTTCGGGAGAAATTCTTTCGCCGGGGAACTCTCTGCCGGAGTAGGCTAGACCTCCTGCCGGGGACTAGTTGAGTGGATCGCGAAGCAGCACCGGACTTGGTCATGGGGGCGCCAGCGACCCGGACCCCTGGCTCCATCGGCATCGCTTGGTTGACCTCGGCACCCTACCGTTTGGACCGTGAATAACAAAAGAATCGGTTTCGGAAGAATGACGACCGCCGGGGACCACTTCGTCGGTGTAGGCTAGGTCCACTGTCGGGGACAAGTCGAGTAGAGCGCGGACAAATACTGGATTTGGATTGTCGGGGCGCCAGCAAACCGGAAGGCAGTATCCACCCGGACCAGTTCGTCCATTGACGTGGGAGGGCAATAATCATCACAGCTCAGGTTGACTTCAGGAAGCTCAGGTTGATGGTGAACTAGGAGAGTGTTTTTTAGTGGGTAGGCACACAGATGAATACACTGGCATGTGCATGAACAAATACAGGCCAGTCTTTAGAAGATTTTTTAAACTCCAAGCTATAAAAAAAAACACGCAACCCCGCCCCTCCCCCACATACACCACTCAGCTGCCCGCAATCGGAGGGGCCACCGGTTGCGTGGAAGGTTTGTTACGAATAACCCAATCTGTATGCAATCCTTGACGAGCAGTAGATGCTTGCATAGGATGTTCGCACCCCCATTTTCCTTAGACTTACGAAACTAACATTCTTACTTAGGACGTTACATTCCTAGCGCACTTACCTTAGTATTGATAAAATCACAGGCTAGATCCTTGAGCGTTTTCAGCGTTAGTGCCTGACTGGACACGGTAACGATGTCCCGCAGGTTACCGAACTGGAAGATGAAGGTAATTTCTGGCCCGGCCATTGTGCAAATATTGTGGGTCTTCTTTACTGTTTTGCTTTATGCGGACAATCTCACTAATACTAGCTAGCTAGTTTCTGTATGATTTTCCAATTTTTAAGTGCAATGGTTTGTTTTCGTTTGATTGCGTTGCGTTTTCCTAAACGGAAGATGTCTGCGTTGGTCGTTCCATTCGATTGCTCCTATGTAGATGAGAGATTCAGGCTTTGTGGTGGGGGTCGGTAGATTGCGATTTCTGAAATTAAACGAATACAAGAAGTGCAACATGTTATTAATCATGCATCGAAGCGTGGTTTAGTATTTTTCAGTTGTGAAATGTGAATCATATGTAAACAGTTCTCGCTGTGGCGGTGGGATGATAACCAAGGTGCTAGCGTAGAGTGAAAATATTTACTCGGACTTTGCCCGGTCATCCGCACGAGGCATTTGCAGTAATTGACCCCTAACATTGGCGCTGTTATCACGGCCCAGAGTAGCCACGCACCTTTTGACTTATTCTCGCGTGATCGCAATTTAATAAATATGCTAGGTTGGTTCGGATAAGGGAGTAGTTAATTTTGCCCGAGCTGATTTCCGTTAATCACAGGTGTACCGTGATGCGTCGCAATATTTGTTTAAGTGAGAATTGAATAGATCAATATATTTCCGTCTCGGTAGCAATAAATTGCCATTTCAGGTGGAGTGGGTGCTTTCCAAATGAAGCAATTTATACGCTCGGTCTATAATCCAAACCTCAGCAGTGTGAAGCAGTGAGAGCTGATCTTCTTTGACCTTTCACTGTCGGAATAGAATGCTGCTCTTTCCCTTGGTAACCCTTCTCCGTCGTAGCGTGGCGTGCTAAATACTAATTTCGTTGATGAAGTGTCGAGATTGAACTTCGCAGCGAAAATGTATGATACTGCAAGACAGCGTACTAGAGGTGTAGATAAATCTAGACAAACATTTCGAAACGTCTTAAATTGATTTCTCATTCGATGAAACATTCTCTGTTGCTCACCTTTTTGGATGACGAAAATTTTCTTTGTAAATATGGCAAAAAATAGAGCAAAAAGAGTAAATCGAATAAGAAACACAAATAACACAGATAAGGCTTTTTAAAGAGTTCATCAAGATGTACAGAGCACCAGCCACTTCGAGAGTTCCAATGAATATGCTAGAATTGCACAGTTTTTAATTTACCGGCAAGAGCTGGGTATTGAGTCCGATGAGAATAATTAGCTGCTGCTGTTGCAGTTTTTAGTATTCATCAGTAGTTTAAGTGCAAATGTGTGTGCGTGTGCTTACACAAGGGGGTTCGGTCGGAGCAATCTCCTCTTGGGATTATTGATATCTTACGTAATAATTGCTGAGACTGGGAGGCGTTCGTCGTTCAAGCTGCAAACGATGAGCAAATCATGACGCCTTTTTTCGTAGAGAATGAGCTTATCACGCGAACCACCGGAGCAGTGGCATGTGATCGAGACATGAAAGACAAACAACAAACGGCAAGCAAAGGAAATCAAAGACTAAAAAGAAGGGAATCAATCTTGCCTGATCATTCAACTTGATGCAATTCCACTAATAACCAGAGCTCTAGCTATGAGCGATCTAATAAAAATACATAATTTTGGTAATTGCGCTATGTCCAAGTTAGCTCACAAATAAAATGAGAGGGGACAATCTTGAAAAAAACAGTCACCGATTGACGAACCGGTAAAAAGATCTACATATTGGGGATACCGTTAGCCGATGTTGTCAACTTACGTGTGATACTTGTGACTCACCGCAGTGATATTTGAATAAGAAGGTCACCCCCGTCGTAGGAGAGAAAGTGAAATGCGGTAAATGACGGTGTAATAGCAAAGCAATGACAACTTCCAATTCCAATTTAAGAGCGCTCGAAATGCTATCTTATGACTAATGGGAGGATGGCATGTTGAAAAAACATAATCGGATCATTAAGGATTATCAGATTTTGTTTGATGCTGCGCTTAAATTAGAATGCAAAACCATCCTTTGAAAGTGAGTTGAAGTTATCTGATAAAATAGATAGTTTTCAAAATAATTCACAACCTGCTCAATTGGTTTGATTAATTTGTGATGCAAACTTAAATAATTATTTATTAAAAATAAATTGATATTCTTCCACAGGAAATAAGTACAGAGTGAAAACAAAAACGTAGGTTATTGCACGAAATTAACAGTAACTAATAATGCATTGCTCCTCCTTGTTTTGAACTACCACCATCAGTCGTCTCGGCATTGTAGTGATGTACGATTTTAGAACATCTTTGTCCAACTTGCTTCATTCTTCGACAGTAGCAGTTCGGAGTTGAAGAAGGGTGTCAAACATACGCCCATGTTTGACAACTCATTGGGAAAGTAGGCCCCAAACATTCTTAATTGGATTGAGATCTGGGCTACATGCTGGACAGAACAGTGATGTTACTTATCGCAACAAACGATGTCGTGTTACGTGCAGAATGGCAAGCGGCGTTGTCCTGCTGAAATATCATGTTGTCATGTATCATATTTTCAGCGAAAGGGATCAAAACTTCGTCCAAGAACTGCACATTCTTTTCAGAATTCATTATGGTCGAAATGAAACACACCAGCAAAACTAAAACCTGCCCAGATCATCAGAGTGTCCTCCAAAATTTCTCGATTCTCTTTGTGGCTTTTCGCGTCTTATATCCTGTCAACAGTAAGTTGTTCCATCCGGTGTGCACCTAAATTGAATTTCTATTCATCGCTGAACACCACATTTTTCCAGGATTGATTCCAATCTTGCTTTTTAGCCTCGACATACAAGCGAGGAACGGGCACACCTTTACCATATTTGGTATTATTATCACTGCTTCAAATTGGCTGGACTCGACGTTTAGACACTGGAAGTTTTAATTCCATCCTGATATCACCCGGAAAAGCCTACGATTGATTCCCAATCGCTTAATTTCACGTTTTGCGCGTTCTCTGCGCCTTTTCTCTTGATGGTCGCATATTTTTCACCCAATTTCACGAAATTATGTACCACCGTTTTGCTCCTTCCTATTCTGCTTGCGATCTCACGGATTGTCAGTCCATTTTCACGATGGGCCTGAATTTATCCGCACTCAAACTCCGAAAGAGTTTCATTAAAATACTTCAGCATTTTGACTAACCAATAACTACTGCAGCTATTTTCAAAAATATTTAAAGTTTATTTATGTCTTTCAGAATATCTTGAGGCACAACAGCAGTTTATTTCTCGCAATATACAAAACTAAATTACCAAACTTAATTAATTTATTATTTTGGGAAATCGCCTGGCACACACACATATCGTCAGATGATTGGTTTCAATTTTCTCAAAATATTCTTAGTACTTAGACAACTTTTCGTAAAAAACACTTGAACATTCTGACCTACCATTATTTATTATATTGGGAATATTGACGAAACGGTTCTGCTATGAATTAATTAACTTCAAGATAGTTAGTTAGGTGGTCGATGAAAATAGTTTGCAAATTTTCCTAAAATTTATATATCATCTGGTTAATACAATACAATTTTTGATTAATGGAAAAAGATTTATTTTGATTCAATATATGCAATATCCATTTGAATTTAACAAGCGACTCGTTGTTTATGAAATATAGAACAATGCATGAAGTTCAAACGATTTTACGTAAATTGTTAGCCGGTTTTGATATAATCAGGTACTTTGTTAGCCGTTAGACTAATCATTTGCAAAAAAGAATTAAAAATTTTATCAATTGAACAAACATCTTCATCTGCACTTCTTCATTCTGAAAAATACAGGTGCCACGTTGTCGGCAATGCAAATAACCCTATTCGATGTACAATTCTTCCTAAACGAAACAAACAGACCTGTCCTAGCTTCGGCTGGACATATACTAAACTTGGACATGAAGAGACGGCTTGTGCGTTTGGTTATTTTTTTTTCGTCCTTCATCTCCCACGGTTCGCAGCTCCCAAAGCGTGGAACGTTTTAGGTGGTTTTGGAAATTCAAAAAGTATGCTATGACATTTTGTTTAATGTACTTTTGGTGGTACCATAAGATTGCAAGTTTTCTTAGCAATCTTTTGATGTAAAAATATAACATAGTTTTGCATATGAATTTCGAGTTATCCCGGTGTAAGAGCAACATGTTTTTATCCGCACTTCTACGTATAAACGGATGCCAAGGGATGAATGCAGTAACAGAGTTGAGTTCACTTCGAAGTTCAGAGTGGGTCTGTCCCATTATGCCGTTTGAGTGTTTCTAATGTGTTAAATATTATTCAGCTATTATTTTGCTCGCTATGAATGGAGGATATAAAAATAATTTTATTCTATTGAGTCTATGAGAATGTGATTTATGTTCATATACTATTTTATTTAGTATTTAGCTTCATATCCATTCCCCTACGGAATAAAAACTGCTGGATTCACGTACTTGAACAACAATATATAACAATATAAGGAATCTTGTTGTGCCTTGATCAGAATATAATGAATATTCGGGAAATATTTTACTATTTATGAACAAGATTCACGTGAGCGTAGCAATAGAAGAATGTCAGCGGTGATTGTATTTGCCAATATGAGAATAAGATTTGTAAAGTACCGGAGAACAACTTGGAATATTTGAAAGAAGATCTCTTCTGCGAATCTTTTTTCATCATTCTTAGTTATTTTTATGATAACAATACTTCTTGGGCAAAATATATCAACAAAAAGAATTATACAATGTTAATTGTGTACCATAGTGTAGATGTGTTGGTGATTGGTTAATTATATAGAGCGGTTCATTCAATTATTTTCAAATCGGTCGTTATTCTCAGATCCTCGACTGACTTTGCCCTTAAATACTGTGTTAGCCAAAGTACGGAAAGCGGAACCACCAAAAGCCGACCGTCAGGCTTCGTTCATCGGGTTTGGGATGACCATACAACAGCTAGTCGATCATCTGGAAGCAACCAACTTGAATGATCATTCAAGGCGTAAATCTGCGGACTTTATCAGACTTTCTGGCCGAGATTGTACGAGATGCCAGTGAACCCACTACGTTCTCTCTTGAATATCCATCGCAAGAAAATCGCGGAAACAAGAAAGGGAAGACCAGTAGGAGTAAAGAGCAAGAAGGATTCCTGCATGCACATGATGCCGAAGCAAGCGTAAAGGGTAAAAAACAGTCTACCGAATCTCAACGAGAAGGAAAAACACCGGCCGAAGACCCCGTGTCCAATGTGCGACAAAACAGATCATCGGGTTCGAAACTGTGTGGAGCTCCGGAAATTGAGTGTTGCCTATCGTTTGGAAGTTCTCTGACGGACCAGCTTAAAATCAAGGGCCAGACACAACCACTACGAGTCACTTGGACGGCTGGTATGACGCGTCTGGAAAGGGATTCACAGCGACTTCACTTGTCGTTGTCAGCTAGAGGTTCGAAGGAGAAGTTCAAAATTCGGGATGCACATACAGTTGAATCGCTGAAACTTCCAGAGCAGGCTCTACGATACGCTGACGTGGCCAGACAATATCCACATTTACAAAACCTGCCAGTGGTAGATTACAGGATGGAACCGCCGAAGATTCTCATCGGTCTCAAGCATCTGCACTTATTCGCTCCATTAGAATCGCGGGTCGGAAAACCTGGAGAGCCAATTGCCGTGAGATCAAAGCTGGGATGGTCAGTGTATGGTCCACTAGAGCAGGACGATATCTCCACGCCTTACGTAGGTCATTATTCGTTTACCGCTGTATCGAATCAGGAACTGCACGATTTATTGCGGTCTCATTATGCGTTAGAAGATGCAGGAGTGTCTGTAGATTTGCTTCCGGAGTCGAGTGAAGACCAGCGTGCCAGGCAGATTATGGAAAGCACGACCATGAGAGTAGGTGACCGTTTCCAAACGGGTTTGCTATGGAAGCATGATGAACCACAGGTAACTATTAGACCCGATGGCGGAAAGGCGTATGAAGTGTCTGGAGAAACGGCTATCAAAAGATCCGCAGCTGATGGCAAACGTCCGGAGACAGATAGTGGAGTATCAGCAAAAATAATACTGTCACAAAGCAATGAAAGAGGAATTAGTCAGCGCCGATCCAAAGAAAGTGTTGTGCAGGCCGTTGAACGTCGTGTTGAACCCCAAAAAACCTGGGAAAGTTCGTCTGGTATGAGACGCCGTAGCCACCGTACAGGGTGTATCACTAAATTCTCAACTGCCCAAAGGCCCCGACTATCTCACCTCTCTCCCATCGGTGATTTGTCAGTTTCGGTAATTTTTCGTCGGTTTTGGTGGTGACATCCGAGAAATGTTTCACCAGTTGAACATCCGGCCTGAAGACAAGCAAGCGTTACGATTTGTTTTGACGGACAAGTGTACGTGATGGACTGTGCGATCTTCGGTGCAACTTGCTCTCCGAGTCAAGCGATGTACGTAAACGATAAGAACGCTAAAGAGTAGGAGGTCGAATTCTCAGAGGCGGCGCAAGCGACAGTTCAGCAAGCAAGCGACGTCCGATACGTGCATACCAAAGCAGGCTTCGGAATGAGGAATTGGGTTTCTAACTCCGTAGCCGTTCTGCAACAACTGGGTGAAACGCAGATAAGCCAAGCAGTCCATTTCAATCGGGATAAGGCACCGACACTGAACGGGTTCTCGGCATTGTGTGGAGTCCGTCCATCTGAGGACGTGTTTACGTTTTCCACCAAGATGAAGGACGAACTGCTACCATACTCATTTGAAGTCGTCCTACTAAGCGGATAGTTCTAAGCTGCGTAATGAGTCTGTTCGATCCCCTGGGCCTTCTTACACCATTCACTATATACGGGCGGGTACTGATCCAAAACCTATGGAGAACTGGTTGTGAATGGGATGATCCTATTGACGATGAGTCTGGACAAAAGTGGGTAACATGGACGAACTATTTGTCTGTGGTGGAAACGGTAAAAATACCACGATACCATTTTGGTGATCGCAAATCACTGGACTACGAGTCACTGTAGCTCCACATTTTTACAGATGCTAGTGAGTCGGCCTACGGCTGTGTAGCATATTTTTAAGTCTTGGTAGGAAGTGTTCTGAGGTGTTCCTTGGTTCAAGCCAAGTATAAAGCCGAACACTATACCCCGTTTGGAATTAATGGCAGCAGTACTCGGGGCTAAAATGGTGAGCACAATTGAGGAGAGCCGCAATTTGGAAGTTAAGAGGGTGTTTCTATGGACAAATTCGCAGACAGTTCATTCTTGGGTCGTGTCTGATCTGTGGAAATATAGGATTTTCACTGCCCTGAGAGTCGGTGACACTCTCAATCGAACGATGGCGTCTAATTGGCAATGGATACCAACGAGGCTCAGCGTAGCAAAGGAAAAACTATATTTGCATAACTCAACAACTAATAAAGCAAATGGAATCAAACTTGGCATGTGGAATTTTTTAAAGGAGAGATATATTCCTATGGTGGTTTAATACCACTCTGCCCTCTTAATGAGGGGGGTCCCATAGAAATGAAACGCAATTTTCTGCATAACTCGAGAACTAATAAAGCTAATGGAATCAAATTTGTCATGTGGATTTTTTTGAAGTTCAGACATATTTATATGGTGGTTTGAGACCCCTTTGCCCTCTGAAAGGGGGGAGGGGGGCTCTCATACAAATGAAACGCAAATTTCTGCATAACTCGAGAACTATTCAAGTATATGAAACCACATTTGGCATGTGGGGGTTATTGGAAACAGGATTTTTATTTATATAAAAATGGATTTCTGTCTTACTGTCTGTCTGACCGATCGGAGTGAAAATATGTATGCAGGTATTTTTGGGGCTGGTCAAAAGGTTCTTATGATTGTTTGAGACAGTTTCCCCCTTCCGGCTCGCATACGAATGAAACACAAATTTCTGCATAGCTTGAGAACTAATCAAGCAAATAGAATCAAAAATGGTATGCGGGGTTTTTTGAATGCAAGAAATGTTTCTATGGTGAATTCAAACACCAATTTCAACCAACCCAGAGAATTATCCAGGTAACTAAGCCACAAACTGTGTATTGTCTGGGTAAGAAGATTCTGTTCTGATTGAAGTTTGAATTCCTTATTACTCAAAAAAAAAACTCATTAAAAAAAACCGTCAGTTCTATGTAATGTTTATTCATTTAGTTGCAGGCGTAGCAACGCTCGCACCGGGATCAGCTAGTAAAACATAAAACATGAAGATTGGTGCATTTTCAGGTGTCAAAAAGTAAGTGAAAAATAATTATCAGCATCTAGGATTCACTGAAAAAGAAACGATTTATTAGCTTCTCATGCTCTCCGAAAATTATTAATTCGCCGTTGCTTTTCTCGCGAAAACTGCTGTGTGCGTATAATAGTCTCTCGCTTCTCACATTCTCATATGTTTCTCCAAGCGGGTGAAAAAGAACGTTTCTCTTCTCAAGTAGGCGAAAATTTCAGTCACTGGTTTTGTGTTATTTTGGCCTGATTTGGCGTCTTGTCATTATGGTGGAGCGGCTCAGGTTTGGTATGCAGGAAATATCCTCAACATTGTACCAAAGGACTGTAATACTCCGAACACCCCAGAATTCGTCCAATTGGAAGATATTGGGCCATTGTGAAGCGAAACCTTGGGAAATCGAAAGGAGAGGAAAATAATGAGAAAGATTTTGCTAAAATGTGGAAAAAAGCTTCCAGAAAGGTGACTGAGGACAATAGAACTTAATGGTAACAAACGTAAAGTTAAAGGGTGTCCACGATGAAATTGCCACACACAAAATTGATTCGCAAAATTCGAGTTTTCATCCGATTGCCATCAAATTTTCAGGGATTGAGAAATAACTATTAAACTTCATTTTACTATTTTACTCGTATTTTATTTACAGTCCATACGCAAATGCCCGCACCTTAGCCTTAACCCCGGCCATAAGATTCTGCACAACCTGTGAATCAACCGTTTTTTGCATGTAAACCCATACTTTCTTCAGTTCCTCGACTGTCTTCAATACCTTAGGTCGTTTAAGAAGGTGCTGCTTCATAATCGCCCAGTACTTCTCGATGGGGCGGAGCTCCGGAGTGTTGGGAGGGTTGAACATTTTCGGCACGAAATTGACCTTATTGTCCGCATACCACTTCAGCACGTCCTTGGAGTAGTGGCATGAGACCAAATCCGGCCAGAAGATTGTTGGGACGTTGTGGGCCTTCAGGAGAGGAAGCAGCCGCTTCTGGAGGCACTCTTTTATGTACACCTGTCCGTTCATCGTGTCCTGGGTCACGAAAGGTGCACTCCGCTTCCCGCACGTGCAGATGGCTTGCCAAACCAGGAATTTCTTCGCAAATTTGGACATCTTCTGAGTGCGGACATGCTCCGGAACGCTGAACTTATCCTTGGCCGTGAAAAACAGGTTGCCGTGGATCTGTTTAAAGTCGTCCTTCACATATGTTTCGTCGTCCATAATGCAGCATTCAACTTTCGTCAGCATGTTGAGGTACAACTTCCTGGCACGGGTTTTGGCGGACTTGTTCTGCTTCTCGTCGCGATTAGGGGCCTTTTGTACCTTGAACGTTCGAAGTCCAGCCTTAGTTTTGGCCTTATGGACAAAACTTCGGCTTAGGTGCAGCTTCTTAGCCACATCCCGAACGGAGGCGTTTGGATTTCGGTTCTCAGCTTCGGTTCAGCTGAGGAAGATGATGAGAGCGTGCATGTGGTGCAAATTGCACAAATGTCAGCCGAGAAATCCACCAATGGCACCACTGCCTGTTCAACGGCTAACACCAAATTTGCGGCCCTTTAGCTTCACCGGGTGGACTACTTCGGCCCGATAACAGTCACAGTCGGTCGTCGCTTAGAGAAACGTTGGGTATCTTTGTTCACCTGTTTAACGACCAGAGCCGTTCATTTAAAGGTGTCACATAGCTTGTCCACACAGAGTTGCGTAATGGCGATTCGTCGATTCGCTTGCCGTCGTGGAATGCCGATTGATTTTTTTCCGATAACGGAACGAACTTCATTGGGGCAAGTAAAGAGGTC
Organism: Aedes japonicus; assembly: GCA_034211315.2. NCBI lineage: Eukaryota > Metazoa > Arthropoda > Insecta > Diptera > Culicidae > Aedes > Aedes japonicus. Next base: position 188,589 of record JASCZW010005383.1, on the reverse strand, counting down.
ACAAAGAAGATAAGTGAGGACTGCAAGGATACCTTTACCGATGCAAGGACCAGGTGGAATTTCAACCCTCCCTCGGCACCGCATATGGGTGGGGCGTGGGAAAGACTCGTTCGTTCCGTGAAGGAGGCGTTGAAGGTTTTCGATGACGGAAGAAAGCTGACGGATGAAGTTCTGCTGACCACCCTAGCTGAAGCCGAGGATTTGATTAACTCCAGGCCGCTGACATACGTTCCGCAGGAATCGGCAGAAGCAGATGCACTAACGCCGAATCATTTTATCTGTGGTTTACCATCAACCGGTAAAGAGGCATGGAAAAGGACGACAGGAGAAGCTGAAGCGTTGCGTGACAGCTATAAACGTTCACAGTGGCTGGTGGACAAGCTGTGGAAGCGATGGTTGGAGGAGTACTTGCCATCGATAAACGCACGTTCGAAGTGGCATTCCGTGTCGGAGCCGATCATGTTAGGGGAAATGGTGTACATGGCGGATGGCGACAACCGTGAGAGCTGGGTACGTGGCGTCATACAGGAAGTGATCAGGAGTTCCGACGGGCGCATTAGGCAAGCAATGGTGCGTACAACTAAGGGCGTGTATCGACGACCTGTAGCAAGATTGGCGGTGCTTGAGATAAGGAACGTGAACTCTAGCTTCCTGAAGCTCGCGCAAGAGTTACAGGGAGGGGCTGTTGAGGAAATGGCAAGCTTGGAACACTGCGTCAAAACAATCAAATTTAATTTGTAAGTTTATTTTTGTTTACGTATATATATATATATATATATATATATATATATATATATATATATATATATATATATATATATATATATATATATATATATATATATATATATATATATATATATATATTATATATATATATATATATATATACATATATATATATATATATATATATATATATATATATATATATATATATTTTTTTTGGTTAGTTTAGTTACTATAAATTAGAAGAAAGTTATTTATTTAACATGTTGGTTATTTATTGTAGTTATTTATTTAACATGTTGGTCATAGGTCTAGCCAAAATAAAAAACTCATCACGAGAATCATGAGAATCATGAGGAAATAAAAAGAAACTGTTCATGTAAGTTTAGTTTAGGTTATGAAAACACATGAAACAATAAAATTTTTATTCCAGTTTTAAGCTGCAAAAACGAAGAGCTGCTTCTAAAAATCCAGTTTCGTTCGGTATCCGAACAGTTTGTATATCATAAAAACAACTTTCAATATACGTGCATTTTGGTTGTCTGGGTCTATCTGTCTGAATCGGATTTCGGATGCTACAAGCATTATATTAGCATTATATCAGTATCTTGAATGGTATCTGTTATAAAGTTGGATTACAAATGCTATTTAAAATCTTGTAGCTTGTAATAAGCATTTCGAATGCAAAATAGCATTAATGAAGCATTATCATAGCATTGCAGTAAAGCAACCGTATATTGGACCAAAAGCGGCATTTATGTTGCATTTAAGGTGACTTAATTGCTTGATAAGCTGCCGTAAAGACGCTTTGGTACTGCTTACTGGTTACTGGGTGTGCCTACAGGTACTACCCAACTAACATCTGTGTTGAATTAGAGCTTGTTCAAACAAATTTGGAGAAGCTATTCAGCTATTCTAGAAGAAACAGCTGAATAGCTTCTCCAAATTTGCTTGAACAAGCTCTAGTTCAACACCGATATTAGTTGGGTATACCACAACGTCTTCCGTCGCCTATCATCAACAGTAAATTAGTTCGTGGGAAATTAACAACACGGTTTCACCGACTGGCACTCAATAAAGGACTACCCAACAAACATCGGTGTTGAATTAGAGCTTGTTCAAATAAATTTGGAGAAGCTATTCAGCTATTCTAGAAGAAAAACCTGAATAGTTTCTCCAAATTTGCTTGAACAAGCTCTAATTCAACACCGATGTTTGTTGGGTAGGTCTTCCTTGTACGGCAAATCCTCCAAAATTGCCATAGATCCTTGGTTCCAACTAATCAACTGTTTATCGGTTTTAGGGCGGTGTACGACCGTATTGGCCGCACAGAGCAATGGAGAATTATGGACGAAGCTGACAAGATTTATAGAGGCTACGGACGGTATGGAAAACTACGCGAAGATTTAGGGAGAACACATTCTAGCTCGTTTGAATCACGTTGGGGATGTTAACATGGATTTTCATGCCTGTTGTTCAACATTGCAATGCAAGGTGCTCCAATAATGAGGAATGAAACAGGCTAGTGTTTATTTAACGTGTTTATTGAATGAAAAATTAAATTGGAATGTATAGAAAAAAAACTCTCTTTGACATTCAAGTGATTGATTCGATCAGGTAGATTCATGTGGTTCATTTGGTTGCTATCCAATACCGGGATCAACGACTGTACTTCCCTTCCGAAGGAAGACGTGAACACAACTATGACGCACTAAGATCATGGTTAGTAGACGGTTATACTAGGCATTCTATTGATACCTCGCGTACCTGTAGGTTTAAAATATGGCGGAAACGTACATAAGAAAACCGAGCTTGCAGGAACGTATTTGAAATTTAGTCGCTTTTATCGATTGAAATTGATATAGCAGCAATAGGTAAAAATAGAGTAAATATACCATTAGTGGTGTCATTAGTATCACCTATTTTTAAATAGACAAAATACAAAAGAGATTATGACTTGATAGATTGAAGCCTAAATTATTAAATAAAAATCATAAAGCCACTGTTGAAACAATGTTACTATGAGAAATTGATAAACATTTTCTATAATGGAAGAAAAATTTAATGATAGCTTCTATAGTAGCACAACCCGCATGGGATACAATTGTAGGCGCAAACGAGTTTTTTTTTAAAGAAAATTGTTATTTTTTGGGCAAATCTTGAAGTTAAACTCATTGCATATTTCTAGCAACATTCAGAAATTTCACTTAGTGTATCAACATATTTCAATGAATCAACATATTCAATAACAAAATCGCAACGAAAAGTTTTAGTGGATGCGTTTACCCTAGATACAAAACAATATGCAAGAATACCTACGTTATTTTTTCTACGTCTTTTAATTCCCTAATTTTCCGCTAAAAGCATGTTGTGAAGGAATGTAACTAAGCAAACACTCACCTGTAGATGCGGACTGGCTACAACGACGACAGATGGAAAACACCTTATCCAGGCAGGAGAACCACCAGCAGCAGCTTTCTTCGTGCTTTCTGCTTCGCACTTCAATCCGCCGTGTGTGTGTGTGTGTGTGCGCCAACGGAGCGAAAAATAGAACACAACACAAAAAAAAAATCACACCACTCTCTTCTGGCTGCCTGGATGTATGTTTACACCAAATTCCTTCACTTTCTTTTTCTCCGGAGAAACCACTAATATATGGGGAGTAGGGCACAACGCGACGTCTTGGGTGGGTGCTGACAGAAGGGGGTTGTATCAACGGAACGGAATAGGATTATCACTTGCAATATTTATAAAGGAAATTGCGCTGGGGACTACGCCGAACCGAGGCGACACCGAACGGAACGGAAAAGAGCTATCTTTCTTAGTGGATATAATTTTATCACACCAGCAAGGGAAGGGAAAACTGGGGGAAGGTTTTTATTTCTTCTATAAGGGGGCCATTCGTGAGTGGTGCACAAAGGGGGAAGCTAATCAAATTTCTTCACCATCATGGCCTTGTTCCTGTCGTAGAACCGGGATCGATTTTTATTTCACTTTGTCATTGAGCTGTTCTTCAGCATCCGTATGGAGCAACAGGATAAATAATGCCGGATGGATGCGGGAAACCTTTCTCACTGCCAAATCCCATTGCGGTCCTCTCCTCACCCGACCAGACGATGCAGACAAAAAAGAATTTCACTTTTTTCGCCTGAAAATTGGGAGCGGTCCAGTTGCAGAATGAATATTTACCCACTTGCGTTTTACACTACTACTGTTTACAATCTCACTTCCGGTTTGCTTTTTCAAACAAATCGACGACGTAACAAAAAAATATCAATAAGACGCGTCGATTTCTGATCAATTCGCGGATGTGAAATAAATCTTTCACCCGATAAAATGAAACGAAGAAAAGAGCACACGCTGTGTTGCGTTGCTGGAAAAAATCTGTCTGTGACTGTGGAGCTGGCAGGCTGCTAGCTCGCCCGACCTCGGCACACTCGTCGGTGTTTGCGGTGTTTGCGCTGTAGTTCCAATGAATGGAGAACGATGACGGGAAGAAAAGAAACAGCATTTTTCTGTCAAAACACCATAATCCCGGCGGAGTGCTCACTACCACATAGAAACATGCAAGCGCGTAGACGGCAGTGCTACAAGGCATGAATGATAGTGGATCTGTTTATAACGGGACCTTTAGTTGTATCTCACTCTTATGCCCACGCCGTCTATGAGAGTGGAAGCAGTACAGTTATGTTGTCTTCGTCGTGATCATGGGCGTAGGTTATGCCGTTTTCGTTTTTGTGCGGTGTAGGGACAGCGTTCAGTGCTGTAGCTACACCAGCGCGCCGCGGCGTTACTCTTTTTGCACTGAAAATGTTCGTGGTTGCTTTTAGTGCTGATGTGATATCAGCTACATCGTGGCTTTTTTGAATTCTACACGGGCATTAAAACATCTTCAGAATTATGTGGGCTTTGCAAAACGTATCTGAAACTATAATGATAGCTATTTCAGCAAGGCGTTTTGGTTAGGTAATTTAAAACATGTCAAATTCTCGAGGAATTCAAGGGCCTATATTGTAATTGTCGATTTCTTTCGAATCTTAAAACACTCTGGCGAATTAAAAACAGGATCTTGTAGAGGAATGTTTGCTCTACCATATGATGGAGGCCCACATAACGAAAAATAATTTGCTTTATAGTCAAAACTGTATTTCGAATGTAAGATATATTATCACATTTTATGTTATTGTTATCGAGTAGTTTTGTCTCATTTTCACCGTACAACCTCTACATTAACTCATATTGTTAATGTTTCCCATATTGTCATTGAAAGGTTTTTTAATGTCTGCACTCGGTCTGGATTATATACCAACTTTTTGGCATAGAGTACAGTAATAATTTTGTTCCTGAAAATTGCCATTTCTTTATGGTAACCTAACTTAACCGCCTATTCAGCATATTGTTATTTGGCCTGTTACTATCTGACATATTGTTAAAACTTGATACTTATGTGAAACTATCTTTCTCTGCAAGGGTCAGATGGACTCCTGGCTACGCCCCTGGACACTGGTCTAGCCACGGTGTCCACTTGGGGTGGGCTCAACAACAGCCTCTTTTGCGATAGTCGATTTACAGGGTCGTTGTTTTGTCGTGTTCCTGGAAGAGACTGGTTAATTTCAGTGGACTAACTTCCCTGGGTTTTTGGGCAGACTTTACACAATTATTTTACAGCACAAGAAAACAAGCGAAATAAACAAAACAAATGGAATGTAATATTCGTATTCATAATACTACTCAATTTAGCTCAGACAGAAAACAATTAATACATTTATTCAAAAAAAAAAACTAATTCTTCTTTGCGTGCACACATTATACTTGTGGTCTATCACTCTTCATTGTCTCATTGTCTTCTCATTAGAGACACTTTTTCGTTGCGGCCGATCGATGAACGGTGGTCGACATGCGGCAATCAGACGTAGCAGGGGCGATCCTTGAAGGCGACGACAGCAGCGAGGGGTATTCTCTTCTTGGCGGTAAGGCTTCACTATTCACATCACTATACCGTGCCTTGGCGACACTTGAGTTTCGTTCCCATTATTAGCAAGGGAACCACGTGTAACACTAATGCCAATGTGTAGCGGTTGGCAAATGTTCCGCTGGTCCAGGGAGTGGTACTTTTCGCACGCGCACTATCACTTTAGGAGTCCTATCCGAGCGAGAAGACACCGTGAGCTGACGGTAACAGACTTTGTTCAACACCATGTGCTTTTCGCTTTTGTCCACAATACGCACTTTTAACCGTCAGCTCGGACCCTTAACGATCGTCACAGTTTAATTTATTGCACTACGCTCGCTCGGATTGATTCGGTACGATAATGACCAAGCCGGCTTAACTCGATCAGGTTTAACGTTTGTTCACTTTTTGGGTGCCTTTTTCCCTGATCGTCCGTAGTGCAGCCGAGCAAAGGTCCGTACCACAATTAAACGTTCGGTGAATTTTAATATGTTATGGTGTTTTAGCTGTAAGTTTTAATTCACTTGGTTTTTAGGCTTTAATGTAGTTGGTAAGTTTTAGACTTCACTTGGCACAAACTCGCGGAACTACGAATCGCAATAGACGTGCGTATTCGCGGGTGTTACAATAATCGTCTTCACTCCTCTGGACCTGATCAAACTAAGAGAAACGCCCTATTGTTTCCTCCCCTTTTATTTCATCTTCCCGTTGATCCAGTAATGACCATCGCCATCAGCTTTGTTCCGGTACGTTTAGGTGCGTTTCTCGATGCGATATTTTTAGTACACTTGGAGGGGTTTTGGTTGGTGTTGTACTTTTTAATCGAATTTGAATTCAAATCATTTCAGGAGATTAGATTGCATGCAAAATCTGTACATATTTAGGGTCTAAAATTGTGGTTACAAGTGCTTGTTTTCTTTTATCTTCTTCATTTTAGCAGAATTTAGTTTGATAAATAGTGTATATATTCTTTTCAATAAATAATTTAATGTAAATAAATATCTGAATAAATAATGTAAATGAATATGTGAATAAATAATGTAAATAGAAATTTGAATAATAATGTAAATAAATATTTTAATAAATAATGTAAATAAATATTTGAATGAATAGTGTAAATAAATATTTGATTAAATAATGTAAATAATATTTCTTCAACAGCACCAACCAGGAGGTAAACAAACAATTACATCTATATATACAAGTTTGGACACAAATATCATCTTTTATTTACGATAATTGTTTATTTACACCCTAAGACTACTATATAATAAATAAACATCAATCAAACATATAAATACGGACCAAAGACATTTATTTCATATATAGACATTTAATAATAAATTAGTAAGCAAACACACGTACATATATTTACAATTTTTCTTTGGTGGTCTGAACTAAATTGGCCCAAGAACCAAGAGATCTTATTGTAACCCTCAAGTGACGGGTTACAAACTATATAGGAGATTGTTAGTGTATAGTTGTCAACTATAAAGATAAATGTCGTAACAATAATGGAAACGGTCGTTAACAATAAGGGAAATGTTCCCGGAATGGTTTGTGATTATGCGGGGGGAAACGGGATGTAATGTTAGCTTAGCCTCTTCATTCGACCTATGCACCAAAGATGTCATTAACTCGGCGATAATCAACGAAATTATGCTGCTAGCTGGATGAACATTTAATTCCGAAGCAATTGAGACATTATTATTCAATATACATATATAGTTGTTCAATTCCGCGTAATTTTCGATTTCCGTAACTTTTAAGACACCATGACTTCACTGGTTAAGCTGAACAGATTATCTCCACGACCTTCAAATGATCTAAATTTGGCTAAATTGAACCGATAAACCGGGTAATGCATCTTGGCAGAACAAAATCACACGATATAATCTAACTCTCGAGTAATTCATGTTAAGGGCCTAACAGCCATTTGTAAACAATGACTTTAAATGTCGATTTCTCTGGAATCTTAAATTACTCTCGCGAAATGAAAGCAGCATCTGGTAGAAGAATGTTAGTTCTACCATATAAAGTAGCTGGATATAGTAGGATTTTTGTGATTCGTGAGAGATCAACGTTTAAAGTCATTGTTTACAAATGACTTTTAGGCCCTAATCATGAATTACTCGAGAACTGTTCACATCGATAAAATAACAACGATTTAACAAGAAAACCGTAGATTCAATGTTAGGGTTATATTTTTTTATGTTCCCAACTGTAGCCATGCAACAGGTCAAAAACGAAGTAAAAATGTTGTTACTGGTAAAATTTACAATTCAAATGTATTCAATTCTGATGTATATTTTTCTAATGTCTCATGTTAACACAAAGCAAAGGAACAAAATCTGCTTAGAGTGAATAAAAATGTTTTCATTATTGAATGGCTGATAAATTATACTTGAAAATAATTTAAGTGTTTTAAAGCAGTATTAGTTAAGTTTGTTTAGTAAGATGTTGTGTTGGGTTGAGTGAAAACAGCTGGCATTGGATAAAAATAAAAAAAATCAGTCGCACGATCATTGCATTTAATAAAAAAAAAACTATCAAATGAGACGAAGTTTCGTCCAAGAAATTGGGTGCTTTTAGACCGCCATAACATTCACATATCTCGAAAGTTTCTGACTTTATAAAATGAGTTGTGTAACTTTTCGTGATACATACCCAAGTAACCATTTTAGTATGTAAAAGCATTTTACTGTTATGCTTAATGCTTATCAGCCGTCATCTTATTTTGAATCAACCTTTGTTGGCTCAAAATTGGAGAATCTATTCAGCACCCGCAGCTTAAAAACATTTGAATAAAAGTGTTTATTCAACAATTCTCATTTGTATTTATTAGATATCAACATTCTTTAACAATTGTAATAACCGTTGTTAAGTTTCAACTCAACACACATGAAACAGTCGTACAAGTTATGTATCGACCATTGTAGAGCTATAACTTATCTTTTAAGCAAAAACAATCTTTTCGTGTAGTATAATGAAATTAACTTTTAGAGAGCATAATTAATTTACGATAAAATGTTCTATTGCCATTGCTGTTCTCGAGAAATTTTGTTAAGCTTAACAAGGGTTTAACAATGGTTGACAAAAAAGTTTATTCCAGAACTTTATATAACGTTGTTAAGGACACCAAAATGTATTGCGTGAATTTTGAAAGGACGTTTTGCTTTTATTATTTATTCTCAGCAACCGTTACTATAGGTAATTTATTATTTGCGATACTTGTATTTCTTCATAGTTTTGAAACAAATTTTTGAAATACAATACCCAAATTTCACTTTGTTCGATCTCAGACTTGAACTCATGATGACCCGTAACGCTGGTAGATCACCTTTTCGTGGTGCGTTACGGGGTATCAGATCTACCACCGAACCCTAGTCCGAATTAATTCAAACTAGGGAACATGTTTGTTTTTTGTAGTCAAAGGAACATATCTTAGTCCTTATTGCAATTTATGTCTTATTAAAAGTGACAATACTCGTTTTGTGCCCCGATTGTGCGAGGATGAGCTTGGAATAAGTAAAACATGGTTAGTCTTCATTTATGTGAATTCTTATTGTCTATTTTATGTTCTATAGTTTGAATTGGTTATGACTAGGGTTCTGATGCATGGTCAGTATCGGAGCCATAGTTTGTTTTCTTTGCAATGAATCTGATTTTGACTGATAAAGGGGCGCGCCTTTGAAGAGTGCTCTCACTCCTCAAAGGGTTTAAATAGCGGAAACTTTCAATAAAATTCGATTCATTGCCAACAAAACAAACAATGACAACTGTAACAACACCGAATACTTCATCATTTTTCAATAGTGATGAGGTAACTCGACATGCACTAAACAAAGGACACGGGATATACTACAATAGATCAAAGTACTGGTCGCAGTGGTTCATGTCCCGAACAGAGGGAAAAAAAACTCATGATCCTGAAAACTCTCTTATTTGCATGACATTGTTTAACAATGGTTAGTTAACAGTCACATACACATACTTTTGGGTATGAGTTAATAGAGATTTATAGTTGCTCTATAAATGTTATTCCATAATTGATTGAAAAACGATAGCTTTAAATAACTGATTAAGCGTTGCCCAATTGCCGAATAAATGTGTAACTGAAACTTAATAATCCATTAAATCTTTTTTTGGTTCTAGTTTAACTTCTTTGGGAGTTCAATCAACATCCATGATATCGTTGTATAGCTGAACAATGCGTCTAGTGATGATTGATTGAAAGTTTGTTTTAAATTATTATACTAGCTGTTACATAATGATGACGATTTTGGAGTAACATGCTCTTATTCCAAGTTTTTTAAGCGTTTCCCTGATGATTGAACTGTTGAGTAATAAAAAATATAGTACATAAAACATGTTTTTTAACCAAAAACAGGTATTCATTTAAAAGCTTTTTGTTCTGTTTCAAAAACTGTTATTCATAAAAATAGAACGGTTACATTTTTATTCAGCTCTGGAAGCTATAATTCCGCATTTAATTAATATGGGTGCTTATTTATCGCTTTAAATTGTTTGTTGGATACTACAAAACATCTCATTAAACTTATCTAAGTAAGTGTAAAGCAAGATGTATATCGCTTACTGCTCAAATAATTTAAGAGTTATAATGCCGAAATAATGTATTCGATCGTTTAATATTAGGCTAAGCCAACGGACATATACCTTACTACCAAAAATCGTCTCAAACTTATCTAAGCAAGTTTATAACTAATTGAACATCGCGTACAGCTCAAATACTTCATGACCCAAGTAACCACGATGCTGTAATAGCATGCATATATAGGGCATATGCATTACGTCTAGTGCATCATTGAGGTTGGATTAAAGCTGAAAAGGGCCCACTAAGATCGAACCATCGAACTAATGCTATAGCTTTTGTAATGCCGTAAGACATCGCTAAAGTAGTGTTATTGCATTGGTAATGCATCACTACATTCTTAAGCTAATCTAACGCATCATTACTTGGAAACTATTGATATGATGCTATCCCGCCTCATCAATGTTGATTTTGGGTTGAATAAGTGCAATAATATAATGCTTGTGGTTACATGGGGAGTTATAATAGAAAAGGTAAGCAACCGCTGGATATTAGTCTGAGTAAAGGGACACATAACCTAGTTGGATATTGAGGAGTCTTGTGATTCGTGAGGGACCAGCGTTAAAAGTAATTGTTTACAATTGGCTTGTAGGTTCTAACCATGCATTAAATGAAATCATGTGTTGCTTTGTTTGCGATCATTTTTATAACACGATTAATCCAAGTTAAATTCTTCTTTTTCGTTTGTTAGTTTTTCAGAATCGAATTTTTAACACAATGGTTAACAAACATTTTGGGTCAACGTTCGATTTGAACATTCTTTCCGTTCTAAATGCCCATTCGAGCTCCGTTTCAGTTTATTATACCATTTGTAACAGCTGCTGAAGAGAAGGGGTCCTTTAGTATTATATTGTCCCTAGATAAAATATATAACTGATGGAAAAACTACAAGGTACAAAACCGTTGGGTTGTTCTAAATTATGACGCAGGACTACGCTACTAAATGTAAGACATTTTAATTGTGCAATCCAATATTCTTTAAAGTAATTTACTTTTTAATATACTTTGATTGTTGTTGGTATTCTCCCAATGCGCGGAGTAACGACAACAATCAATATGCAACTAGCTATTTGAAATTGGTTCACTGTTGTCCGAAATACACCTTAAAGTCAGCACCTTGCTGTACATATTTGCGTCTTTGTTTTGATTTGCTGTCTTATTTTGACAGAATATTGGAGAGTGTGTTCGTGTGAGTTCATTATGAGGGGCGCATTATTAAGCTTGGGACCTATGTGCTTGTACTGACTGAGCCAAGAAAAAAAATTGTAATTGTATGGGACCTACTGGTCTTAGAGTTAGTCTATGGTAACGATTTATGATGAAATTTGTCAGAAGTAGATAATTCCCATCTACATGAGAGGCTACTAGAAGTGGACAGTTAATTTATTGCTAGAACGGATAGAAATGAAGAGAAGGTATTGATAGTTCCGTATAGCGTAACGGCTGGCTTTGAAATTAAAAGATACAAATTGAAAACGAGTGGAGGGCATTTGAACGGTAGTATACTTTTTAATACCAGGCTTAACATGCATGAAGTTTTAAAGGATGTGGCTCGAAATCAACAATGTCGTCTATTGAAATCCCTTGAATTTCCGATCTATTGTTGCAATGTTTTTGAAAATCTTTGGAGAAAGGAGAAAACCATAAGCAAAACCGAACAGTTTCAGTGCAAAAAGTGCAAAACCCCGGTGTAGCTGAGGGTGCTACACCACGAAAACGAAAATGAAATTGGATTCATGATCGGCTGATAGCGAATTCGTTTTTGATTCAGTTCCAATCTGGATCAGGGGTTTTTTTTGGGTCGTCTTGTTGTGTGTCAAACGTCGGTATGTATGTCTTTATTCGTAACGTGTATCGGATTGATGTTTGCACAGAATAATAAGCTCATGTATCGCCGGTTGGAACTGGTTCCCTTAGCTATGTTAGTTCAAATACGAAAACGGTATGAGTTAGTTCAATGCTCAGTTTTCCACATTATCCACATGATGAATCTGTGTACACGGAGAAAGTCGAGAATGTTGAAAAGCATATTATAAATTCCTTTCTGCGTTTTATTCCTTTCCACATCGTGCCGCACTTTGTGGACGCCGGATACGCCGGATACATCTTGGCACTATTAGACAACAAACAGATCATCGAAAGAAAGCCCGGTTCCGGACGGCCGACGACCCTGAGCGACAAGCAGCTGCAGAGGATGCTGAAGAGGAAGACCGAGGAAAAAGTGGCTACATCGCTGCGTGCGCTTTGCTGGGAGGTTGGTTCAACCGGCCTATCAGTGCAAAAGTACCTGGCGAACATGAACATACATGTCAGGAAGCGGAAGTCACGTCCACTGGTTTCGGAGCTGCAGGCAATGGCGCAGTGGCAGCGGCTGAATAAGATGGTAAACTCGATTTTTCCGGGGAATCGCGAAGCGACGCATCTCACCCTGGATGGCAACGACTGGCAAGGCACTTTGTATTTTACTTCCCCCACGAAGGAGTGAGCTCCGAGGTGCACTTCATTTCACACACCAAGTTTCCCAAGAAGGTGCTGCTGTGGCTGACAATCAGCGAGAAGGGGATGTCAAAGCCATTCTTCACGCACTCCGGACTGGCGGTAAACGGGGAAATTTATAGTACGAAATGCCTGCCGGAAGTTGCGCCGTTCTTCAAGATATACCATAAGGGCGAAGACGCGGTGCTCTGGCCGGAACTGGCGTCGGCCCACTACTTGAAGCGAACGTTGGAGGAGATGGAGCGGCTGAATATAGATGTGGTACCCAAGTCGGCGAACCCACTCAACGTCCCCCAGCTGCGTCCAATCGAGATTTTCTGGGCCAACCTGAAGAGCAAGATCTACTCCAACAATTTTGTCGCGAAAACTGAGGAGGAATTGATAAATAAAACGATGAAAGAACTCAAAAACATGCCTACACGCATGTTTTCGTCCACCATGGCGAATGGTACGGCAGGCCGCTGGGCAAGGGCGTAGAAGTTTTTTTTACAAGTCAGCTTAAATAATTACCTACCATGGGAAATTTATCGAAAGCAATTATCTGTTTTAGTTTTTTTTATATCACCATTCGAAAAAAGTCCATTTTTTTAAATGCAAACGCTAATATTTAAATGAATGTATGAGAGTGAGGCTCACCATTGACTACATAATTCTTTGCTGCCATGATTTGGATAGGTGATTGTCCAGTGTACTGTAATGTGTGGAATTTGCTTGTCAAGATTGATTGACGCATTGGGTACTTATTGAATTACTAGTTCTTTTCTTTTAGAAATTTAATTTAATGCTAAGCAATGATTGATTAGATTCTATTGTTGTTTGTGATCATCAGCTCTTATGAAGGGCCAGAACGTTAGGCCCGCAGAAACTTACGTATACCGTGAATATAGGAAGAGTCTCTTCAGAGGCAAGTTTACACTCACAGCACTAGAGTCGAGCCTACGGTTGACAGATTAAACCCAATAGATGGGGTCGAAGAGCCTGTCCTCGTTCCGCAAAATGTTGGCAATATGGAGAAGGCAGTCTCATGCTCCCTTTCGAAATCGTTTCACTTGGGTGCCCTGATGGTGCCATTCTTTCCTCGTTGCATGTTATTTATTATTTATTATATTTTGTACACAAAAAATTATGATTCAAGATTCAAATTCAAAACTTGAATGCATGGATTTACAAATTACACATTACACAATTTAAGTTACTTAACCAAGTAAAAAGTGGCTATAGTAAGTCATTACGAGAATTTCATATGCTTAAGTACAAAATACATCTGACATCAACTGGATTACTAGTGAAAAATAAAAATTAGATTAGATTTTATATAATTTTATAAGATATGTCGTTGAGATTTTTCTTTATACTCTTCTAGTGACTTTTCAAAGATAGCAATTGAAGTGAACGAGGAGTCCGGTTTGTTGATTTCTTAAATAAATGACTTTTTTTACCATTATACCACTAAACATAATATAAAAATATAATCGTATAATAACTAGAAAATGAGACGAAGGATTAGTAATTTCCATTTAATTCCAACTACTTTTGTTGCTTATCTTGACAGATACGCGTATTTCGTCTACAATGTGCAGACTTCTTCAGTCTCGTGTACTAATACTCGTATTCTCGTATTCTAATTTTGTAGTTACATGTATTACACTAAACAGCTCACACTTTTCAGGATTCAATCTTATAGTACTTATAAGCACATGCCAGTTTTTATGAATATAGTAGTTGAAGTTCAGAAGCCAATTTGAAATTTAATGCTTTGCTGAAATTTAACCGTTGATGCTTGTTATGCTGCTCCAGGCTCTTAAATGATTTGGAATGCAATATGATTCCAAAGCGTGCTAAAATGATTGATTAAATGACAAAAGAAAATAATATGACATTATTTACAGGATGGGATACAAATTGATTTATTGGTACATGATCTTCAGTCGCACCCCCTCACTTCGCTGTCAAAATGACAACATTACCCAGGCTACGCCAACTCGCATCTCCATGTTTCTGCTTTGTGATCATATGACTCGTGGAGGCGTCAGTCAGGAACTTATGAGGACCAAAGGTCGGTCACACTCTCCCTCGAAGTTGCAACTCACCATTTGAAGCCCGGGGCGTTGCTCAACTGTACTGTACTTCAACTTAATTTTTCCGACAGCCGCTTAGCTGATACCGTACATTCCTGCGACTGCGATTCTATATTTCCTACATTTAGAACCACCAGTTTACGGATACTTAAAGGAATTGATTTTGAAAGCACTGCGTTTTCCATGATTTCAACGAAAATTATATCAAAACAACTTAAACGTAAAGGGTGGAACGGTTGCTTTTCACAAAATTGATAGTACCATGGTGAATCCTAGAGAGTTTGAGCTGTTAAGTGGAATACCTGCACACTACCAAAATGTCATGTACATTTCTGTCCCCTGAGACTGACACATGCAAGCGTCCTTACGCACATAAGAATGAGTTGAAAGGGATAAGAAAATAAATTCAATCAAACCCATTTTTCATAGAATTGCGTCTGTGTCGGTTTCAGGAGAAATAATTTTACACGACATCTTTGTTTACGTTCCCGGACTTTTTACAAACATGAATTACGTCTCGTGTAAAATTCATAATTTCTAAGTGTGTGTAGCAAGAAATCAGAAGAAACATTAGCATTTTCCATATAATTTCGAACACCTTTGCTTATTTTGACAGATACGCGTATTTTGTCTACAATGTACAGACTCGTACTAGTTAATAACTCGACTGGGGTACAGGACACTGAAGAAGTCTGCAGATAAGCAAGGGTAGTTGGAATTAAATGGAAAATACTAATTTTTCTTCTGATTTCTAGCTAGTGGCATGGTGTCTAACATTATAACACCGATTAAGTTGCAAAATGATTATAATTGTATATAGGATACGGGACGGATTCTAAGCAATTTATTCAGCACCTGTGACATTTGATGAAGCTCCTTGCGCTGAACTGGCCGGTTTGACATGCCGCAAGGGCTCAGTACGGATTTTTTTTAGGACCCAAAGCTAAGAGTCAGTGCCATTGTGGTTATATCACAAAAATAAGTTTTTCCACAGTATATATTTACACATTTTAGCATGAAACAACATGACAAAAAGAAGGCTAAATTAGATTTTCAGCACGGAGACGCTGGTTGGCGTAGCCTGATCAGTGTTGTCAATTTGACAATAGCGATGTGAGTGACTGTGACTGAAGATCGTGTACGAGCAGGGTGTATATTTGTATATATTCCATTCTCATTTAATTAATAATTTCAGCATGCTTTGAGATCATTCTTGGATTTCAAATTACTTTTGCATTTAAGAGCATGGAGTAGCATGATAATTTAATGCTTGCAATACTCAATTTTTTCTATTTTTTTCTGCGTTCTATCTTATAACAGTGAAACAGTGTTAAAATTCTATTTCTGAACTTTAACAACTAATACATATAATACTGGCATGTGATCATAAGGCACCGGGCCCTCCCTTAACTCAGTCGGTAAAGGCGCAGCTACAAAGTAATACCATGCTGGAGGTGACTGGGTTCGATTCTCGGCCAGGTCTAGGAATTTTTCGTTAAGGAAAATTTCTCTACTCCCTGGTAATAGGGTACGATTGTACTTGCCACACAATCATTCTAATGCAAAAATGATACCTGGCATCGGAAGCTCTCAGTTAATAACTGTGGAAATGCATTTAGAACACTAAGTTGAGCAATAAGCGAAGCAATAAGTTTGAAATGCTGAAAGAAGAAGAAGTTGTTATAAGCAGTATAGAATTGTATTTAAATATTTGTGGTTAGTGGTATTATGATTAGATACTTCATTTATTTCAGGAATCATCAAACCGGGCTCTTCGATCACTCAAACTGCTTTCTTCGACTTATACAAAAGTCTGTTGATTTAAAAATAAAAACTTTACGTAAACGTACGTTACGTTAATTACATACATACATTTAATAACAGAGGGTAAGGGGGGAATACGGGGTGCCAGACGAAGTGTAGGCTGGATGAGGGATTCGTGGTTATCTGGCCCAAATCATGGATTCTTTGATGGAAATCATCAGATCGTGATCAGCGATTGTCAAATTATCTTCCGGCAGTCAACAGCGAGTTTGCTAACCCTATGTTTACCAAATCACCAGATGGAAATCCGAATGTGTATTGCTTACTGTTTATTTCCAGTAATAAGAGCGTTTCGTTGGAAGGAGATTCTTTATCCTTTCCGTGGGTTTCGTGTGAGAGCACCCCGTTTTGGGCCCTTCATACAACGGAATAGTGAGGATTACAGGTAGGTACAGATTGATCTTGCCATTAGGAGGAACTGTACGCCATGGCAAGTCCTGCACTAGCGGTGACTTCCTATCACATCACATCACATCACCTGGGACACTTGATGAGGCTGTATGTAATCTATAATTAGAACTGCCAATATTTAGAAGTTAATCTCTCTGCTTACTTCTGATCTATCGAAACAAATGTCCATAAACGAACATTAGACTCAGAAAATTTCATAGTCATGGAATAAAGTTCCCAATTGCAAGAACTTATTAAAAGCATGCGGATTGCTTTCCGATCATTCGAATGTTTTCTGCAGCTCCGCAATCTGTACATAAACTAACAATATTGTATGTAGTGCGATTCCGTTCTTGTGTGCGAAAGCAAAATGAAATAGGCCAGTTCACGTCAATTTCCTCAACCCGCTCCTTTGTTTTACCCATCCGCTCTCGAAAACAATTGATTCCCAAGTAAACATTTTAGTTTTATTCCAGCCGTATAGCACTCCTCCCGACTATGTTGATAAAACTACACTCAAAACTGTTTTGTCTACCAGCACCTCCTCTATGCCTCTTTAAAGCCAAAATTTGTGCAAAGTGGCTAACTCTATAGATGGTTGTGAAAACAATTTAATAAAACCTTTATAAGACCATAAAGATTTGGAAATTTTTCTAGTGATAGATGCTATGGCCACTTGAGAACCTTCATAAAACCTTTTGACAGACATGAAAACCAGCAAACGGCCAAATGACCACAGCTGTCAAACTCTACTGTGATATCGTGGTTGATTTTTTTGTTCTGCTTTTTTCGATTCTCTGCTCTTCTGATTTACATCTAAAATTTAGTGCATTTATTTATGTACATATAAATTATTTCTTTTATATCAATATGGATTCCAATTTTAATTGGAAAAAATCACAATTCTGCCAGAGAGCCAAATTATCTTCGCAATGACTACTTTAAAACGAGTTGGTTATTTGGTGACTTCCCTCAACGCCAATTTTCCGTTTAATGCTTTTACTGGAGGCAAAATGGTTAAAAATAATTTTAAATAATTTCTCAACTTAGATAATATGTATGGGTACTAAAACGTCAATTCAAAAGCACTTTATGTGTTCATAAAGTCGAAATAAAACCTTTGATAGGAGTAAAAGGAATTTAAGAAAACGTTAACGGTTTTAAGATCGTGTAGGTTTTCATAAACCTGAATTAAATATGAAATCTATTGGCACCTCTTGGTGTCATAATAAAACCAAATTCATTTCTATTGGCTTTGATAAATCCTTAATAAAACTTAGTAAAGCAGGATGGTTTTGGCAATGTTACTTAGGATGCTATGATCAAAAACTCGTCTACTAGCCAGACGTACACGACCAAACTTTTTGTTTGTCATTGATCTTTAAATTGGTAATGTATATTTCTTATTTCATTTATTTTCACAAAAATGTTAGACAAACCGACTATGACGACAAACGGAATGCTTCGTTTAAAAACAAACAGCAGGCTTCACATTACAATACCGGTGTGCTATATTCATGGTTAACATAGAAGAGAGGAAACAAGCACACAAAAAACAAATCACATAATCAGTGGAAAATATCCACTAGAAATTCACTTAAATGCTTCGCCAAGTGAATCTTATGTGTCCAGTGAAATGTAAATGATTAGTCAAGTAGGTAAAACTGCAGCTACAAAGCAATACCATGCTGGAGGTGACTGGGTTCAATACCCGGTCGGGTCTAGGAATTTTTCGTTAAGGAAGATTTCTTAACTTCTTGGGCATAGCGTATGATTGTACTTGCCACCCAACCATACTAATGTAAAAATGGTATCTTGCATCACTCAGCTCTTAATTAGTAACTGTGGAAGTGCATTTCGAACATTTGAGAGCAAGCAATAAGCGAATTGTGAAGCGTGCTAAAAGAAGAAGTAGAAGTTTAACATTCAAATAAAATATCGTTACTCTTTTTACCCTTCTTACATCAATAGAAGGGTATTAAGATCGCTTGAAAACTCGACTTTTTATCCGAGGCCCACAGGGCCGAGTGTCATATACCATTCGGCTCAGCTCGACGAACTGAGCACATGTATGTGTGTATGTATGTATGTGTGTGTATGTGTGTGTGTGCGTTACAAATAATGTCACATCGGTTTCTCAGCCATTTGTGAACCGATTTCAGTTTTGTTGACGGCAAATGAAAGCTACAACATTCCCATAGAACGTTATTGATTTTTTTTCATTCAAACATTTCGTTACGAATATATGAACGAAACAGTACTTGACGGCCTATTATAATAGTAATCAAACAGTTTAGTCTCCGATTACATATTGAGCTTTTTAGGAACGGGATTTTAGTTGGTGCCAAATTGAAGCTATGAAATTTCCAAATAACTGGTCAAAATTTCATTATGTTTGGATAATCCTTCATGGAGATATGACCAAAACAATACCTGAGAGCACATAATTGTGAGATGAAAATATACTCGTTGCAGTGCAAAACCAAACAAGACCAATCACACCAATCGATGCCACTTGCATTCTATTGTGTCGCATCTGGTGCGTTGTATAGCACATACAGCGGACTAGAGGGCGAACACGAAATTATTGCGAAACATTCAACAGGGCATAACTTTTTTACCATTGGGTAAAAATCTACCAAATTTTGCACACTTTCTCATTGATGTGTATTGTTTACATGCTGTCAAACTCGAAGTCGTGTTTTTCGATTCAACGAAAATGGAGGTGAACCAACGCGAGTCGAGAGAACAAATTCTTTCCAAACACCTGGAATTTCCTGACCTGTCGCACCGGCAGTTGGGAAAAATGTTGAACATTCACCATTCAACCGTCTCCAGAGTGTTGAAGCGGTTCCAGGAGTGGTTGACGTTGGACCACGGCGAAGGAGCTGGAAGAAAACCGGGACCGGAGAACAAAAAGACGGAGGAAAAGGTGAAGAGGATGATTAAAGCAAATCCCAACGGCTCAAGCCGTGATTTGGCTAAAAAGATCGGCATGTCGCAGAGCTACGTCCAGAATGCAAAGAAGAGAGCTGGACTACATACATACAAGGTACAGAACTTCCCAAACCGCGATGAGCGGCAACAATCGATGGCTAAAACTCGGGCACGGAAGCTCTACGAGAAGATGCTGACAAAATATGGCTGCTGTGTGATGAACGACGAAACGTATATAAATGCCGATTTTAAGCAAATTCCGGGGTTGGAGTTTTTCACCGGCAAGAGCAAGTTCTATGTGGACGACAAATTTAAGAAGAAGAAAATGTCGAAGTTCACCTCCAAATATCTCATTTGGCAGGCCATCTGCTCTTGCGGACTGAGGAGTGAGCCTTTCGTGAGAAAGGGCACAGTAAATGGCGAGATCTACAAATCTGAGTGACTCGAGCAGCAGCACGACAAAGCTCCGCTATTTTTTCCAGATTTGGCATCATGCCACTATTCTAAAAGTGTCCTGGAGTGGTATGAGGCCAATTCTGTCCATTTTGTTCCAAAGACCATGAATCCGCCAAACTGTCCGGAGCTGCGCCCGGTGGAACAGTACTGGGCAATGATGAAGCGGGAACTTCGGAAGAGCAAGAAGACAGTCAAAGACGAGAGGGACATGTTAAGAAAATGGAAAAAAAAAACTTAGAAACTGGTGCCGGATGACACTGTAAAGACTTTGATGGAGGGCATCAAGCGAAAATGCGTTCAATTTTACACTCAAGGCTCCATCGATTAACTTTTCTTTTGAGTTTTGAAGTAAATATATGTATAAAACTATCCTAAAATTTTGGTTTGATTCTAAACATTATAAAAAAATTGGCATGACATTTTCGGTGTCGCAATAATTTCGTGTTCGCCCTTTAGCCACACTATGCGACTCTATAGAATTAGAACTTTTGAACTGCAACGAGTATATTCGAAAATTACACAAAGTCTCCATTTACTATTTTCAACGAACATGTACTTATTAAGCATCTTGAATCCATGTCGATAATCAAAATTGACGCTTAGGATTGTCTAATAATTCATTCTATGGACTGATTATGTGAAATTTCTAATATTTAAGTAATTTCCTCTTTTATATAACTAACATACACAGGTCATTAAAGACTATTAATGGTAATATTTTAATTTTTGTTCAATCCTGAACAATACGTTCAGGATTGACAAATAGTTCATTTTATCAACTGGATGTATGGCATATTGAATATTTCTGAATCTTTTTGGAATTTCTGATGAAAATATGTATCCAGTACAATATTGCCCACATTTGAGTTTGTAATTCTGGTGAAATGTAAGAAGGGTTCTGTCTCACCATCGGTGGATTAATGCGGGTTTTTTTAAAAAGAATTTAGTTTCAACCAAAGCAAGCTGATCTTTGTTGTTCTGTACTATTAGGGTTTCTTAAACAAAACCCTCCCAAAGAGCGAATTCAGGTTACGCACTGCAGAATTTCGTATCTTTTGAGAACAACGAAATCAACAACCTAAAAACAATCCAATCTATTGTCTAACCCAAAACCGAATGAAGTAAAAATGTGAGAAAATCGGGCATGCACCAAATCATTAATACAAGTCTCCGTTTGTTAGTGTCTACTGCATTGAGCCAGTCAGAAACACATACTCACCAGACATCGAACAATACTCGTCTACAACACAGCTCGCCATCAGCCTATTACAGTTGAATCGTCACAGCATCAATTGAACTTTTCCGGTTGCATAGTTATGACTTCATCGTTTGTCACACGCTCTGGCGTTGATGGCAACATGATAACGTCACTGGATTAAGAGATAGATTCGTTTCGAGTGGAACCAGTGCAAAAGTGCGTTATCCGAACAGTGTGTGATTCAAGCTCTCTCTGTGATCATCCATCATAGAAGGAACTTTCGTGATCTACATATCTGTACAGTATATCATGTTTTTCGGATAGCTCTCTGGGGTGTAGAGACCACATCGGCGAAATACCGAACAGATAGTCTTGACAGACGTCGCAAAGATTGGTAGTGATTTGTGATTCTTCGAACATTGTTCCACATGTTTTGAAATTTGCATTGTGATTGGAAAATGGTGGTGGAAGAATGAAAAACTGTTGTGTCTGAAATAAAGAGGGGATAGAGAATCATCAAAGGGTGAAGCACGTCGTTTTCCGATTGAGAAATTCACCGATACGGAACTTTAATCCTTATTGGTGATAAAATAACCATTTTTGTTAGAAAGCAGACACGTGGGTAAGCATCCCATTTTGAGAGGAATCAGTGGGTGGCACGCAATCAGCAAATAGGACGAAAAGCATCAACCGAGAACAGGAACATCATATCATCGACGAGCTGTAGGATCTTCTTCGACAGAAGACAGTTATTGGTGAAGCGAGAATGGACGGCATTAAGGCAGCTCTGGCAGATGCTGATCCATTTAGCAGCTGGTGGCCGTTCGTTCTTTCCGGCATCGTGTTTCTGATCAGCACAATCAGGTTGGTTAGGGGGGAATAGTTGAATCACGCTGTGTATAACGGTGACATTTTCAAAAGTGAATGCAACTGACGGGTTGGGATTTATTTTATAATAATCTGTATGGTTTATAATATTTCATCGGTGAAACTTTTACTATGTATCGTTTATTTACCTAACTTGAGCTCGTTTACTATCTGTGAATTTCTAGAAATCAAGGTAATTGTTTGCTGTAACTCTAGCAAAACGCTAGGATTTAGATTTTTATTCAATTTATATAATCTAAATTTGAGATTTATGCACGGTTTACATCATGGTTTTCTTTGATGTAAACATGCTTTTCTTCACTTAAAAGTTTGCAACAAACGCATTGCAATGTGCAGCTATGCTAATTTTCCATTTAGTCCCACTATACTGCTGTGAACATCTAGTCATTCCCATTTTAATTTTTGTCAAATTTGAGTTAACATTGATTTGTTTTATGGAGCCTCATAGTGTAATTGGTAAACGTTTTCCAATTCGAAGGTTAGTGATTTGATTCCAGATACGAATGTCCTCTCGGGTGAATAATTCGTTTGTCGGCCCTGGAGCACATATGTATCATTGTGCTGTTCGACTGAATACTTTGGCATGGCCAAGAAAGCATTCAATAGAAAACTGTGGTCTTAATGAAAGAACCCTAACATAAGAAGCAGGGAAGCCATATTAGGTCCATATCTGCAATAATCCGGACACCTCAATACATGAATAAAACATACATTTCGCATTATATTTCCGTCGTAGTTGTTTATTTCAGATTCATGGGATGTGTTTTAACAATTCGTGAAGACAAAACAAAGTTATTCGGTATTTGCATAAAATTTTCGAACTTTGCGCTTATCTCCGTCCATTAGGGTTTGTACAGACTCTTCAGAAATCGTAGAAGCCGTCTTTGTCCAAATTTGCGGGAAGTGTTTGATGTCTTTGATTCCTTCCTTCTTTCTAGAAAGCTTTCGCTTCATCAGAGCCCAAATATCTCTCGATTGGTCGTAGCTCTGGGCAATTTGGCGGGTTTGAGGTTTTTGGTACAATGTTCACTTGATTTGCTTGGTACCACTCCATCACAATTTTAGCATAGTGGCATGAAGCCAAATCGGGCTAGAACAAAGGTTTTTCTTTCTGACTTTTGATGAAGGGTAGCAATTGCTTCTGCAGATACTCTTTCTGATAGATCTCTTTGTTGATTGTGCCTGTAGTGACGAAAGATTGACTCTTTTTGCCACACTAATTGCTTGCCACACAAGGTATTTTTTGGGAAATTTCGATGCCTTCTCCATTCTGAAATGCTCAGCTGTAGCATTTCTGGCCATAGCAGAATAAAGAGCCAGCCCTGGAAGCTGCTTGAAATCCTCCATACATGTTTGAAACTGTCAAATATTCAGTACGAACGTTGAGCCCGTGATTTTGCTGCCAAGTTCTGTTTGTCGTTGCGATTCGGAACTGTTTTTACTTTATACGACTTAAGTCCCAAACGTTGTTTTGATTTTTGGACAAAACCAGGCGACATCCCTATTCTACGAGCCACCGTTCGAATGGAGAGATTTGCGGATTTCGTTAATATCCTTTTCACCTTTCGATCCATGACAGGATCAGCGCGTCCAATGTTTTTGTCACTTCTCGGTTTCCTCTCCACCGTCAAACCTTCCGAAAATGATTTAAGCACATCGTGAACAGTGGATTTAGGTAAACCCAATGTTTTTGCAAGGTCCCGTATTGACAAGTCAGGATTTGCCGTACGCCCGTACAAAATTCGCTTGCGCACTTGTTTTTCTTTCGTCGCCATCTTGAATACTAAACATGAAATGTAAACATCAATCATAGGCTTTTTCATCATAGACTCTCAGCTATACCACAGTGAATTTTTTTTTTTCAGTTTTAAAGACCGTGCAATATCGTAGTTGCTGCTCCGTTACTGGGGGATGGGGAATAGATGGGTCTTGGGAGTAGCTTTTACATTTTCAATGTACAAGTTCACTAATTCTATTTATAGATCAGTACCGGCGCCGGCCATGTCCTCACGGTCTTTGGGGAGGGGGGAAGAAGGATGATTAGTTTGACAATCGTTGTTTTTAGAGACCGTGATCACCACTGCATCTCTACAATTGCCAAGGGAAGGATAGTTGTGTTAGTGAGGCAGGTTATTTTTAGATCATGGATGCACTGTGGTAAGTGATGCGATCAATGAAAGAACTGCTTTTTATTTTAAATCTAGTGGTGATAGAAAGAGGCAAGAGACAAATGGCAAGGAAGGGGACGAGCCTGGGATTAAACTCCCGACCATCTGCTCAGTAAGCAGAACGGGTAACCACTGCGGTACCCAGCCGCGTCTAAGCAGGCCATTCAAGAACAGTGATGATCAGAAACCATACTTTCCTTTGGCGAGATAACTGAATTAACGCACTATAATACACAGAAAAAAATAATTAATTTTAACAAGCGTGTAAAATATCCCCTCGTTTAAATCTAAGCTAAAGGAGGCGTAAACAACGAAATTGTTTGCAACTTTTCATAAGCCATACAACAATATTGGCAATCTTTCATATAACAGGCTAGATTCAGGCGTTTTCTGGCTTAAATTTACATGAAATATCCCATTATTTTCTGGCAAATCTAGCATTCCCTTTATGTGCATTAGATAACGCAGAAAATTCAATGTTTCTTTTTATCTGTGTAGACTAACTCTAAGACCAGTAGGTCCCGGACAAATAAGATTTTTTCTTGGCTCAGTCAGTACTATCACATCGGTCCCATGCTCGGTTCCAAGTTTAATAATGCGCCTCTAATAATGAACTCACACGAACACACTCTCAAATATTCTGTCAAAATAACACAGCAAATCAAAACAAAGGCGCAAATATGTACAGCAAGGTGCTGGCTTCAAGGTATACTTCGGACCAAGGGGTTCTACAACAGTGAACCAATTTCATATCGCTAGTTGCATATTGATTGTTGGCACTATCCTGCTGCAAAATAGCCGAATCGTCCAAGTGCTCCTCCAAATGCGGAATCAACACATTTTTCAGAAGCTTCCAGTAACTGCTGAAGCTCATTTTCATTCAGAGATCCAAAAAATTGGAAGCTTAGAATTGTAAGAAAAAGCACTCCAACCATTACGGTCTCTTCACCAAAGTTCCTTTTGGATAGTGTCAGTAGTAGGGTTATCGGATGTAATGTCAGCCTAGCTCGTTCATTCGGCCTATGTAGCAAATAAATTCAGCTAAAATTTACAAAATCATGTTGACATCACGATGATCCCTTCTTTTTAAAGCAATTGAGACATTGTTCATCGATTTGCAATTATACACTTTCATGAAATTCTCGTTTTCATTAATATTTTGGTCGCCATGATTTCACTGGTTAGGCTGAAAAGATTTCCATTACTATTTTCAAATGAACTCCGTTTGGCAAAAATGAACCAATATACCTTGTATTGCATCCAAGATGTAAAGAAAATAGTCAAACGTAATACAGTGTGTCTCACAATAGGTGTCACCTTTTTTAAGTCTTGGTTTATTTCAGCTGGGTTATTTTAACAGCGGAATACCCGTTTTGAGTGTATTTTTTTGACAGCTTATCGCTGAATATGAATAGGCGATTCCGTTTGTTTATATTTATCAGCTACCATGGAAGCCATACGGGAGCAAGTTTTAAAATTATAGCCATCAGCTGTTCGGAGTGAGTAAGAGTTTTGTTTTTCGTTAAGAAACAACGGGTTCACGGGTTACCGGAGCGTCAAAAGCAAGCCAGGGCCCAAAGAAGCAGAAATCTTTTGGTTCGGCACGGTGTCTGCAAGATTTTATTTTCGGATGAAAAGCTCTTCCTCTTTCAGGACAATCATTATCAACAGAATAATCGTGTGGATGGCAAAAGTCTTGCCAATGTTCCAAGAGATAAACAAGCTATAGAACGCTATCAGAATGTATCATGGGTTAGGGCGCCGTTTCACGAAGCAAAACTTCCTCTTATTTTCATAGAACCCAACGTAAAATTTAACAGTTAATATTACATCGAGCAGGTTTTGAAGAACCATCTGCTTCCTCATGTTTCAACGCTGTATGGAAATACACCATATTGTTTCCAACAGGACTCAGCTCCAGGTCACAAGGCAAAGAAGACACAAGCGTGGTATGCGGTAAACTTGCCCGATTTCTTAACAAGCGAAGAATGGCCGGCATCTTCACCGGATCTTAATCCACTTGGTTACTTTGTTCGAGGTTATATGCTTCAACATATATGCTCTACGAGAGGGCTTGCTTTAGATCGATTCAAGGATCATTTGGTAGATATTTGGGACCAAATTCCTCAGAAATCGTGCATGTCAGCTGCAAAACAGGAATGAATTCTTACTGGACCTGGACTACGACCTGGACCCTTTCTATCGTTCATACCCCCTGCAACACATGGCATTACTTCCCTTCCGAAGAATGACGTGATCAGAAAATATTCACCTCAGAAAAACTTAACGGCGTCGATTGTTATTGATTTCAGGCCCACTGGTATTACTGGCAATCACAATTACCACTACACCACTGATAGCCCGATCGCACTATAACCTATATTACATGATATAGAGTATCTTGATATCAGCTCTATGCATCTAGTTTTCACTAAAAATAATGTGCATGGCATTTGATATTGAGATACGCTAGATCACTTAATATAAGTTGTAAGGTAGGCGCACAGCAAAATCTAGCCATGGTTTATTAGCCACATCTATTTTATTTGTTAATATAATACCACTACCACAATGCCATTGTGTATGTAAACGTTTTGACGTATGGTTGATGTATGGTATGATGTCATAAAAGCATCGTTTTGAACATGGAATCGAAAGAACAACAAGTGCGTTAAAAGATTTGCACAAAAGTGTGAAAAATCCGTCGATGTCGCATCACGGCATAGCCAAATCACTCGGAGTTCCTTGTATAACAGAAAGTGGCGTTTTGAAACGCTTCCGGGATCGGGAAACCAGTATCTGGCGGCAAGCCGAACGACAACTTCAAATCCAGTGCTTCAGATGATTCAGGGATGCAGTGCTTCAGATGAGCAAAACCCCTAATCTTTCCATCGAGATGTGGCTAAAAACATCGTAAAGGGTGTTCCGATCAAAATTTGGCCAAACAGTAATATGTGTGAGTCGATCAAAGTTTTGATTAATAAGTCAAATTCTGATGTTACACGCGTACATCTTCAAAATGAGGGGTGTGCAAATTTTTTTAATGCACGATGAAAGGAAATGCGTCAAGTTTAAGTCGACCAAATTTTTATCGAAACACCCTTTATTCTTTCGCTCAAAAAGTGAAGAAAGCGGCAGGATATAGGTCGTTAAAGGTAACAAAATCCCCAAACAGGAACAAGAAGCAGGAAACCTGTTTGAAAACAAGAGCGTGTAAGATGTTCGACAAATTGATGAGAATGATGAAACAAACGTCTAAGCAGACTTCAAGCAGTTTGTCAAAAAATTGTCGAAGTTCTCTAAAAAGTACATGGTTTGGCAGGCTATTTGTAGTTGTGATTTGAAGAGCAAAATCTTCATAACTACAGGTACGATTAATCAACAAGTTTACGTCAACGAGTGTCTGCAAAAACGGCTACTACCATTCATCCAAAATCACACGAGTTTTGTGCAGAGATCGAAATTCTCACTCAGCTGGGTGAAAACCATACTCTCTCTCTCAAGCAGGTTGTCGATGAGTAGCGAACCGTTCACTTCTTCATCGCTCCTTTTCGCCGATAATTCATTATCCCCTCTCTTGCATATGCAAAAATATCTCTCTCCAAAATTCAACGAAAATAGTTTCTCATGTCACATTTTTCACTGACAACATGCTTGTAAAACATAGATCGTATACGAGGAGCAAACACCAAAAATAAGGCCAAACCGGTGCACACTGTTGCCGCCATGGACCATCATTATCGAATTATAATTACAGAATCTATATAATAAAAATGAGTTGGGGTTTCCTTTGTCACGATTTAACTCGCGAGCGAAAGGACCGATCGGCGTGAAATTTTGTATGCAGAGATTTTTGGGGCCGGAGAATAATCTTATGATGATTTGAGACCCCTCCCTCCTCTGAAAGGGGGGGCTCCCATACAAATGAAACAAAAATTTCTACACATCTCGAGAACTAAACAAGCAAAAGAAACCAAATTTAGCATGTGTGAGTTTTTGAAGGCAAAAAAGGTTTTTATGGTAGCTTGAGAACCCTCCCCGTCATAAAAGGGGGTGCTCCCATACAAATAAAACACAATATTCTGCATAACTCGGGAACTAATCAAGCAAACGGAACGAAATTTAGCATGTGGTGGTTTTTTAAGACAAAAAATGTTTCTATGTTGGTTTGAGACCCCTTCCCATCCTAAAGGGGGCGGAGGGAGTTCTCCGATACAAATGAAATACACTATTCTGAATGACTCGAGAACTAATCAAGCAAATGGAACCAAATTTAGTATGTGGTGGTTTTTGAAGACAAAAAATTATTCTATGTTGATTTGAGACCCTTCCCCTTTCTGAAAGGGGGGGAGCCTATTCAAATGAAACGCAAATCCTTGCATTACTCGAGAACTAATAAGAGAAATGGAACCAAATATCGCATGTGGAAGTTTTTGAAGGAGGGAAATGTTTCTATGGTGATTTGTGACTCTTCCGTCATATGAGGAGGAAGGGGGGAGGGGTGCTCTCAAACAAATGGAAACCAAATCAAGCAAATGGAACCAAATTTGGAATGGACGAGTTTTTTAAGGCATGAAATGTTTTTATGGTGGTTCAAAGCTCCTCCTCCCTCTTAAAAGGGGGGCTCTCATACAAATGAAACAAATTTCAACCAAACATGAGAACTATACCTACTGCTTTGCAAATTTGTATTCAGTGGTTTTTGGGTCCGGAAAAGCATCTTATGATAGTTCGAGAGTCCTCCCGCTTCTAGAAAGGGTGGGATCCCATGCAAATGAAAAACAAATTCCTGCATAATTCGAGAACTAATCAAGCAAATGGAACCAAAATAGGTATGGGTGAGTTTTTGAAGGCAAGAAATGATTTTTGTGGTAATTTAAGACCTCTCCTCACTCTGAAAAGGGGGGCTACCATACAAACGAAACACAAATTTAAACCGAACATGAGAACTATCCCTACCGCTATGCAAATTTGTATGCAGGGGTTTTTGGGTCCGGGAAAGGATCTTATTATAGTTCGACACCCCTCCCGCCTTTAAAAAGAGTGGCTCCCATGCAAAGGAAAAACTATATTTGCATAACTCAACAACTAATAAAGCAAATGGAATCAAATTTGGCATGTGGAATTTTTTAAAGGAGAGATATATTCCTATGGTGGTTTAATACCACTCTGCCCTCTTAATGAGGGGGGTCCCATAGAAATGAAACGCAATTTTCTGCATAACTCGAGAACTAATAAAGCAAATGGAATCAAATTTGGCATGTGGATTTTTTTGAAGTTCAGACATATTTATATGGTGGTTTGAGACCCCTTTGCCCTCTGAAAGGGGGGAGGGGGGCTCTCATACAAATGAAACGCAAATTTCTGCATAACTCGAGAACTATTCAAGTATATGAAACCACATTTGGCATGTGGGGGTTATTGGAAACAGGATTTTTATTTATATAAAAATGGATTTCTGTCTTACTGTCTGTCTGACCGATCGGAGTGAAAATATGTATGCAGGTATTTTTGGGGCTGGTCAAAAGGTTCTTATGATTGTTTGAGACAGTTTCCCCCTTCCGGCTCGCATACGAATGAAACACAAATTTCTGCATAGCTTGAGAACTAATCAAGCAAATAGAATCAAAAATGGTATGCGGGGTTTTTTGAATGCAAGAAATGTTTCTATGGTGAATTCAAACACAAATTTCAACCAACCCAGAGAATTATCCAGGTAACTAAGCCACAAACTGTGTATTGTCTGGGTAAGAAGATTCTGTTCTGATTGAAGTTTGAATTCCTTATTACTCAAAAAAAAACTCATTAAAAAAAAACCGTCAGTTCTATGTAATGTTTATTCATTTAGTTGCAGGCGTAGCAACGCTCGCACCGGGATCAGCTAGTAAAACATAAAACATGAAGATTGGTGCATTTTCAGGTGTCAAAAAGTAAGTAAAAAATAATTATCAGCATCTAGGATTCACTGAAAAAGAAACGATTTATTAGCTACTCATGCTCTCCGAAAATTATAAATCGCCGTTGCTTTTCTCGCGAAAACTGCTGTGTGCGTATAATAGTCTCTCGCTTCTCACATTCTCATATGTTTCTCCAAGCGGGTGAAAAAGAACGTTTCTCTTCTCAAGTAGGCGAAAATTTCAGTCACTGGTTTTGTGTTATTTTGGCCTGATTTGGCGTCTTGTCATTATGGTGGAGCGGCTCCAGGTTTGGTATGCAGGAAATATCCTCAACATTGTACCAAAGGACTGTAATACTCCGAACACCCCAGAATTCGTCCAATTGGAAGATATTGGGCCATTGTGAAGCGAAACGCCAGGAAATCGAAAGGAGAGGAAAATAATGAGAAAGATTTTGCTAAAATGTGGAAAAAAGCTTCCAGAAAGGTGACTGAGGACAATAGAACTTAATGGTAACAAACGTAAAGTTAAAGGGTGTCCACGATGAGAGTGCCACACACAAAATTGATTCGCAAAATTCGAGTTTTCATCCGATTGCCATCAAATTTTCAGGGATTGAGAAATAACTATTAAACTTCATTTTACTATTTTACTCGTATTTTATTTACAGTCCATACGCAAATGCCCGCACCTTAGCCTTAACCCCGGCCATAAGATTCTGCACAACCTGTGAATCAACCGTTTTTGCATGTAAACCCATACTTTCTTCAGTTCCTCGACTGTCTTCAATACCTTAGGTCGTTTAAGAAGGTGCTGCTTCATAATCGCCCAGTACTTCTCGATGGGGCGGAGCTCCGGAGTGTTGGGAGGGTTGAACATTTTCGGCACGAAATTGACCTTATTGTCCGCATACCACTTCAGCACGTCCTTGGAGTAGTGGCATGAGACCAAATCCGGCCAGAAGATTGTTGGGACGTTGTGGGCCTTCAGGAGAGGAAGCAGCCGCTTCTGGAGGCACTCTTTTATGTACACCTGTCCGTTCATCGTGTCCTGGGTCACGAAAGGTGCACTCCGCTTCCCGCACGTGCAGATGGCTTGCCAAACCAGGAATTTCTTCGCAAATTTGGACATCTTCTGAGTGCGGACATGCTCCGGAACGCTGAACTTATCCTTGGCCGTGAAAAACAGGTTGCCGGGGATCTGTTTAAAGTCGTCCTTCACATATGTTTCGTCGTCCATAATGCAGCATTCAACTTTCGTCAGCATGTTGAGGTACAACTTCCTGGCACGGGTTTTGGCGGACTTGTTCTGCTTCTCGTCGCGATTAGGGGCCTTTTGTACCTTGAACGTTCGAAGTCCAGCCTTAGTTTTGGCCTTATGGACAAAACTTCGGCTTAGGTGCAGCTTCTT
Source organism: Aedes japonicus (assembly GCA_034211315.2). Taxonomy (NCBI): domain Eukaryota; kingdom Metazoa; phylum Arthropoda; class Insecta; order Diptera; family Culicidae; genus Aedes; species Aedes japonicus. The sequence continues at coordinate 156,555 of JASCZW010005383.1, read as the reverse complement.
AGCCACATCCCGAACGGAGGCGTTCGGATTTCGGTTGAAGGCCCCAACTACGCGGTTGTGATTTTTGGTGTTGTACGGAATACTTTTTCCTTCACTTCTGGGCTTCCGATCGGTGGTCAACCGTTCCTCGAACCGCTTAATCACTCGCGACACCGTGGAATTCGCGATTCCCAACGTTTTAGCGATGGAACGATGCGAGAGGTCCTTGTTCTCGTGATGAATGCACAAGATTTTATCACGCACGAGCTGTTCTTTCGACTCCATTTCCGCGAGTTTTGATCACAGGACTTTAAAACTTGCAGGATGTAAATAATGCACTATGAACTAAATCCAATTTTCATTAAATTCTACCCAACGGTTGAAAAGTTAGAGCAATTTCATAGTGTGGCAATTTCATCGTGGACACCCTTTAGAGCGTACGGATATAACAAGTCCGAATAATAATATTTTGATGAAAATGAGTTATAAATTAATCCTTTGTTACGATGATTTTTTTCGGATTTAGAAATAATTAGAAATAATGTTATACTGAGAGATTTTCTTTGGCTAGATTTTGCTGTGCGCATACCTTAGTGTAAACGGGATGTAAAGCAATCAGGAAAAAATTTGATTGATTTGATTGATCTCATAAGAACACGTGAGAACCTATGATTTTGTCCAAATGGTCTTGAAACTAGCATCGCTAGCTATTTAAAAGAAATGATGGATTCCATTCCATACAATATTCTACATTGTTTTTAAAACTAAACAAACTACATGATCTCATGATTCCTAAATAAAAACTTTCAAAAATATTGTTGCACAGCTAAGTTCGAATTGAAAAAAATACTTAAATGCTGCATGAACTGTTTCCAAGAGAAAACACAGTATCTCTTCTTTAAATGGTCGGAGGTCAGTTAACTGTTTTGAAGTTAACATCCTAGAATTAAGAGAAATCTCATTGGAAACAGACAAACAAAAACAGCTATCCTCTCATCTTAAGTGAACCATTCAAACACTAAACACAGAGCCGACGAATTCAAACCTGGGATTTGAATATTCAAAGATGTTCTGGTTACTTGACCCCCAAAGTGGCGCACTCAGAAACAGATTCCGGAGAAATCCACTTCACTTTATTGACCTCAGTACACTTCATCTACCTAATCGAATTATGCTAATCGCGATTATGCATGACCGCACCCAAGAATAAAAACTTTTCCGGTTTCACTTTTTTTTTTACATCTTTTCTTTTCTCTTCCTACTGCGTGTGTTTCCACAGGATGTACATGGGCGGTCAAGTTTGTCCCAACACGAATTTGGTCCGAGACCAGGTGATTATCGTAACAGGAGCTAGCGGGGGCATCGGAAAGGAACTTTGCAAAGAGTTGGTACGCAGGTCGGCTCACGTCATCATGGCATGCCGGGATCTGGAGAAAGGGGACCGAGCACGCCAATCAATCATCCGTGAAATTCCCGGCGCCTCGTTGGAACTGGTCTCGCTAGATTTACGGTCCTTCGACTGTGTGCGACGGTTCGTCCGAGAAGTTGAATCGCACCATCGGAAGGTTGACGTGCTGATCAACAACGCTGGCATCATATTTCATCCCGAAGGACGCACCACCGATGGATTTGAGCTGCATTTGCAGTGTAACTATTTAGGTATTGTCTGAGAAGGTTTGTTTGCATTTGGAGGTAATGTGTGACTGTTGCGGTGCATTTGTACTGGGGCAACATCGTTTCTATATTACTGGAGATGGTTGAGATAAAATCAATACTTTTTGCTTGTGATCAAATTATTGTTACCGTTGAACTGAGACTGAAAATATCTAGAGTACATTGTATTGCCTGTTTAATGATGCCTCAAGTTCTCTCAATAGAATCGCCACTTTTCAAGCTTCAATCAATAAGGAATTGGATATTGAACAGAATTGAAACTTATTCTGTCTAGTTGTGTATCTCGTACAATGTTGTGCTCAAGTGTTTCTGTGTTCAGAGGTTGAATTTAACAATTTGATTAATCCTACATACTACTTAAATGTCATGTAAATTTAGGTGTCCTGCGACCGACATAAACGAGCGTCCTTTTGGAAACAACATAAACTCAATCACTCATACTTTTCGTCGAGTTGCATATGGTTCGGTTCCAAAAGATATAATTTTACATTATTCAATTTTGAATATAAATTGGTTCTTTAATTGCCTAAAGCAATGAAATCCTAGATATCAGTACAGGGTGTGGCAGAAAATAATGCGAAAATGTTCAAACTTGAGTATTGGGTTAATTTGTGTAGCTAGTGACTAATTTCTGTCGAAAGTGTATTAGTTTATGTTTACTTTCAAGTGCTATAACTTGCTATAACATTCTATTTGTTTTATTGCAAATTTGTCAAAATGTTCGCGAAAGAAGTGATCACCAGTTTGTTGCTCCCCCAGAAGAAGCCGAATGAGATAGCCAAGGTGGTAGGGTGTCATTAGGCAACAATTTACCGCACAAAAAGTAGCTGCTTTGCACGCACGCCGAACGTGATCAAATCGGTCCGTGCAAAAATTGCTCGCAACCCGGTGCGTTCCATAAGAAAACTTGCAAAGGTAGCCAATATTTCGGAGAAATCCATGCGGAGAATTATCAAAGAAGGCCTGCATGCATCTTCCAGCGCCAGAGTGAAACGCCACTTGATTACGGACCGGGTCAAGGAACTACGAGTGACTCGTTCCAAGAGATTGCTTTCCTTGTTGAAGAAGGAAACAAATGATAATCCTGTTCTCCGACGAAAAGCTTTTCAGCATCGATGCTGTGGCCAACAGCCGCACGGACCGGTTCATTTCACCGCATAAGATGGAGAAAGTTCCGGAAAAAGTGAAATTCAAATTTCAAATCAAACATCCGGCTGGTGTCATGATGTTTGGCTTGGTGGCGTCCAACGGTTTGAAAATGCCGCCTGTTTTCATTGATACTGGAGATAAAATCAATACCGAAGTTTATATCGGTATTTTAAAGGACGAAGTGCTTCCCTGGGTCAACTTCTCCGAGGACCAAAACGTTGTCCTACAGCAGGATTGACCGCTGTGTCACACGTCCAATCGAACCCAACAATGGTTGAACGATAACATGAAGTTTTGGCCGAAGGATTTGTGGCACCCTAGCAGTCCAGATCTTAATCCGTTGGATTACTCGATTTGGGCATATGTTGAAGCACGAGCCTGCAAAACATCACACCCTAGTGTGAAAACCCTGAAGTCAACCATAACACGCACATGGCAGCCAATGTCGGAGGACTACGTCCAAAAGGCATGCTCTGGCTTCCGGCGTCGGCTCGAGGATGTTATTAATAAAAATGGAGGACACATTGAATACATTTGTTTCAAAGGACTTTATAAAGATAACTGCGCTCGAAAACGTTGATATTATTGCTTGAATTAGTTGACAATTGGATTTGAAAGAAATAGAACAAATTTTCGCATTATTTTCTGCCGCACCCTGTATAAGGGCAATGCATTATAAGAACAACTTGTGGGATTAATCAAGCGCTACGATATTATCGTATCATATTTTGAAATTCAGTCTCTGAAACGAGTTATTTGGAAACGAGTCTTACTAAAGCAAATTTAGTTCATGGAAACAGGAAATTTGATACCTAGTCGATTGTAGAGATATATTTAATTCAAAAGGTTCTGTGTGAGCTGACACAAGCAAAAAGGCAAGCGTTCTTTAAAACATAAAAATAAGTTGTAAAAGACGGCAGAATAATGTCAATCTAACTCGCTTTTGGACGAGTTGTGTATTTTTTGGTCTGGAGGCGTAATTTTATATGAAACCTTGTTTACATTCCTAGATATGTATGTCACAGACGAATTACTTCTCGTGAAACTTTAATTTCACCTGACTAGTTCTCGAGTAAGACATCACGGGATCACGATCACGATCTGTAACGTGTGGAGATAGCGGTTCGTAGGTGGACCCAACAAAATGGAGGCCAACGGAAGAAAAAACAAAAAGAGAAGAAAAAGATAACAAATTAAACGAGGATGGCAAAACGCCAGACAACGGAGACAGGGGTGCGATAGTGTTTGCAAGAAGTGGAAAGCTGCAGAGGTCAGTGCTGAATTCGGAGGCCAGCAGTAGCAAGTCACAGGGGTTCTTGACCCAGGTGTTCACCCCGCAACGCAACAGCTGCACAATTCGAGGGGATAGTGTTGGGAAGAGAGACGCGATGGAGGTAGTCAGAAACCGGATCGATGAACTCTATGTAAAAGGCAGGTACAACGTCCGCAAGGAAATAAAAGAGATGGTGACGCAGCCGTGATTGCAGCCGAACGCTAATAGGGCGCAAAAGGCAACGGAAAAGGCAATGGTTGATGCACTGCAGACGCCAAAGGAACCTCAGATTCCACGTGCGGAGAAAAAGGCGCGCTGTCGGCAACCAGAAAGACAAAAAGAAGAAAAACCAGCATCAAGTAAAAACTGCAGGAGACAAGAAGAAGCAGATACCTAGGCTTTGTCGGGAGCGAAGTAAGAGCGACGCTCTAATTGTCGAGGTAACAAGTGGAACGACGTACGCTGAACTCCCCCAAAAAGTGAGAATTGATCCGGAGTTAAAGGACCTAGGGGAGAAGGCGGTGAAAACCAAGCGTACCCAGAAATGTGAGATGCTTTTCGAGCTGAAGAAGTAGCCTGCCATCAAGAGCACAGACTACAAGACGCTCGTTGAAAAGTCTCTTGGTGAGCAGGCGATAGTTAGAGCTCTGTTAGGAGACTGTGGTCGAGTGCAAGGATCTCTACGAGATCACAACAGAAGACGAGCTGATGAGGGCGCTGAAAGGGCACTGCGATCCTGGAGATGCACCAATGATAATCCGGTTAAGGAAGGCGTACGGTGGCACATCGACGGCGGCGATGCGGTTGCCGACAGCTACAGCCAACAATCTGTTGGAATCGAGTTGAATAAAAGATGTGTGGTCGGTATGCCCACTGTAGGTCGGCAGTAATAGAGGTAACCCAAATAAACCTCAATCATTGCGACATAGCACAGCAACTGTTGCGGCAGTCAACAACAGAAACAAAGTGTGACGTCGCAATCATTGCGGAACCGTATCGTGTTCCTCCCGATAACGGAAACTGGATAGCAGATAGCGCGGCGATGGCTGCGATACAAGTGATGGGCAGATTCTCCATCCAGGAAGTAGTGTCCAGTTCTTGTGAAGGGTTCGTGATCATAGTTCCTTCATGCATTTTTTTTCTTTCTTTATTATAGTGCCTTTCAGCCTTTGGCGGGTTCGGCACTTTATTCCTTCATGCAGCCTAATTAAGTAACTGTAATTCGTTTTAAGATGACTAATATAGTAATGTACAATTAAAGGAATAGAAAATGCATCTTGGATTGAACTAACAGCAAATTTGTTTTATTCCAAATTTAATCTGTCCAGATTTCATCGCGAACAATCATTTTTTAGCATCTTGATTCCTTATTGATAATCATAATTGACGGTGGGGATTTTCTAGAAGTTAATTTTATGTACTGAATACACAAAATATCTGATAAAGTGTATGAAGGGTTCAGTCGGTTGTTTAATTCGGTTTTAAAATAGCAATAGGAGGGCCGTCATCAAAGCCGGAGGGTAGTCGGATCGGCCAAAAATTTGATTTTTTTAGGTTTTGTCGTAACATTAGAAGAGACACCAATTTCCAATCATAGAGGGTTGATGCAATTGCTCGGTCACTTAAGATGGAATGACCCAAATACCAAATTAATCGCTTTTTAAATCATCGGTTTCTTTAACAAGCACCTACGGAAATGATTCGGCACATGTCCTCATGGGTATAAATATTTCGCGCAACCAACAGAACGGACAATTAATCACGATTATTTTCCATTTTTCTACACTTTGGGGCTCGGTACCGAATAGCAATTTGTATTAATTTTACACTTCTCTGACTCTAAGCCCCCACTAGCATCGTTTGTCTCGTTCCTGATAACTGTTTTTCAATATTATTTCTTCTCTGCTTTTTTTTCGGGGATATTTTGGTCCTCTCGATCTGTCTCTTATTTTCAGGACACTTTTTGCTAACTCAGCTGCTGCTACCTTCACTCGAGAGGGCACCGCAAGGACGTGTAATTAATGTGTCCGCCCATGGATACACGGCCGGCAAGATGAACATCGAGGATCCGTTGAACATTGGCAGCTGGGCGCCGGGATTTCACTCGAGAGATGCATTCTCACACTCAAAACTGGCGCTTGTACTGGCCACCCGTGCCCTGGCTGGACGACTGAGAAAGGGTAAGAAGATTTATCGACGAACTGATTGGGGCTTGATGCGCATATTTCTTGTGACGATTTATGGACGAGCGTATGCTCTAAGGACATGTGCAGCTTTCGATATATTTCTTTTTTCAATTGGACGTGGTCTGCTTGTTATACGAGAAGACAAGTCATCAAGGGTAGAGGAACCAGTCAAAGTTTTGCACGTTCTCTTTTGGGATTGACCGTGCATCGTAATCTAAGTGAAGGTTGAATTTGTTTGAAAGTAATAAAACAAATTAAGATTCAGTTGACTGTCGATGCACCTGCAAAGTTTAATGGTTTAAGAAATTCCTCAATGCTACTTTAAACCAACATTCAAAGGACTCTGCTCAAGATAAATTAGTTTCCATTACAACGTCTCAAGCCTTATTAAGGCCCCAATTTACGAATGGTTTGAAGGAGCTATTGTCGATACACTTCAATAGTGATCTACTGTACAAATATCTCTACGTCACGAGTACTGAGCATCATTTACGAATATAAAGTCAAACTAAAATACAAGCAGCTAAGACCCCGAACATTACCGTCGCTCCATCCGCTCGGAAATATTGTCAATTACACTATGGAGCAGGATTGAAGTTGTGTTCCATTACAGATCTAATTTTACATTTTGACATTAATTCTAGCCTAACATACCATCCCATCTTCTCATCTCGAGAAAACCCTTCACACAGCACTTTACACTGGACATCTTGAAAACCACCAAGCGTCTCCACCTTCTAAACTCATTTTCAACCAACATATGCCACCGAGCGTTGCATGTTTCCTCTTTTTTTTGTGATTGCAGCTAAATCAAACATAACAGTCAACGCGTGCAGCCCGGGGCTGGTACGGAGTACCGACCACCTGCGACATTCGCCAATCATGAGGGCGCTGTTTGCCCGAACCATTACTTACCCCTGGATGTGGTTGTTCATGAAAAGTCCCTCTCAGGGAGCTCAAACGATGGTACGTTTGGCAACGGATCCAGAGCTGAGCAAAACCTCGGGAGAGTTTTTCAAGTGAGTATGAAGCACAACTGGCATTTGTTTTCAGCTTAATGATACGTTTTGCTATTTTCTATCGTTAGTGATTGCGAACAAACGGACGTTTCCGAATTGGCTAAGGATGATTTGCTGATGGAAAAATTGTACAACGAGAGCATGAAAGCGCTGAAGTTGGAGTGATGGGTTTCTTTTTGTTCTATTAGCAAAAAGAGACTTATGTATTTAGTAGCATGAGCTTTTGTAAGAATTTAATTTACGGCAAAATAAATCATCATTTCAGATCAACAGTGCCCTATTCGCCAGAAGGGTCCGACCGGTCAAAAAGCGGTGACAGAGCAAATACATTTCGGTTTTGTGTTTCATTCTACGATCCGAATCATGCAGAGAATGTCAACAAACTTAATAATGGTGCCGATACGAAGGCCGCAGAAAGCTATCCGAGCCGGGCATGTGAATTTTGATAGCAGAAGTCTGTAATCGAGAAAGTAGTATGAGATGCTAGAGAGTATGATGGAATGTGAAATGAAATAGGGATCACAGAGCTGATTAATAATTGAATTGATGACAAACAGATCAAAATGAAATTGAATTTATACAGTACCACCAGAGTTGGCTAAAAACCTGAAAAAGACAAGAGATGTCTATTGCAATAATATTTCAATTGATTCAACATAAGAAAATGTATGAGTGCACATTTTCTTGCTGTATTAGCTATGTATTCTTACAAATAATGTAATTGAAAGTAATGGATTTTTTGTTGATTTTAGATTGATCTCTTAATTTGATCTGTTTTTTTTGAAAATCTTTAAAATATATTTGAACCACAATTCTTATGTACTTATTCATTGATTTGATTTATTCGTTTCAACGACTTTTCTATCAAATACTTTCTACTTTATCTTATCCGTTGCATCTTGATTGGAAAATAAATAGCTCTTTCAATTAAATTATGTGGTGTATCTATTAACAAGTTTTTTACAAGCTAAGCTGATGCAAAGAAAGAGTTGTCGAAGAGAATCTATCTTTGTTTGTAAGTTCTTTTGATAAGTTGAGCGATTAAAGTAAATAAGTTGATCAAAAAATCTAGGCCTCACAACCACAATCATGTGCACTGTTGACCATCGCAAGCTCAGTTGAGACACAACTCACGAGCAGACACATGCCATGAACATACCACCAAACTTTTACTCATTAGCAAACTTCAATCAATTGGCACGAGTTCTTATTCAGTAGTCATTCTATCCATTGAATCTAAGGAATGTTCTCATTTAACATTGGCATTTGTACATTGTGAGGCATGCAAGAACTTTTACTTCGACAACAGAGCATTCCATGAAGGGAGCTTTAGTTATCAGCACAATATCAAGCAGTCTAGATAAACGGTTTAACATTGAATTGATTTGCGTTAAATCATGTGGGCTGAAAGCATCCAGCAAAGCACACCAGACAGGTGGCGTATGCAAAAGAAGAACATTAATAGTGGGATGACCAATCATGGGAACATTCTAAAACCAACCCAGATTGGTTTTAGTCGCCAAATAGTAAAGTGAAGTAGGGGGATTCAAACAGGATAACGATTGCATTAAAAAATGGAAATAAAATGCCGATTTTTCATGGGTTTACCTTCACCCGTACTGACAAACACCCATGCAGCATCAATCACAGTAACCCACGAGTCAGCGGACAAAATTTGACAGCTCTATCAATCGAACTCTAACCGTGATGGCAAAAACATTGAAGCAACTCCGTTCAGAAGTGTGCGCGTTCAAAGAACGGCACCCCGCCGCTTTGAAAACGGATATCGTGTGGCACTGTGTGGATGCCGGATACGCCCGTTTCTGCATCTACAACATCTTGGCACAATTAGACAACAATCAGAGCATCGAAATAAACCGCGGTTCCGGACAGCCGACGACCATGAGCGACAAGAAGCTCCAAAGAATGCTGAAGAGGAAGACCGAGAAAAAAGTGGCTACATCGCTGCGTGTGCTTAGCCGGGAGGTCGGTTCAACCGGCCAAACAGTGAAAAATTACCTGGCGAACTTGAACATACATGAAACGAAGCGGAAGTCACGTCCACTTGTTTCGGAACTGCAGGCAATGAAGCAGTGGCAGCGGCTGAATAAGATGGTCAACTCGATATTCCCGGCGATTCACGACGTGGCGGTGGTGATGGACGACGAGACCTATCTCACCCTGGATGGCAACGACTGGCAGGCATTCGTATTTAACTTCCCCAACGAAGAGAAGTGTATCTTTGAGTGCTGAAGTTTATTTCACACACACACAGTTCCTCAAGAAGGTGCTGCTGTGGCTGACAATCAGCGAGAAGGGGATGTCAAAACCGCTCTTCTTTCCAGTTCCCAGAATGGCCGTTGCTACATCAGGGAAATCTCTCTATTACCGAAAAGCTCTACCGGAAGTTGCGTCGTTCATCAAGAAATACCATAAGGGCGAAGACGCGGTGTTCCGGCCGAGATTGGCGTCAGCCCACTACTTGAAGCGATCGTTGGAGGAGATCGAGCGGCTGAATATCGATGTCGTACCCAAGTCGGCGAACTCGCCCAACGTCTTCCAGCTGCGTCCCATCGATAATTTCTGAGGCAAACCCTGAAGCGTAAGATCTACTCCAATAATTTTGTCGTGAAAACTGGGGATGAATATGCCTACATCGCATGTTTTCGTCCACCTTATCTGTAGTAGCGTTCTGATAGATCGAGGCTTCCACAATACTTATCTTAGTGCGTCGCATGATTAGGCTAACAGAGACTCATATCGGACGAATCAGCTAAATTGACACATGCCTGTGGTAGCGTTTTAGAAGACTATTTCCCCAACCCATACGTAGGAAGCGATGCAGGTCTAGAGCAAGAATGGCTTGACTACGGTGGGAGGCTCGAGGAGCTTCCATAATGCAAAGTTTAGTACGTCCCGGTGTTCGGCGTAAAAACAATGTTTGTAGAGATGGAATCAAAGTGATGGAAATATGTTGGAATCGAAGAGCGAAACAGGTCTTGTCAGAACGAATAGCGAAGTACGTACTTGCCTGTAGTATTCATTGTGTCTGGAATGACCTGCTCTTCCGCCCACACACACACGAACTCAACACTGGTGGGAGCTTGAGTTCATTTTCCTTGTGTCAATGTAATACCCACTTGTTGACACTTTTCTTCGTTTCCTAACATATCCAGGTTGCGGAAAAGTGACTGAACTGCACTAGAACCCCATAGGTGGCTTCAAAAGAAGCTGTGTCATACGCCACAGCTTAATGATCTAAAGCCAGTGAGATTCCTAATTACAATGGCATACTGAGTATTTCGTTCATCATCGAAATAATGCATTACCGCATGGGTCAACGGATTGGACTACAAGGCAGGATAATTAGACCTTGGGATACCATCGAGATTTCGCCACTGAGAATTTCAGTTCTATTATGAGGTACGATCATTACGGAAATACCGTAAACTGATCTCCAAATAGTTAAGCGGGACCAATTTGATCATCGAGGCGGGTTTAGTAAATATTACGTCGTATAGGCACTCCAGTGTAGGTTCAAAACATTGTCAATAATTCAGTTGACTCGAGAAACGAGTCAGGTTGCATCTTGAGGAATGGAGGATCCGTTAATTTTGACTGCATCGGCATGACTAAGATCTTCCACGAGATTTGACTTGAACGTTGTTGTGTTGCCGGATGATGATCCACAGTACTTATCTTATTGCGTCCCAGGATTAGGGCTAGAAGAGATCGTGTCTGCACGAATCAGCAAAATTTCGACAGGCTCTGCGGTAGCGTTTAGCAAAGACTCTTCCCCACACGCCACACGTAGGACGGATGCATGTCACAGGTCAAGAATAGGTCGACTGATCGGTGATCGGCTCGAGGGCTTCCATAATGCATAGTTTAGTACGTCCCGGAGTTCGGCGTTTGTAGAGATGGGCTCAAAAATGATGGAAATATGTTGGAATCGAAAACGAAACGAGGTCTTGTCGGACGAATAGCGAAGTCGTACTTGCCTGTAGTAAAGTTCTTAGGAAGACCTAACCAACCCCCCCCCCAAATAAGACCGTAGTAGACGCCAAAGAGTCATCGAAATTCCTCTCGGGAAAGATCTATGGAATGGACTCACCAGGAGAACAGGAAGAGCAAAAAACAAAACAAAGGAATGAACAGAAAAGCGTTAGGGCCTGCGCAAACCACGTAGACTCATTTTTGGAAATCTCAGACCCCCGCCCCTCCCCACTCGTAGACATTTCTCCATGCAATTTTTTGAATTTTGTATGGAGCGTGACTTCGGTCAAATCCTCCTCCCCTAGGAAAGTCTACGTGGTTTATGAATAACTCTTTAGCAATCAGAGTGATGATGGAAGGGACAGTGAATGGCATGGCACAGAAAAGCAGCAGGTGAAAACGAAAAAAAACAAAAAAAAAATAGAAAGAAGAGAAGAACAAACAGGGAGAAGTATAAGGTGCATGCTTTGATCGTTGAGGTGAACGACACAACAACATACGCTGCACTTCTCAAAAAAATGAGGGAGGACCCAGAGCTGACAGAGTTGGACAAGAATGTGGTCAAAACACGGCGTATGCAGAAAGGCGAGATGAGCTTCGAGCTGAAGAAAGACCCATCTGCCAAGAGCTCAGAGTACAGGGAACTCGTGGCCAAATTCCTGGGCGGCGATGCTACCGTGAAGGCTCTTTCACAAGAGGCAGTGGTCGAGTGCAAGAATTTGGACGAAATCACGACCGAAAAAGATGTAAGCATTGATTGAGCGGTGCAAATTATATAAGGAAGTCCTATGGGGGCACACAGACGGCGGTTATTCGACTGTCATTAGACGGTGCTAACAAACAGGTAAGGTCAAAGTCGGATGATCGGTGTGTCTTGTGCGACAGAGTTCTGGTCTACGAAACGGAGTTAGGGTAGAAATCTATCGGATCACGGCAGCGGTGCCACAAGGCTCGATTCTTGGCCCAACATTCTAGAACGCGATGTACGATCAAGTATTAACGCCGAAGTTCCCTAATGGAGTTGAGATCGTCGGTTGCTGACAGCGGAGGTGATGGACACCATTGAAAGGTGGATGAGTGAAGCAAAACTGTAGCTGGTTCATCATAAGATGGAGGTAGTGCTGGTTAGCAACCACACAGCAGTTCAGTTGGAAAACACGAACTGTACACTCACCCATTGCGATCATCAGGCGTTCCACTATTGTATCGGGCGGCAACGCCTCCACGGTGTCGTCGAGGGTCGAGATCTGTACGAAAGGAAGTAGAAAAAAAGGAATTCGACAAGGGTGTCTTCGTTGAGGCGCTTCTGAGCCGAAGTTGGAACTTTGTATCAGGAAGCTGGGGAGCTAACAGAAACGCTAACCAGGGCGGGCGATGCATCGATGCCTGGAAAATTGGAGCCCATGAACCGATGGCGTACAGTATATTGGTAGAACGAGACACTAAGTACCCTCCGAGCCAGGAGACGCTACCAGAGGTCAAAACCAAAGCGGAGAGAGAAGAACGGAAGATTGTGTTCCATGCATCCTGAACAGCTTTAAAACAGAAGATCGGGCAGTTCCGAGAAGCTGATGCCGATCCTTGGGGCAACGCTTATCGGATAGCGATGGGAAGATCAAAGGTCCAGCGATACCGAATGAAATGTATCCGATTAAATTGAAGGTAATCGTTGACGGTCTTTTCGCGCAGCACAACGCAACGAAGTGGCCACCTACATTGTACGACGAAGCAAAGAAGCACGAGCCAGAGAGATTCAAATCTCAAATGATTCACCCGGTCCGGGTGGAATATCCACCGTTGCATTGAAAACCGTGATCATGGCGCATCCAGACATGGATGACTGGCAACCTCAATTCTAAGGTATTGAGCCCCAGCATGGGTCACGGGGCTGAAAACTGAGCGTAATAGTGGGAAGCTGAACAGGGTGTTGCGACTTATGGCCAAGTGAGTCTCGAGCGCCTACAGAACAATTTGGAGTGAGCAGCAACAGCAAAAAAGTTCGTCCCCCGTTGGGAACTGCTCGAGTTGATTGTATCAAGAGGGGGGAGCTGAATGGCTCAGGAATTGGAAGGTAATGGCTCACCATGGTTCCGCTTCGGAAGAACTTCCACTGCCGAGGAACCTCCGTCGGAGAGGGTACAGCCCCGTCGGAGCTACTCGAGTCTATTGGGTCGAGGTGTGGGAGCTAAATGGCTCAGAACGTGGGAGCTAAATGGCTTGACCAAGAGCTAAACGGCACAAAAAGGGAGCAAATGGAGGGTAGAGCAAAGGTCCAGCAACGCCGATGCATAATTAAATATTAAGAACCGTGAGTCCCACGATGGTGACCGTGAAGGGAGAACACGCAATAACGGTTGGCTTTTCCAGATCGGTAATAGTCTCTCTGGGAACGTGGAATAGCTTCCAGCAAGAGCTACAAAAATAAGAGAAGTGCTTGTGCACAGCCACCCACGAGTATCCCGAAATTTTTATCTGAGTTTTCCTCAAACTCACCCAGGTCGTTCATCTTCAAGGAAAGGTCCAAACCAAAATTGAAGGAGATGAAGCTCAAGGAAAATCAAGCTAAACGAACAAACATTTCCTTGTTCAGAACATCAGAACATCAGAACGTATTCGTGACAAATAGACCCAAAATTTGTTCAACGGTGAACAACCGCTGAAAGAAACAGACACTACATGCTGGTCAATCTGCTTGGAAACAGATTGAGATTTGGACTTCCTAGGTTCGAAATCTAGTCCGCAGCTCGGGTTCATTTGAGGTCTTTGTCTTATCGCTAGTGACTGGTTACTGATTGCCTTAGCGAGAGACACCTGCGGAGATTTTTCACCAACAAAACTCAAGGATACCGCTTTCAAAGCCACTGTATACTTCCGTGATTGAAGTATTAATCTATTGAAAATGCTCGAACCTAAATCCAATTGAAAACTTGTAATCGATTTTGGATCACAATGTTGACAAAGGAGATGTGACTAATCCCGACAAACTTTTTGAAGCTCTGGAAAAGGCCTGGTGAACATTAACCCTTAACATATTAAAACCCTTGTTGAAAGTATGCCTCGACACTGGCAATACGTGATTGAAGCTACACAGTTGAAAAAAACATATAATTTTCTGCGTTACCTTATGCACATAAAGGGAATGCTACATTTGGCAGAAATTAATGTGATATTTCATGTTAATTTAAGCCAGATAACGCCATAATCTAGATAGATTGCAAACATTATTGTATGGCGTATAAAAGATTCCAAACAATTTTGTTGTCTACGCTTCCTTTGGCTTGAAATTAAACGAGGGGAAATTTTATTTTTTGTTAATTTTTTTTTTCTGATGGTGACTGTATTTAATACAAAAGTTAAGAATAAGCTATGAAAATGATGTATTTTTGTAATGCATACTTTATTTTATCCCTTCAAATAATGGACAGTTTCTTAACAAATATTATCTTCAAATGAATTATCCCTCTCAAGTCTTGAAGTCTTGAAGACAAAATATATTACGAAAATATATCTACAGTGCTCACTTTGGTATGAATGCTTTGAAGAACTATCTATAACAAAAAATGAGAAAATGAAGAAAGTTTGAAAATATTAGAAGTGCGTGTTTTATTTTGTCCATTACTGTAAATGAAAAATGTCGCAACATCGATATTTTCTACGACTCTGGCCAAGGTCTCGACTAACTGCCGTAAGCTTGATCATCAGGATGCGGAAGCATTTTTGTAAAATGATCAATAAATGTGAGATTTGAAGAAAATTAGGTGTTTTTCCACCTCCCTTTGAAAAATTGCAGATTTTTTTAATGCAGACGTTTTGAGATCGTTCATTTTCTACAAAAGCTCCCACAATATCCAAGCTGATATTGTACGTTCCATTATAGTTTATTATTTTGTTTTGTTTTGTAATTTACCTTTTACTCCAGGGAAATTCACACCAAATCTCCTTTCAAGGGTCTTGCTTCTTGCTCGGGTTGATTCGAATCTCTATGATTTGCTGTTGATGTTCATGTTATTGTAATGCAAAAGTGATTAGACATAGATGGCGCAGGATTTCTTTCTCTTTGAAATTCAAACAGCAGTGCTCTATTAGTTATTGATCGTCCAACAAAATTTGATCTTTATTCACCTTTTGTTTCTTTTCTCCTTGCGGATTTGTGTGTCACTATCGTATATTCGTAATACTAGTATAATATTTTCATTTTGTCTCGATTTGTATGTCTGTTGAGTGTCATGTGCCCCAGATGTCAGCTGCAATTACTTTCCCTAGTGTGATGGCTGTGCTCTAGCTACAAATTAGCTGCAAGCGCGGTAATTATAACCTACTCATAATATAATTTAGTTAATTGCTAACTAGCAAGACATATTCTAGCTTCTTGTGTGATTGGCTTACTCATTTTTACAATTGTCATGAATAATTTTGTTCTTCTTATTTTCTTTAAAAATAAAAGTATCAACAACTTCGCATTCCTAATGTTGGATTCGAGTTGAGCTTTTGGCGTAAAAAGCGCTATAAAGCAAAACCAATTTCCGTACGTTCATACGAGCTGATATCGTCCCTTGTCCTTGTGCGAGACGGTAGAATCTGACACTCCGATTTGATATGTTACATTGTTTGTTGTTTTTCTTTTGAGGAGAGCAGTGTTGGCTTTAGGAACAAGGATCGCAGCAACTGTAGCCCAAATAAACTACTATCATTACTATGCGCCAAAAAAGAAAAAATAATAATATACTAAACGTTCGCTAGCTGGAAAGTGTTGATCGTTCAGCAAGTTTTCGTTTACAATTAAAAGTTTCCTTTCAGCTAACGATCGTCTAGTGAACTAGGTTTCATGCATGTTCACGTCTTATCACAATTCAATATAATTTTCATCTGTTAATTCTTATTTTTCGTGTTAGTCGTCTGTGTTAGATTTTCATTTCATACAACGGAGAAAAAATCTTACAACCATATTTTTACATTCAACTAAGGTTGATACATTTGCTATCTAAGGAGTGTGCTTTAGTTGAGTGTTGTTTTTGGGTTTGAGGCAGCCATTCAAATGTGTCGAAACAATTTTGCGCTATATTTATGACAACTGCTTGCTGCGGAAAATAATACCTCATACAGCCTTTTGCGAATTTTCCTAGTGATTATTTTAATGATTTCGTTTTTCATTATTATTATAACACAGTTCGTCGGAATGAACCTTTGTTTGGTTGAGATTAGATCACCTTGCGTTTTTTTTTCTTTTGCTTACTATTAGTGAGTCATAGTGTTACAGAATTAGTAATTGCTAGTGTACTATTTTGATTTCTCTATCATAAAATGTTAAAAAGACTTCAACGTGACTAGGTTTGATAAAAAGTGATTTTTGTTGGTTTCTATTTGTTGTTGTGGATTTTTTTTTCAATGTTAGTGTAGTTGAAATGATTGAGATAACAGTTTACTCAGATAGATTGCGTGGTCGAATATTCTGAATTAACATTATAAATAAAATAAAACATTCTCCATTACTAGTTTTTGATATACCTACGTCACATAACAGTGGTTTGATTTCTCTTCTAATTATTTTCTCATTGTCCCATGAAAACTATATTATATGTTCTCACTATTGATTATCGGTTTATGAAGAAGCGAATGTGTAAGTACGAGTACGAGTTTAACATTTTTACAGTGATTTCATCATTTTCCGTTTATTTAGTCGTTAAAACAGTAACAATTAATTGGTCGATTCTTAACAAGGCATTACAAGGATATAAACGTTTACACGGCGTAACTTTTTATCTGTCATACTTCCGGTTCTGTCATTTTCTTATCAAGACTATTGATCAGTTTGAAACATCCCGGAAAGAAGGAATCACATTTTACACATATTTTTTGGAAATAAATAATTCCTAAGTTCCAATGGAAATTTGGATGTTTACCAGCTCAGTCACCGATCCCACTCAGCAGTTTGAGAAAAATATTTGTTATGTACATAACCTAACCTGCTAACCATCAATTTTTCTCAAGAATATACATATAGTTATTTTTACATGAAGAAATTTCTTTTAACTGATTTATATGAATACACTGCGGCTAATTTCTTTAGCCGCACCCACGTTTATGGAGTAACTTGTGAACCGGGTATAAAACTTCATTTTTCCTTGTAATCTTGTTTAAATGGATTGGTTTAAGAATGAAATTCAAACCTGATTTGAAAATTTGCAATAGAAAATCCATTATTGACTCAAATTCATGAAATTAAGTGGCTACCCTAGTAGCACACTTGTTCCAAACCAGTTGAAGTGACTGTTTTGTCACTCAATTGAGTCACAGTCAAGTTGCAAGAACCATTTTTGATAATAGTGTGCTGCTTGGGTATTTTTCAATGGATACAGTATTGTAATATAAGTATATCCACCCCTGCTTCAAATTTACAATTTTCCTGTTATCGATTCAAATATTAGTTGATAAAACGAGTGTTGTTATGCGTTTGGTCCATTATATAGTACCTATCATTATACCATTAAATAAACTTGCATCAATCTTGCTCTTGAAAACCTATGCCAAGATCAACAGAAAAGGGAAGTAAAACATGCAAAAAAAGTTTATCCACCCAAACATGCTTAGTACGATTTTGCCGTGTATTGAGCGGTTCCTGTCACTTTTTCGAATGTAAACATTGCATACAGTTATCGTTTCGTAGTGTAGAAGCTTTCGTGATTCAAATTTGAGTTCTTGTGTTTCGGAATGCCTAAAAACGCACAAATTTCACTGAGTATCCGAAAACATATCATACAGCATCACAAGTGCTGTAAAAGCTACCGTAAAATTGCTAATATCGTTCAGATACGGAAAGATACGGTTGCCAAAATTGTTCAGAAGTACAAAAAGAGTGGTTCTTTCACACCAGAAAAGCGGTCAGGGCAACCGGCGAAGACAAGTTCCCGGATTGACAGGGCTATCGTCAGAAAAGCGGAACAAGATCGAGGTTTGTCAGCTCCAAAAATTGCAAAGCAAGTTGAGAGTGAATTTTCTATCTATGTGACACCTCAAACAATCCGAAATCGATTGCATCTACAAGGTCTGAAGGGTAGAGTGGCAATTTAGAAACCATGGTTGTCAGCGAAAAACATTAAAAAACTATTGAAGTGGGCTCGAGATCATATTACATGGACAGCCGATGATTGGAGAAAGGTCATTTGGTCAGACGAGACTAAAATAATGCTATTTGGGTCTGATGGTATCACATGAAAACGGCGCAGAACCGGTGAATGTCTGAAAACCCAGTGTTTAAAGCCTACAGTCAAACATGGTGGAGGTGAGTTATTGCAACATCATTAATTTTCAACTAACTTAATTAGCTTTTATCATTTTCTGTACAGGTAGAGTCATGGTTTGGGGCTCGATGGCTTCGTCTGGCGTTGGAGAACTCGAATTCATTGACGAAATAATGACAAAGGAGGTTTATCTGGACATACTGAAACGAAAACTTTCAGCAAGTGCACAAAAACTGAAGCTGGGCCGGAGATACACGTTCCAGCAACATAGGGATCCAAAGCACGCATCGAAGCTGGTATCCCAAAGGTTTAAGGAAAAAAAAAATCAATGTTTTGGAGTGGACAGCACAGTCTCCTGACTTTAATCCAATAGAACATCTCTGGTCTATTTTGAAAATTAGGGTTCAGGATCACAAACCATCAAGCATTCAGCAATTACGACAAGTTGTTGTAACTGAATGGGACAAAATCGCACCAGAAACGACTGCTAAGCTTGTCCAGTCAATTCCACGACGATGTCAAGCTGTCCTAGAAGCCAAGGGAGGTCACACGAAATATTGAATGATTTTCAGGATTATGGTGGATATACTTTTTTTGCATTATTTTTTATCGTTTTCTTATATATTTGGTCTCAGACACGAACAGTTCGTGCTTTTACATCAAATTATCGTTATTTGAGTTTCTTTTTATCCCTTGAGAAATAAACTTAATATTAAAAATCGTTTTTCAATGTTTTGGTGGATTATTTGAAGCAAATGTGCCAAGTGAGAAGGGGTGGATAAACTTTTTTTACATACTGTACATGTCGAAATATTCTTTTTTCAGAATACTTTCTGCATTTTAATAATCAGTTGGCTTTCTAGGACGCTCCATTATCGGAAAATCTTTTTGGACATACTTTCAACCAAGTTCTTTAAAATTTCCTTTTCAAAATCCTACCACGCTTCCAAAACTGCCACTTTAAGCTCAGCAATACTGTTGTACTGCTTTTTGTTGGCGTAGATCCGTCGAACTATGATTTCCCAGATGTTTTCGTCTGGATTTAGATCCAGACTAGGGGCTGGCCACCACAGGAGATCAATTTTTCGGTCATCAAACCAGGATTTTGTAGCCGTACTGGAGTGAATGCTGGCATTATCCTGTTGAAACATGAATGTTTTGCGACGATACTTTGCTTTAAACGGAACTAATTAGCTGTTATGGACCTCAAAATACTCCGTAGACTTCATCTTATAAAATGTGAATGCCACATTAAGCTTTCCTTTAGCCCAAAGCCAAGCCAAAGAATTAAAGATACTCCTTCGAAATTACGTCTGGAGATACTCTGGTCTTCCGTAGATAATGCCAATAACCAGTAATTCCATCGGGATCATCTAGATTGAATTTCTTTTGATCGGAAATGATCACCTAGAGTTTTCGGACTTGTCTGCAAAGCCGTCCGAATTGTTTCTTTACAGACTGGCAAACTGAGAGTAGACTCGATTTGAGAGAATGATATGATGGAATTACAGGAAAAAATTCACAATGCTTCGCTTATCCCTCGGTGACAGCTTCAATTTTCTCGGCTTTCGTGTGGTCGTAGCATATATTTCTGGATCCTTTAATTAATTTCGTATGACTTTATCCGATCGGATGAGTCTACGTTCAATATCTCGAATTGAAACACATTCCTGCTTACAGGCTTCAATCATTCCCTCCTCTTTCTCATTCAAAACACTTCCACTCGGTATTCTTAAGCAGGATTTACTTTATAAAATTCTACAAACCAAAGCAATACCTTATGCGCGGCTATAGAAAATGAACGCTAAAATTAATGAAAACACAGTAATTTGACAACTGTAACACAAACACTATCAAACTACAGTATGCAAAACATACGTTTCACTAATACAAACAGACACACATCGTTGCATCCATTGATTGCACCACGAACATCGTACACGGAAGAAACAAAGTACCCAAAATTAAGTTCATTACACCCAACTCTGGAGTTCCGTGCGGGAAGCCAAATTTGAGTATATGCCATAGTACTCAAATTTGAGTAACTGTATTCAAAGTTTATGGTGGGTAAATTTCACCTAATGCAATAAAATTTGTAAAAAACAAATAGTTAGCAAATGTTTTATAACATATAAAATAAAGTGCCATTCTCGTGATGATAGAATAAAAACATAAATTTTCTTGATAATTTTATTGATTTTGTTTATTTACGGCTAGTTTAGTTCCGTAAAATATTTATTGTTTTTCTGTACTTAAATCTGATATACGTCAAATAATAAAAGTATGCAAACGACTTCCATTTTTACTCAAAAATGAGTTGTCAATGAAGTACTTACCGATTGAGTAATCTTCACCTAATGTGCAGAATCAAATTTACCCATCTCTTCAGTTCAACAGTACTCAATTTTAAGTTTAAAAATACTCAATTTTAAGTTTAAAAATACTCAATTTTAAGTATTTTGTTTCTTCCGTGTAAGGTCTGTAAAATTAGGTGTGTGACTATAGAAATTAGTCACAGTTTATAACGATTTGCATCCTTATTTGCATTTATTGAATTGCCCCGAATATTGTTTACAAGGGAAACCCAAGTAACAATTTTATTCCTCGGCTCGGCCTAGTTTTATTTCAGCCGTATAGCGCTTCACATTTCAATGATTTCTTATACTTTAATATGGCGATTGAAAGAAATCACAGTTTTTTTTTTCCAAAAAACCAACTGACCATAATAAGATAATATAAAACAGCATTTGAAAATAGCATTTTAGTAGTTCATAAAGTCAAAATAAAACCTTTGGTAGGAGTAAAAGGAATTTAAGCAGACAAGGTTTCAAGATCGTTGTAAAGAAGCTGTGTAGGTTCTCATAAACCTGACTAAAATATAAAAACTATTGGCACCTCTTAATACCATATTTAAACCAAATTGATTTCCAATGGCGTTCATAAAACTTTAATAAAACTTAATAAAGTTTGATGGCTTGTGCAATGTTACTTGGGAAGCCCATGGCGCACTTTGATCATTACAAAGAAGTGATCTCATGACGTGCTCCGGGAAACCAGACGACAAGCACGTCACAGGAGGTCCTAACTGCCCGGCCTACAAGGGTAAACCAACAAGCTAAACACAGTGCAAGTAACCCAACAGAACCTAAACCACTGTGAGGCGCCTCAGAAACTGCTGTGTCAGGCAGTTAACAAGTCAGGAGCGGATATCGCGATAATATCCGACCCATACCGTATCCCTGTCGACAACGGAAACTGAGTTACGGATAGGTCTAATAAGGCGATACTATGGATGACGGGCAAGTTCCTAGTTCATGAGGTTGGGTCCACCTCAAACGATGGCTTTGTGGTCGCAAAAGTGAGGTTCATTTGCAGCTGCTATGCGCCGCCGATATAGTCGATTGACCAGTTCTCACAAATGGTAGATCGGATGAACGCCTAGGCAATGGAGTATGCAGCCGCCTTACCAACCCAAGGAGCCAGATATTGTTTGAGGTCATGACAAGGCTCAACGTAGACCTGACCAACGTAGGTACCTACCAAAGAAACGGAGTGAAGTCGATTATCAAAGTGACGTTCTGCAACCCCAGGCTGTTGAACAAGTGGAGGATGACTTCACCTATAGCGACCATCTGGCGGTTCGCCATAGCATCACCCACAGCGTGAGGCAGCGCGCAGAGAGAGGAGCACCCATTCCATTCGTCCCAGATGGAGGACGTCGATAAAGAAGTATTCAAAGAGGCGCTAGAGCGGAACTGAGCGCTACCCAACATCCCTGCGGTATTCAACTCATAGCACTACTGACACGAGTGTTCGACGCAACCATGCCCAGAAAGGTTGAACTCAGGGATGGAAGGTCGCCGGTGTACTGGTGGACGGAGACGATCGCTGACCTCCAGAGAACCTGCCACCGAGCTAGAAGGAGGATGCAAAGCGCGTGGTCGGACCCTGAAAGGACGGAGCGTAGCGAGGTGCTAGCCACAGCTAAGGCTGCTCTTAAGAAAGAGATAAAGGCCAGAAGCCGAGCCTGCTTCGAGGGTCTGTGTTCGATAGCCAACGCGAACCCATAGGGTGACGCCCATCGGGTGGTAATGGCAGAAACCAATGGCATGACAGCTCCAACCGAGCAATCACCAGAGCTATTACAGGTCATCATTAGGGGACCCTTTCCGAGCCATGACCAGAGATTCTAGCCTCCCATAACGGCAGAATTGCCCCACGATAATGGCACCGTGGACGTAAGGGACCGAACAACCGTCACAAACGAGGAACTCATCGCGATAGACAAATCGCTGAAGGTAAACAATGCACCAGGACCTGACGGTATACCGAACCTGGCCATCAAGACGTCTATTTCGATGGTGCCCAGAATGTTCACGGCGACGATGCAAAGATGTCTGGATGAGGGCGTCTTCCCGGAAGCCTGGAAAATCCAGACTCTAGTATTGCTACCGAAGACAGGGAAGCCACCGTGGGACCCATCGGCATATAGACCTATATGCCTGTTGCATACAGCGGGTAAAGTGCTCGAAAGTTATGAACAGATTGGCAAAATATACGGAGGGTATAGGCTGTCTGTCAAAAAACTAGTTTGGCTTCCGTAAAGTGAAGTCGACGGTGGATGCCATTCAGTCCGTCACCCGAACGACTAAAGTGGCAGTGCAGCGCAAGAGGCGAGGTGTCCGCTACTGTGTTGTGGTAACGCTTGACGTGCGGAATGCGTTCAATAGCGCCAGTTGGGTGGCTATCGCTGACTCGCTTCAACGCCTTCATGTTCCGGGATACCTGTACAAGATTCTGGGAAGTTATTTCCAGAATAGCGCACTGGTGTACAATACAGAGGTAGGCCAGAAACGTGTTCAGATCACCGCAGGCGTCCCGCAAGGTTCTATCACGGGCCCGGTGCTATGAAACACGATGTACGACGAGGTACTACGGCTTGAATTCCCGAACGGGGTGAAGATTGTCGGGTTTGCAGACGACATCACCTTAAAGATATGTGGTGAATCCATCGAAGTGGTTGAGCTAACGGCCTCGCACTTCATTGGCGTTGTGGAGAGATGGATGAGCACCAGGAAACTGGAGCTAGCCCATCATAAGACTGAGGTTACGATTGTTAACAACCGAAAATCGGTTGTACACGCGACGATTAGTGCAGTTAACTGCACAATTGAATCGAAGAGGCCTTTGAAGTACTTGGGGGTCATGATCGATGACAAGTTGTCATTCACCAATCACGTCGACTACGCCTGCAAGAAAGCCTTTATGGGTCTATCGGCATTATTCCGCATGATGTCGAATAGCTCAGCGATACATGGGAGCAAGCGCAGGCTCCTGGCTAGCGTCGTCTCGGTAAGCTCGAATATACTCACAGGCTAATGTGTCTGAGAGTGGTCAGCGCCTACCGCACAGTTTCACGCGACGCGGTATGCGTTCTAAAAGAGGAATGCGTTCATAAAAGAGGATACAGAGTACTTCGAGCAAATTGGTACAAGAGGTATTCTTAAGACCACCAGAGTTACATCGATGGCCAGGTGGCAGAGGGAGTGGAATATTTTCACCAAAGGTCCCACCGACTAATTCCAAAAAATATCTGGATGGGTCGATTGGCGTCATGGGGAAGTCACCTTCCACTTGACACAGATACTGTCAGGCAACGGCTGCTTCAGACAGTATCTGCAAAAGTACGGGCACGCAGAGCCCTCTGCGTGCCCCGTATGCGCGGCAGCGGACATGTATTCTTCGTTTGCCCCCGCTTCAACGACGCGAGGAACGGCATGATGGCCGTGAGCGGTTGGGACACGACCTCGGACAATCGCGTCCACAGAATGTGTATCCAGAAAACAGGATACTTGGGAAGTGGTAAAAACGGAGGCCTCCCAGATTGTTTTTAGAGCTACAGGGCAAGTGGCGAAATGACCAGCGACAGGCCAGAGGGATCATCTAACTACTAAAGCCCTAAGTAGTTAGACATAAGCGGGTGCTTAACGCACAATAGCCCCCTTCTCGAAGTGATTGGTTCCGGTGTTTCCGGGGGTCGAGGCACGGGTGGGTTTTCAGTGGGTCGAGGAGTTGGCATCCTCTGGATGTTAACTACTACGCAGGGGTCACTCATATGCCGGAGAAATGAAATAATCGACTAGTTTTAATCCTCCTCACCAGAGGTGGGATCTACCCATCGATCTGAAATGTCGTTTGACCAACGATAGGACCAGACGTCGATAGTAACCGAAAAGTTGCGCTCCGTATAGATCTAAATTATCATTAGTTTGACATATACGTGCCGTTCAATACTATCTTATTACTGGATAGAAATTTCGAGAGCATTAACAATTGTGTATTTACCATCAATATAGTACCGGAATAAGTTACATAGAGACATTAAAATGGGTGAATAAATCACATTCGGAAACACATTCGTACTAAAGCTCGTCAAGTGAAAGTGTAAACTACTATCACCACAAAGTGCCAGTTCAATCGTCTAAACTCGTTATAATCGAATAAAATTATGTACAACATTGCCAGATTTTCAACATTGCTATCCAGGAGAAACCAAATTTAATACATAAATGCCTTTTCGTAAAAACATAACATAATGAATGGGTGAGTTTTCATTTATCAATGCGTTGCAAGATTTTTCAATTGACGCATTAAAAACTCAGATCCAGTAGGCCTTGTTTAAGATCATTAATAGGACCGACAAATTGATGAAAATTTCAGTCGCCCATAATTTCGCAAAAAAAAAAACATCTTATCGGACCTATTGAGTTGAGCTGTCACATACTAATGCCCAGATTCAAGCTTCATGCATTCATAAAGAAGTAATTGCAGGCAGATTATCACCATAATGTCACTGCCAGACAGTGTGGGAGTTAGATATTTCATATACATACACCCCCACCACGGATTGACTGTTTGATATGACACACATCCCGAGCCGACTTTCATGCTTCATGTTTTTCAAATTTGTATTCCAATTTGGTCTGTGGGCTGCTCTTGGCCCTGATAAGCTGTTTTTCTTCGTTATTAAATTTTGATGTTCACAGTTCTGGTGACCTTTTGGGATGGTACAACACGCCTACATGCCATGCCATTCGAAGAGAGCTACCATGGACGTAAAAAAGTAGCAATAAAAATAATAAGAATGATGAGCGTGCATCTAATAAAAGCTCCTGAATTTTATTCCTTTATTGATTATTCAAGAGCCCAGAACTGCTTCTCGGCCAGAAGCAATGGTTTTGTACGGTTGCGGTATGTTTGTATGTAGGACGTGGAGTGATGAAGAGAATTCTGATGGAGGTAGCGGGAACGGTGGATGATTGTAGTGTTGACGTACCGTTTCCGCCGGTAAGGTGTGGTTAAGTTAGAATCGGAATTCGTTTGGCGTGAGAACTTTTTGCTAGAAATCCAGAGTTATGTTTTCTTTGATATTTTGGTATGTATTATCTTTCTGGAAGCAGATGGGTAACACTGGACATACATTATCGTCAAAAAGTACCGGAAATTTGTAATTTAAATGAACCACTCTCGAACGGTCTGCCTTTTTTTTTTCTTATGTTGGTACATCTTAAACTGACATCTATTAAAAATGATTGCGCGATTAGTGTTTTGGCCAAGATTTTTCATTAGGGCCTAACTGACAATCGTAAACAACGGATTCTTCCGTAAATTTCGCGTGTGTAAGCCTTCAATTGTATCGGATAGGTGAACTCTTCCTCTACGAAATGTCTGTGGTGCATTGATTAGGTGAGTTTTCAATGACGAGAAATTCGCTGAAAAAAGCCGTTGCTAACGTTTGTCATTTAGGCCCTAATGAAAAGTCATTGTCGATTTGTTCAGCAGCTGTTAACATCGATCAAATTTTAGTTTTTTGTCGTATTTCACCATGAATAATTTTGTTGAGCAAAGAGTTTGTTTGAAATTTTGTGTTTACAACGAAATTTCTTGTGCGGAATCGTTGAAAATATTGTAGAAAGCTTAATGTGTATCTGCTCTTTCAAAAACCAGAGCATACGATTGGTGTGAGAAATTTAAAAATGTCCGTGAAGTGATCGAAGACTTGCCTTGCTTAGGACGCTATTTAACATCGATTACCGACGGAAATTGTGCTTGAAAATAGAGATGGCACGTCGTCCCTAGTAGCACGCTTGTTGCCATTCAGTTGAGATAACATAAATATTACTTGCTAAGTCATATTCAAGTTACTATAACTAATTATGATCGTAGTGTGCTACTTGGGGTACTAATGTGATACCGGCGCGTGAGATTTGTACATTCACAGAGGATACAACCATAACTAACCGCACATAAAGCTAAGTGCTCTTTTACTCGGTGGTAAATAGACAGAGTTAAAGTGTGCGCCTGTAATGGGATGGCTCGGAGTGTGTGAATCACTCTCTCCTTTGAACGACCGCTCTCACGTGCTCGCATCTGTCTTCGCCTACGTGCTCGCGCATGCGATCGCTGCCGCGTACACTGGTGCGAGGACGTGCCAATGCTCTTTCTGTGATTCGCTGGTGCGGTTGATTACGAAATGTCGCCGGAGTTTTAGAAAATGTCCGAAAAAAAGTAATCACTTCTGTAAATTAGCAGAAGAGCCCACGCCAGTGAGCTCACTGGGGCGCACGTGCAGGGAGTTTATTTGCATTCACTGCAGTGAATTTGAGAGCTCTTCTTCTCACTATTCAAAATGCCACTTCGGGGAAAGAGATTCGAGGTTATAAAACATAATAGGACGAAGGAACCGAAAGCCACCCTTCCGGTGGCAATTGTGTATGGATGACTGAGTCAAGCATTGGCACATGTGCGTCACTTCTACACTCAGCGGAATAAACTTATTCTTATATTCTTGAGATTTCATAATGATTTTTTGCCACAAGAAATCATTATGAATTTCATAAATTTTCCTTATGGAATATACTGATGTTGTAAAAATAAAAATATGGAGCAACCTGGAATCGAACATTGAAGGTATAGTTACCTGTGGTTTAACCACTAGTCCACCTCAACGCTTGTATCCAGGAAAGGTTAAAGGTGTAAAAGAACAAAGTCGACTAAAACAAAAGTACTTCTAAGTCACACTCATGAAATTCAAAAGCATCGTTTATAAGTTGTATCTTTTGAAATTCTTAAGTTTATTTGTAAGAGTGTAATGGGTTTTTGGTTGAAGGAGACAAAATAAATTTGCAATAAAATTCAGAAAATTTTGTTTTATTGACACGTTCCTGGTACTCTTTGACCATAGTGCATCCGACATGTTCACGATACACCGGTGAAAGAGTTAAGATTCTGACTTGAACATCATATGACACCTCTAATGACAGGAGTATTCAACAATAAGTTCATTGATGGTCAAATCCATTGCATAAGATCACATCGATCCCATGCACAGCTTGCGCGATTTGGCGAAAAGATTCTCTGCGCCGTACAGTACGGTTCAACGAATTCGTCGGGGTGAAGGTTTCCAGTCGTAAAATGCCAGCAAGCAACCCAACAGGACCCTGAAACAGAACATTCGACGTTTTCGGAGCTGAACCTTTTGCTAAACGAGGTATACTAGCATCTAATTTCCCATTGAAGTTTGTAGACGGTGTTATCAATAACCAATATGTAACTAGCGATTTGAAATGGTTTCACTGTTGTAGAACCCTTAGGTTCGAAGTGCACCCTGCAGTCTGCAGCTTGCCATGATTCTTGCGCTTTTCGGTACCTTTTGGTACTAGTATCGTTGTTGATGTTTTGATTCGCTATGTTATTTTGACACAATATTTTAAGGGTGCGCTGGTGTGAGTTACGTTATTAGGGGCGAACCATTAAGCTTGGGACCGAGCTTGGGACTAGAACTTCCTGAGCCAAGAAATATTTACATTTCCTACATGACTATCCACCCGCTGGTGTTGTGTTATCGTTTTGGTGAAGAAGAAAGGAGCTGGTAACACTTCCTGTCCTTCGGTTCAGGAAGGGGTATGGGCGCGTTCAAAAGCAGAAACATCAAGACAACACAGAGCAATAAGTAAAGAACGTATAAACCCTAACCAATTTTACTTTCAGCCAAATTTTCTCACACAAGGTAAGCAATCAAATGACCACTACAAAATATACTGAATATCCACGACCTAATATAACTGGGAAATAGAAGGACCATCAGGGCACTCAAGTGAAACGATCTGGATAGGGAGCATGGGACTGCCTCCTCCCCATTGTTAACATTTCGCGGAACGAGGGCGGGCTCTTCGATCCTATCTATTGGGTTTATTCTGTCAATCGAGGGGTCGATTCTAATGCTGTGTGTGAACTTGCTTTTGGAAGGAGATTCTTTTCCCTATATTCGCGGATTTCGCGTAATATATCTGCGTACGGGCCTACCCACACGTTTTTGGCCCTTCATACAGGAGCTTGATGATCACAAACACTGCTATGTGAAATTCCACTACTATGGGAAGTAACCTTCCTACAATAGATGGTAGTACCATAGACTAACTCTAAGACCAGTAGGTCCCATACAAAAACGATTTTTTTCTTGGCTCAGTCAGTACTAGCACATAGGTCCCAAGCTCGGTCCCAAGCTTCATAATGCGCCCCTAATAAGCAACTCACACGAACACACTCTCAAATATTGTGTCAAAATAACACAGCAAATCAAAACAAAGGCGCAAATATGTACAGCAAGGTGCTGGCTTCAAGGTGTAATTCGGACCAAGGGGTTCTACAACAGTGAACCAATTTCAAATAGCTAGTTAACGTGACAAGCTATCTCTTTTCTCAACTTTGACTACACGGCGGGACAATTTAACTCAATTTGAGAGGCCACTTTATTCAGGGGGACTCCACTTTTTACGAAACTGAGTCGCAGTTCCCATGCGATTGAGTAAAGTGGATACACACATTGAGTTCAATTTGAGGCCGGGTACGAGCTGCTCTCTCTGGTATTCTAAGTAGCGCCTGCACGGCCGCAAATTGAACTCAATGTGAGTGTAGCTCATCTTTTTACGAAACTGAGTTGCAGTTCCTATGCGACTGAGTAAAGTAGCTTCTCAAATTGAGTTAAATTGTCCTGCCGTGTGTAAATTGTGATGAGAACACATCATATACTCAACAACCCTCAAAAGTGCTCGAACGCACACAACAACATCGTTCAGGCTGCTCTTGCTTTGAAAGATAGAATAGCTCATCTGACAGCACACGGCGGGACAATTTAACTCAATGTGAGTATCCACTTAACTCAGTCGCATGGGAACTGCGACTCAGTTTCGTAGAAAGTGGAGGTACTCAGTCTACGAGTGACTCCACTTTTTACGACACTGAGCCCCAGTTCCCATGTGACTGAGTGAAGTGGCCTCTTAAATTAAGTTCAATTTCTGACCGCGAGCAGCTATCTCGTGGATTTGCTCTCTCGGATCTCCTTATGCTCTTCCCGCCTGTTGATAAGTGGGCATCTGACGGCATCGTTCTCTATCCAGCGTTCGGTAAGACAAGGGGACCCGATCTCAATGCATTTGTTTGTGTTGTATTTGCACCCGTTAGGGGTCTCCCTAGAACGAGTGGGCGGCACTGACTTGATTGTGGCATATGCGGAAGATATCAGCGTCATCGCTACATCAGCACATACATTTCAAACGATGCGGGACTTAATTGATAATTTCGGGCATGAATCAGGATCTGTGGTCAACTAGAATAAGACGACGTTGATTGATGTAGGTTTCGTCAATAGGAACCCGATCCATGTGGACTGGAAAGCACGGAAAACAAAATCAAAGTTTAAGGGGTGATCTTTGTTAATTCTATACGGCTCATGATCACTCTCAACTTGAACGTACTCCCGCAGCCCGCATACATTCGATGCGCACGATTTCCCTTCATCGTAAAGTAATCCTCCTAAACATTTATCACGGCCAAGGTATGGTATTTATCTTCCGTATTGCCGCTGTAATGTGTCCATACATTCAAAATAACCGCAACGAAGGGGAGTTTTCTGTAGAGGAGACAACCAGCGCGTGTGCCAAGGCAACAACTGGCTAGACCATGCGAGCAAAGAGGACTAAAGCTGCAGCTGCCTGCGCTTAAAGCTAACGTACTGCTGATTAACGGCCATCTCCAAAATATCGAAACCCTTCCTTTCTTACCCAAGGAAATCCCCTTCCTTCCCCTGCTGATCTACCCTGCCTTAAAAAAATCCTGCAAATTTCGTTTGCCTGGAATTACGGCCTCTCTATATCCAACAACATCCTTACTCCGATCTAATTCATTGCTTCTACATTGAACAAACTGACCAACCGAGAGTAGAACGGAATCATCCCGCTGTGAACTGGAGGCGCATTTGGCTCAATATTGGAAGTAGAGTGCTGACATCAACGCAACGAAGCAGCTGGTACCTTCTGTTAACCGAAAAGATAGAACACAGATTATTGTGGCACACCATTCGGCACGCAGAAAACGAGCGGTGCCTACACTGCAATGGAGCAATAAAACACTGTTTCTGAGCGAGTGTCCACGAGTGAATGCTTCATGGTCGCATTTGCAGAACATGTTGACGACAATTTTCTACGACCGAAGGCTCTAATTTGGGGATCTCATTCATCCAGTTTTGGACATCATAGGCAGAAGATAGAAAAATGAAATATTAAAACATTACATCAACTACGTCACCCTTATCAGAAATTGTTATAACGCAGAAACGTTTGCATTAAAAAAAATGGACAAAAATTGCCGATTTTTTATGGGTTTACCTTCACCCGAACTGACAAAACTACCCATGCAGCATCAATCATAGTAACCCATGAGTCAGTAGACAAAATTTACAGCTCTATCAGCCGAACTCGAGCCGTGATGGCAAAAACAGTGAAGCAACTCCGTTCAGAAGTATGCGCGTTCAAAGAACGGCACCCCACCGCGTTGAAAACGGACATCGAGCGGCACTTTGTGGACGCCGAACACCCTCGTTCCGTTAACATCTCTGCACTATTGGACAGCAATCAGAGTATCGTAAAAAAGCCCGGTTCCAGACGGCTGACTACCCTGAGCGACAAGAAGATCCAAATGATGCTGAAGAGGAGTACCGAGGGAAAAGGGGCTACATCGCTGCGTGCGCTTGGCTGGGAGGCTGGTTCAACCGGCAAAACAGTGAAAAAGTACTTGGCAAACATGAACATACATGTCAGAAAACGGGAGTCGCGTCCACTGGTTTCGGAGCTGCAGGCAATTACGCAGCGGCAGCGGCTGAATAAGAAGGTCATCTCGATTTTCCCGGCGAATCGCGACGTGGCGGTGGTGATGGATGACGATACCTATCTCACCCTGGATGGCAACGACTGGCAGGGCACTTCGTATTTAACTTCCCCCACGAAGGAAGTGAGCTCCGAGTTGAAGTTCATTTCACACACCAAGTTCCCCAAGAAGGTGCTGCTGTGGCTTCTTTTGCTGCGGACTGGCCTAAACTGGGAAATTTATAGTACGAAATGCCTGCCGGAAGTTGCGTCGTTCATCAAGAAATACCATAAGAGAGAAGACGCGGGGTTCTGATCGTTGGAGGAGATGGAGCAGCTGAATATCAATGTGGTACCCAAGTCGGTATACCCGCCCAGTGTCCCCAGCTGCGTCCCATCGAGAATTCCTGGGCCAACCTGAAGCGTACTTCAACAATTTTGTCGCAAAAAAATGAGGAGGAATTGATAAATAAAACGAAGAAAGAACTCAAAAACATGCCTGCACGCATGTTTTCGTCCGCCATGGCGAATGTTCAGGTTAACTGCCGGAAGGCCGCTCGCAAGGGCGTAGCATTTTTTTGCAAGTAAGCTTAAATAATTACCTCCCATGGGAAATTTATCTAAAGCAATTATCTGTCTTAGCTTTTTTAATATCACCATCCGAAAAAAATACTTTTTTTAATGCAAACGTTAGACGTAGGCGAAATAGATATTTATTTACATTTAATTTCACTGTGATCTTTTTTTTTATACAAATTCAACCAAAATAAACAATTTTTTTCGCTAAAAAAAGCATGAAGCTTTATTTCAATTTAATGATTTTGTTGTATTAGTTCATCAATGTTTAGAATTTTTACAAATGCATATAGTTGATTGAAGTAAACATTTTGTTTTGTAAAATAAATCACAAGGTTCAATCTTATAAAAAAAATATTGCAGGAAATGCACCACCTTGTAGTTGAGCCTCTAAAATTATGTAGGTGAAGATTTCTCAAAACAATTTTCCTTTAATATAATTAAGCGGTTCTGCTTAAAATGCCGGGCTCAAACTGAACCACACTTTACTTCTCTGCTTCTGCAATAGCAAGTTTTTCTCTCTAAGACCAGTGTGGTGAATTGCCTGCTTTAGCCAGACTGACAGGCGGAGTCCGGAATTGTTGTTTTAATTTTGTGCGTTTTTGAAACTCTACGCAATGAAATTCGCTAACACACCCACTACGGTGGGAAATTTGTTTAACCTGCGATGAAGCGATGAAAATTGCGGCCTGATGGGCCGAAACGAGTTGCGTTTACCAAACTCTCAATGATTTTTCAATTAATGCCAAAAGTTTTACTATGAATTAAGTCACACTCAATTAAAATTCTAAGCAGGAAGAAAAGTTGAGGAGGTATGCTAAAGGAAGAGAGAAACGACGCATGGTTATGAGGTTGGCAAAAAGAACGTAAGTCACAAGATGATTAATTTCGTGTGCGCCTTAAGAAAGGGAAGGATAACGGCAAATTGAAATGGGTAAGGCATCTTCAAGTAAAGGTGTATGAAATTTTTATTATTTTCAATTCAGTTTACGGTGCTACTGGACATTGTCACCCAAAGAAAATAACAGTGAATTTTCGCTTTGTTAGCAAAACAGACCATTCGCTTATTCCTGAACAAAAGTGATTAACTAAAGGTCAACGAACGACTTGATTTTTTGAGTCTAGACATGTTCAACAAAACAAGTCATTTTGTTTGAATGCGGGTGGCTTATGGGTCAGTTGTGAGCTTATGGTGTGTCCAAAAAATTATTGCATCTTAACAAAGAGTTCGTCATTCCTTCTAACAATCCATTTTGCCCGATGCAATACAACCTCGCATCCTGTTTGGTAATACCATGCATTTACCGACAAGGCTTGTCGTGTCCCCAAATGGAAGTTGGTTGTTCAAATCTTTTCATTTACATTCCTTACTATATGCCAAATAGTGTTTAATTGTTTTGCATTTGAAGTACGTTTTAGATCTATAAACGTTAATTGCTTCTAGGTAGTTCTATAACTAGTTCATAACCTAAATTAAAATACAATATATAAACACAACTTATGTCCTTTTACAGAACATAAATTTTAGTTAACTTTTTCAATGCAAATCAATCTAAATCAAATTACCCAGCATGGAAAAAATCCTGTTTACCTACTATCTTGATAAGCTTTCTGCCTTATCGTAATGCATTTCTGGACTAGAGTGCTCTGATTTATTGTTATACTTTATTGTTTTTCTCGTGTTGAATAGTCAACAAGCAAACTTTCCTCTGTAAATCTCATTTATATAAGCCTCGTCTAACGAAACAAATAATAAAATTTTGGAGTTTCAAAAAGAATTATTTTGAGAAAAGATGTTGCCCAACCCGTTCATCGTAAATTTTTTATCCGTCATCAGAGCCAGCCGTTCTGGCTCGATTAATCAACGATAATGACTGGGTCTCCGGGCCGAGGTTTTTTGTTGTTGTTTTTACTTCTTCCAAAAGAATGCCCATTCCCAATGTTTCAAGAGTGGTTGTTTCACTTTTGATTAAACGAAGCTGTGGGTGTTCTATGATAAGTGGTGGAGGCTGAACCGTCATTTAAAAGCTTAGAAGTGGAAAGTTTATTCAAGCGAGGATCGCTAGAACAAAAGAAAACAAAAATTACCCCTCAGTATCATGGCCGATTTGCATCGCCACTTACATTTTTTGTAGACACAAATTTAACAATCTACGAAGATTTTACATGCCAAACTTTAATAGAATTCTTGTTACTCATTGTTTCAAATCTTCAAGCCAAAATAAAATTCTCGAATTAAGGAATAAACCGGAAGTATAATGCACTCTAAGATCAGTGTAGGCTATTATTAGGTCAATCGGTTAATGTCAACACCAACAAATTTCCAATTTCGATGTTGTTTAGAAGCAAAAATAACAAATCCTGTTCGGGAAAACATTTTATTCTTGATTTTGAATAAATCTACGTTAAACTACGCACATAAAGGGTGTACCGTCTCGATTTGCATCACGGAAAAAAACGCTGTAGAAAATTATCCATTGGGTATTTTCTCTTGAAAATTTGGGTAGAAGTAGTTTAGAGTGTTTTTTTTTGTATTTTTATCGCTGTCAGTTTTTCGAAAATTGGAAAAAATGGCGTCACCCGAAAAGCAACGTCGCGAATTGATTTTGCGCAAGCACCTGGAAAATCCTCAACTCTCTCATCGGGACATCGGAAAACAACTCGGAATCGTGCAGTCAACGGTGAGTCGTGTGATTAAACGTTACTACGAAACTCTGAGCATCGAACGGAAGGAGAAATGCGGTCAGAATGGATGTTCTATTAGTGATCAGGATCACAAGCGTGTCGTGAAAGCGTTTGAATGGAATCCCAATGTCAGGGATGTGGCCAAAAAGTTGAATCTGTCCAAGTCTTTCGTTCAGAGAGCCAAGGACCGGGAGGGACTGCATACGTACAAAGTGCAGAAGGCTCCAAATCGTGACGAACGGCAAAATACGGTGGGAAAGTCACGGACCCGGAAACTGTACACCCAGATGCTGACGAAGCCTCATTGTCTCATCATGGATGATGAGACTTACGTCAAGGCGGACTTCCGGCAGCTTCCGGGGCTACTGTTCTTCACCGCCCAGCACAAGTTTGATGTTCCGGAGGAAGTAAGGAAGCAGAAACTTTCAAAGTTTGCCAAGAAATACATGATTTGGCAAGCGATCTGCTCATGTGGCAAACGGAGTGCGCCGTTCGTGACTACCGGGACTGTAAACGGGGAGATCTACCTCAAGGAGTGTCTACAGAAGCGTCTGCTTCCTCTGTTGAAGCAACACGAGGGCCCTACGATCTTCTGGCCGGATCTAGCTTCGTGCCACTATTCAAATGTTGTCCTGGAGTGGTACGAAGCCAACGGGGTCACTTTCGTACCCATAGACACGAACTCCCCAACGCACCGGAACTAAGGCCCATCGAAAAATACTGGGCTATTATGAAGCAGGCACTACGGAAGCATCCCAAGGAGGTCAAATCTGAGGAAGACATGAAGAAAAAGTGGGTTTCCGTACAGAAGAAGCTGCAGCCAGATGTTGTACAGAACCTAATGAGTGGAGTTAAGCGTAAGGTGCGAGCGTACGGTTATGGTATTGAAGTTGAATGAAATAAATATGCCAAAAGCTTACTAATGAGTTATATTTTATTGTCTGAAAGTTTGAAAAGGATCGGTCAACTAGGTAATTTTCTGCAGCATTTTTCCCTGCTGCAATTTAATGTGGGACACCCTTTATAGCCTAACAAAAACAAAATTGTTTCTGGAAAACTTGGTTTGTTTTTGCAAATTTGAAATGCATTGCAACGTTCATAATTCCTTAGCATGGCAGTGTAAATATATATACCTGGAAGTTAATTAAAGTCCCCAGGTAACTAATACGCATTAGTATATGCAGTAAATCAACCCTAAATGTGCATTCCGGATGCTACAAGCATTATATTAGCATTATATAAGCATCTTGAAGGCTATCTGTTGAAAAGTTGGATTTCAAATACTATTTAAATGCTGGAAGTCGAATGCAAAATATCATTTTTCCTTTCACGCCATTTCCGACTAAGCACTTGTAATAAAGACAAAATTTGTGTTATCAGAAAGAACAGACAAACCCCCACCAATCTACGAAATATTTCATTCGTTCAGGAGGTGTAGGTATTTAGGGATTTCCAGGTTTTGCCACGAACAATTCTTTCTAAACACAGTGTGAAAGAAACAAGTAAATGTCTGCGTTATCTGATGTACATATATAGAATGCTAAATTTGGCATAAATTTATTGGATATTTCAAGTAAATTGAAGCCAGATATCGCCTTAATTAGGTCTATTGTATGAAATATTGCAAACAAGGTAGTATGGCCTATTCGTTGTTTACGCGTTCTTTGGCTTGCAATAGAACGAGGGAAAATTTTACGCATCTGTTAAAACACAATTTTCTGCCAAGAAAAAAAAATACGAATATCGTAACAAAGTAGAGGCGCATCAAACATGTCAAAAACATGATGTTATTTGAAATTTTATTCGAAAAGCGAACGTACACAAAATAGACGAAAAAACGTGGATCGTTGTGATAAAGAATGTATCGAAAATGAGCTATCCACGTACAATTGCGTTGTACGCGTGTATTTGTGATGGTTTTAATTTGTTCAGCATAGCGTGGTGTGCGTTTGACTATCATATTTTGATTGTTTACTTGTTTGCACGGTTTAAATTCTCCGTTTTTTAAATTTCGCCATATGGCCATATGGCCTTGTGATAAGGGTGTAGCTATGCGATAAATGACGAAGTACTTTGGACTTTATCACTCGAGTGTAAAATCCAACATAAGCAAGAACACTGTTCTTTGGATGAACACTGTACTTTGGATAATGCACATAAGGGAACGTCTTTTAATTACGTCACGCAACAAATGACTATTTAAAACCCCCTCGCTTGTCACATTATGTGTATGGACCAGCAAATTTTATTGTATGGATCGTCACGTTTTCCCAACCCCCCCCCTTACTGCGTGACATAATTAGTGGACCTTCCCTTAAGTGATTGCTAGATTTGGCAGTAAATAATGGGATATTTCATGTAAATTTAAGCAAGATAATGCCTGAATCTTGCCTGTTGTAAGATTGCATACATTGTTGTATGGCGCATGGAAGATTGCAAACAATTTCATTTTTCACGCCTCGTTTGGGTTAGAATTAAACGAGAGGAAATTTTACGCGCTTTTTATAATTAATTATTTTTTCTGTGTACGAGAAAGAATGTCTGCAAAAGCGGTTGCTACCGTTTATCAGAAACCACGACTCTCCAGCTCTGTTTTGACCTGATTTGGCCTCTTGTCACTATGCGAAATCCGACCTGGAATGGTATAAGGTACAAGAGGTTAAATACGTGCCAAAAACAGCCACTCCACCAAACTGTCCAGAACATCGGCGAATTGAGAAGTTCTGGGCTCTAGTCAAGCGGAAACTCTTCGAAACAAAGAAGAAAGCAAATGGTACCGATGATTTCAAGAGAAGATGGAGAATTGTCACGGCGGGCTTATCTGAGGATACCGTACGGAATCTGATGGCGGATTTACCACAGAAAGTTCTGGAATTTCACAGAAAGAAGGACTAACATCTTAATCAACTGTTTCCTATCTAGTTATAACTCTATTATTTGTGTAATAAACAATCGGTTTTGTTGAATTATGTGTAGAATTTACTTGCTGCTATTATTCTGGTGTCCAAAATTCAACGTGGACAGGCTTCATTTTGATATTATTTTTAAGCTTTTCTTCGTTTCACTACAATTTTTATTATTTATTCTACTGCCACTATGGTTGTATCATATTCACATCTAGAAATACGTATTTTGTTTAATACTCGAAATCTTCGTTAACATTACATAACAACACAGAAAAAAATGAATTTTAACTGGTGCGTAACATTTCCCATCGTTTTATTTCAAGCCAAAAGAATTGTAAACAACGGAATTGTTTGCAATATTGCATGTGCCATTCAACAATGTGCGCAAGCTTTCGTACAACAGACTAGATTCAGGCGTTATCTGGCTAAATTTACCTGAAATATCCCACTAATTTCCACCAAATCTAGCATTTTCTTTATGTGCATTAGATAACGCAGAAAATTCAATGTTCCTTTTTATCTGTGATGGGATTGAATATGTGGGCGAATAGTTAACGAAATAGGTATTTATAGAAGTGAAAAAGAAACAAATATAGATAAATTAAAAGGGGAAAAAAATCAAGAGAAAAAAATGCTTTAATTGCTTTAGATCGACATGAAATTCTGTATCTGCATCTGCATTCGTATGCGTTGATGTTCAAAATGTACAAAACTGCTCCAAAACATGATTCATGTCGGTTTTCAACCAACCTTTTCGAAGGTTAGCGATTACAACTAATAAAATGTTTACACACAACTCAATTGATCCGCTTACTTTTCCAAGCAGCAACAATTCCAAAAATCCTCCTGTGAGTGGTGGATAAAAGTCCTACCTTGAGGGGATAATCTTCATCATTCGAGGGTACCATGTAGTATAGAGAGTGGTATGTACCTTTGGAATGTTTGGAACTTGCCACACAGCCAACCGTCTAGGCCAGTGGAATGGTGGTAGATCGGTATTAGGGGGCAAGAGGGAGGGAAAAGGTTGCAAAAGTTAGCATAGCTCCCAAACACCAGAGCTCACATGAACGAACAGCAACAGAGTCAGTTTGCAAACTTCTATTGAGCTGGAAATTATCGTCTTACCATCAGGTCTTTACGGTCTTCCACCCCATTCCTGGTTGCCCAACGTTTTTGCACACATGTACGCACTTCTTGCCTCTTGTTTCGCTTGCACAGCCAACTTTTACACGTGTTGTTATTCGTTCGATCATGAATGGAGATTATGGGATAAAGTCTGGTTGATACTAGGGATGAACTAGTTTTCAATTACATAAGGGGTATTCGCGTAACGTAAATGCGTAAGCCTCCAATACACTTCAATGGACCTATGTATTTTTATGATACTAAATTTGTACTTGATACCCTAAGGAAAATACTAGTTTTGGAATAGTGGACACATTAGCATTCCCGTCATATTTGTTCGAAAGGATAAAGGGATAAAAGTAATCCTCAGACTTTCATCCTCCAGTTGCATTTCACGAAGAGGCGAAAAACTTTAGTTTTCGATCTTTCAAAATGAAAGAGAAAGAAAACATCAAAATGTGAATGTGAATAACTCAAACAGATATCGTTATCATTGACCGGCTGTCAAAACCAATATTTCTTTGTTCTGAAAACTTTAGAAACAACTTCGCTAATCTACACATTCGGTGAGCTACTCGAAAGCTGCCCTACTGTTGTTATATACGTAAAATGTTCTCCATCGGTTGCGGAGAGGGAAAAAATCGCACCGCTACATGTCGCACACGGTTCATAGGGCTACCAGATGGTCAAACTAGTAAGAAAATGGTATTTAAATAGGACGTTTGCATTTAACTTGATGAAGGCTACCCATTTTTTTTCCTAGCCTAAATTAATAAGAGCTTCGTCTAGGAATCAACGTTCACTTGAAACTTCAAAGGGTGGCAAAAATGCGCAACGCAAATGTTGCAATTTTTGCAATCATATCTTGAGAATTCTGCATGATTCAGAAAAGGCAGTTTTGCCCATTTCAATCCACAAAGCGTTCTATGGAATCAATAAAGCTATTAAGTTTTTTTTAAACGTTCCCAGCCAATACACAGTGGGCAAGAACCGATGAAAACTTAGGAAAAAATCTGTAAATTATGTCACTTTTAAGCGCGGCTTGTGAACAAGGCCATTTCCGCTTGGAAATTGTCTATGTATCGAATGGAACTGGTTTCAATCACCGCACGGATATGGTTGTGGAGATATAGAGCTTGTTTTACCCCACTTCCCCTTATGTTATTGATTAATTTATAGACATCTTTGCACTAAGAGGCTCAAGATCAACAAAATAGTGCTAATTCCATGTGAAATTTCCTGGAAAATCGAATAGAGGTTGTTTCAACTACCGCACGGCTCTGTGAACGAAGATATGGCTTGTTTTACCCCACTTCCCCTTGTATTCTTGAAAAGTTTATAGATATCTTTGCTAGGAGTTGCTCAAGATCAATAAAATAAGACTTATCCTATGTTAAATTGTCTGAAAAATCGAATAAAAGTTCTTTCATCTACCGCGTGGCTCTGTGGACAAAGGTATGGCTTATTTTACCCCACTTCCCCTTATATTATTGAATAATTTATAGGTATCTTTGCTCGGAGGCACTCAAGATCAACAGAATAGGACTATTCCAATGTTAAATTTTCTGAAAAATCGAATAAAGGTTGTTTTAACCACCGCACAGCTTTGTGAACAAAGATATGGCTGATTTCAGTGGGGGTAAAATCAGCCATATCTTCGTTCATAGAGCCGTGCAGTAGATGAAACAACTTCTAATCGATTTTCCAAGAAATTTTACCTAGGACTTGTCTTATTTGGTTGATCTTTAGCCACTCCGAGCAAAGACATCTATGCTCTATTCAAGAATACAAGGCGAAGTGGGGTAAAACCAGCCATATCTTCGTTCACAGAACCGTGCGGTAGTTGAAACAGCTTCTATTGGATTTTCCATGAAATTTCACATAGTCTTAGCACTATGTACTTTGTTGATCTTGAGCCTATAAATTATTCAAAATTATATGGGGAAGTGGGGTAAAATCAGCCATGTATTTGTTCAAAAAGCCGTGCGGTAGTTGAAACAGCTTCTATTCGATGTTCCAGGAAATTTCACATTGCACTAGTCCTATTTTGTTGATCATGATCAATGATTCAATAATATAAGGGGAAGTGGGGTAAAATCAGCTATATCTTTGTTCAAAAAGCCGTGCGGTAAATCAAATAGTTTTTATTCGGTTCTTCAAAATGTTTTACATAGGACTAAGTTGACTAAGTAGTTGAAACAGCTTCTATTCGATTTTCCAGAAAATTTCACATGAGACCAGCACTATTTTGTTGATCTTGAGCCTCTCCATGCAAAGATGTCTATAAATTATTCAAGAATATAAGGGTAAGTGGGATTAAATAAGCTATATAACTTCACAACCACATCCGTGCGGTGATTGAAACCAGTTCCATTCGATTCCCTAGACAAGCCGTGCTTAAAAGCGACAAAAGTTACTGTTTTTTTTTTCTTAGTTTTCATCAGTTCTTGCCCACTGTGCAATGTTGCATTTGTTCTCCAAGTTACGATCCATAGTTACGAAAAATTAAATAATTTTCATTCGAAATTGCAATATAATCTTGCTTTTTTATTTTGGGTGTTGAAGGTTATTTTTACTTCATGGTTTTAAAAGATTCACAGAGGGCTGAATCAGAGATGGCATTTCGCACTAATGTTATGCTGGTGCGTGAGATTTGTACCTTCACATAACTCACCTCAGAT
Source organism: Aedes japonicus (assembly GCA_034211315.2). Taxonomy (NCBI): domain Eukaryota; kingdom Metazoa; phylum Arthropoda; class Insecta; order Diptera; family Culicidae; genus Aedes; species Aedes japonicus. Next base: position 114,866 of record JASCZW010005383.1, on the reverse strand, counting down.
AAAGCAAAGAGCTCATTTATTTGGTGAAAAATAGACAGAGTGAAAGTGTGCGCCTGTGATAGAATTACCTGGAGTGAGTGAACCACACTCTCTTTCAAACGATCGCGCTCACGTGCTCTCATCTGTCTTCGCCCACGTGCTCTCGCCTGCGATCACTGCCGCGTACACTGGGGCGGGGACGCACCAGTGCTCTCTCTGTGATTCGCTTGTGCGATTGAAAGTTAAAACATCGTCGGAGTTGCAGAAAATGTCCGAAAAAAGGAAGCGGGAAGAAACATTATTCTTTCGTCCTTTGTTATGTAACGTCAAAGCGAATTTGCAATCACTGCTGTATATTAGCTGAAGAGCCCACGCCAGTGAGGCATCTGCATTCGCTTCTGTGAATTCGAGAGCTCTTCTTTTCACCCTAGAGCGATCGTGCGAATAAAAACCAATTTTTTCCACTCACATGCGCTACCCGCATGTAAACACGGGGGTGAATATAAACAAGAGAGAAGAGCTCTCGTTGTGGTAGGAAGAGTGTGTGGAAAATTTAAAATCTCTCTCTACCACACTGAGGATATGGACATCACTGCTGCTTTTTTCTTTTTTTTTAATTACGTTATTAAAAGATCATTTTAGGTGATCGCTAAACAGTAATATTTATAGTTAAAACCTCAACATGTATTATAATAATTTGAAACCGTGATTCACATTAGCATTTAACTACACCTCTAGCAATCAAAAGTTAATAATTTCATTATTAAATTAATTAATTTTCTGGTAAAAGTGAATTCCGGAAGAGTTACATTTTGTACTGAAAACATCTCTATTGTTTATAAACATTCTTAGAAAACAATTCTGTTCAAGCGTGTTGGCAGACAGCTAGCATTTGAATCCTACGTAATCCTTATTTTCTGCGTTATCTAATGCACATTAAGGGTACGTAAGATTTGGCAAAAAATATTGGGATATTTCATGTAAATTTAAGCCAGATAACGCCTGAGTTTAGTGTGTGGTATGAAAGATTGCAAACATTGTTGAATGGCGCATGAAAGATTGCAAATAATTCCGTTGTTCACGCTTTCTTTGGCTTGATATTAAACGAGGGAAAATTTTTCGCGGCAGGTAAAATTCATTATTTTTTCTGTGTATGTTTTGGATCACATCTATACTTCTTGAAATATCCTCGGTTGGAAATAGAAAAAAACAATGCTTCCCAGAACAAAACAACGTTCAAGCATACAGTTTTGTGAATCCGCTAACTAAGCTAGCTGTTAAGTTGGAATAGACAAAAAGGGAAATGAAATAAACATTCTCTCTTTTTTGCGCCCAATTCTCGTAATACAAAAATCAAGGAGTGAAATATACCATCTTCCCTCATACAACCGTGTATCGTTTTGCTTGCCACATAATATATTCAACTTCTAAGTTCATACCACGTTGAGGCTTGTCGCAAATTTTCGGCAGGGATGCAACCGCCTACGAAAATGAATGTGCCAACATCGTTGAAAGGTCGTACCTGGCAACCCTTAACTGTCGTAATGTACGGCATGCTGAGACCCATTACTTTTTCGTTCAATGAATATATTATAAGTTTGGGTTCTATCTTGGTTGGCAAACTACTTCGGGGCTGCCGGTGCTGCACATCTCGATAACTACCCCACGGATACATTACACGGATGAGTGCGCGTCTGTCGGTGGTGGGCGGTTGCGTGACTGGATGATTGCGGGAAGGTGTTTGATATTCACATTTCAGCATCATCGTTCGCGGTTGTCGAAATGGTTAATCGATTTCCGATTTAGCACAGACTATGTTGCAATGTCTGCGCGTTCTAATGCAGACACTCTACCTTGACAACTAAATAATTTGTTCGTTATATTTAGGCGACATCTTGTGGGAGACCTTATCTTTATGGTAAGTGAATAGGAGACTCATGCCAATGAGAGTTTCAAGATAAAAACAGCTGCAAATACCATCGAACGACTCGTTTCAGTGTTTTCCGATTTTTTTTCAAGAGGCAACATAAAATCTAAAGATATTCGTTCTGTACAGATATGGTTGGTAAAAGGCCCATTTTGGTACTATAAATGAGTGTCCAATGCCCAATGTAAACTACCTGTATTACGGAAAAACTGCAAACGAAGTAGCTATCGGATGAGAATATAAAACTGCTGTTATATGATCTTAATTTCCTAGCGAGATTTTGTTTTGAGGATTTGTGAGCTATCGGATATTTCAAAACTTTTTCTCATTTTAATCCCCTTCACCCTGTCTATGTACGAAAGATGTAATTAAGTCAACGAAAATCGAGAAATCCACGACGAAATCATGCTTATAAATTAGTTCATAAACAGTTGAGAACTTTTTCATCCCTTTATTGTGATGTGATTGAGCGAGGTTCATGATTTTTCTCATATCACAGTCGCCACAATTTCACTGGTTTAGCTGAACAGTGTTTTTCATGGTCTTCATATGTCTTAAATTTGACTAAATGTGATCTACATCCTTTGAATAAGAAAATAATCGAAAGTTCCAAATTAAGTATTGTAGCGGGAAAATAAATAGTAATTTTGCCAGCAAACCGCAGGCCCGATTTGAAGGATCAAACTATGGTCTATTATATTAATCAGATAGTTCTATGTTGAAATTGAGGCAAGCAAGCTTCGGGGACGAGCGGACGTGTTTATCTTTCGCTTTCAGTCTTCTTTTCGCTGATTTCGTTAAAATTCATTAAAATTTCATAGTACAAATTGAGAACCGCAAATTAACTTTCAGTTAATTGGATTTGATTTCCAGTCGTCGTTATAATCGGTTTGTAGTTAAAAATAAGTTTACGTACGCAAGAGGAAAACTATATACTGCAGCAACCGAATTCCGTCTAAGGTTTATAATTCCAAATGTTACAATTAGTAAAATGCTTCTGGAGCTCAATAAGAGAGTTCTTGGTACCTATACTGGCCTAGTACCCGGACATTGCCCGAGTAGATATCATTTGAAAAACATTGGCCAGGTTCAGAATGATATCTGTCGTTTCTGTAACATGGAACGTGAATCCTCGGAACATCTGCTTTGCAGTTGTGATGCTTTGTACAAGAGCAGACTTAAATTTCTGAACAGTGGCTATATGCAACCTAAAGAAATTTGGACCGCAAATCCTGGAAAGGTGGTGGGTTTTATAAACTCAATGTTGCCTGACTGGGAAACGCGTCTTAGGCTGGTCACTTGACAAATGGTGATCTAGCTTTAAGATGCGAATTAGAATAGTAGACAGGGGTATACCACAAAAGTTCAACTCAGTAAACGCTGTGGTTCTACGCCCCAACAAAAAAAAAAAAAAAAATAACCACGACCGAGTACCTCTTACGTCGCATTTTTCTGAGCACAAATCTCAAATACTATTAGGACTTCATGCATGATATTTTCAGCAAATGCTTGCTGCTTTGGAGCATCCATTGATTGGCAATCTGAACCCTTTTTGTTTCGATATAGCTGTGATTTTTAGTTTCAAACACATAAGGTGAAAATTGTTCTAACCTAGAATTTATATTGGAAAAGGACTCGGTCGTGTATGTCCTTAAGGTAGCGGTTTTGTTAAGCTGATGATGGGCAGATCTAGAGGATGGATAAGAAACAGACAATGAGACGTTTTGAATTTTTTATTTGCAAACTGTGGGTTTGTTTCGAGTTTTCTTACAAGCTCTGCAATTGCGTCATGCAGATGGGATCTTTCAAATACTGCACCAGATCGTAGTTGAATTTGATGGGAAACTCCAAACTTTTGCATAACTTATTCCATGATCAACCGATACGTTCATTCGACCTGCAGCTCGAAAAAAAACTCACATCTTGAAACATCAAGTCACAGAGATGACTCCCAAAAACTCGCGAAGGGCGAATTCCGGATGCAATCAACAAAATCTCGACCACATCATAGGATCACTGCAAGTTTTGGGTAACAATTTGGTGAGATCCAACCATTATATTATACATTAATATTTAATATATTTATATAAAAATATTTAAAATTTCAATACGTATCTATTCAACATACCTTCGAACGTATGTTACGGTATTTCCACGCATCCTTTATCCAAAATGCGTTATGGTTAAATGAGTTGAATCATTTTTTTTTTTTAATTAATCATTTATTTGTACAGGCTCAATCGAATTAACTTTACAGAGCCAAGTTTTCATATTTGTATACATCAGGTATCTTAGAACTAAAGTTAGGGGGAAGGAGCCGATTACTCGCGGCCGTCTCGAGGTTAATAGGAATTACAATATAACGGATAGGAAGAGGGGCGGAAATTTAAGGTATGGTTTACATAACACATTTATTTTATATTCTAAGTTGTCAAAAAACTTAAAACTATACAACTTTTGGTTTTTTTTTTCTACTTGAACATTTTTGAAAGAGAGAAAAAAAAACATAAACACAGGAAAAAAAACTAATACTAAACATACATGTTAAACTAACTACAATCTAAGGCTAATGTTAGTCAAAAACACATAAATGAGTTTCATAAACTCCAGATCACGTACAGCCAAAATATCTCGAACTGGTACATTGGGTTGTTTACCTCGAGCCCGAAGGGTATCATAAAGCTCAGATCTAACTCCACGATGCTCAGCACAAGACCAAATAATGTGATCCACGTCCTGGTAACCTTGTCCACATTCACAGAGATTGCTGTCGCTCAGCCCAACTCGGAATAAATGAGCGTTCAAAGAATAATGATTAGACATGAGGCGAGACATCACGCGGATGAAGTCTCTACCCACATCCATCCCCCCAAACCAAGATTTCTTCGACACCTTTGGGATGATAGAATATTGCCACCGCCCCAAATCTCCTTTACTCCATTTATACTGCCAGCTGACGAGAGACTGTTGACGAAAAATAGGAAAAAAATTCATTAAAGGCGATTTGTCGATCATAAATATCGCCTTCCATAGCGCCCACCTTTGCAAGCGAGTCCGCTTTCTCATTGCCCAAAATTGAACAATGAGATAAAATAACGCGAAGATAAAGCACTTAGAAGCTCCTGTATTTTCATGAGAAAATACGAGGAGTGCTTTACCGGCCTCAAGAAGCGAATAGCCTCTATAGAACTGAGACTATCCGTGAAAATGAAGTATTGATCCGGTGTTAATGAGGCAACAATTTCTAGCGTGAAATGTATTGCCGCTAATTCAGCGACATATACGGAACAAGGAGCTTGAAGTTTACGATTGGCGCTATAAATTTCATTAAATATTCCAAAGCCTGCTGACGCCTCTATCAATGATCCGTCAGTGAAGAACGATTTAGTGGAATCAACTTGGCCAAACTTTGCAGCAAATATTACCGGAGCAATCATAGAACGATGATGCTCTGGGATTCCACGAAGCTCCTGCTTCATGGATAAATCAAAATGAACCGAATTGTCGAAATCGGAGAAGCAAACACGATTGGAAATGTTCGGCGAAGGGCTGACATCCTGTGTCATTTACAAATGGTACAAGGTCATGAAGCGGGTTTGAGGATTCAACTCAAGGAGCTTCTCAAAATTTTCGATCACCTGGGGATTCATAACTTCACACCTGGTGAGGAGCCGGAGAGATAATTCTGTAAACCGATCCGAGAGTGGCAACATGCCAGCCAGCACTTCAAGACTCATGGTGTGAGTCGAGTGCATGCAACCTAACGCGATACGAAGACACCGATACTGAATACGTTCCAGTTTAATGAAGTGCGACCGAGCCGCTGACTGAAAACAAAAACTACCGTATTCCATAACCGACAAAATCGTTGTCCGGTACAACGTTAGAAGATCTTGTGGATGAGCTCCCCACCAGGTTCCGGTAATTGTGCAGAGAAAATTGATCCTTGGCTGGCACTTTCGCTTCACATACTCAATATGGGATCTCCAGGTGCACTTTGAATCGAACCAGACCCCAAGATATTTAAAGGACATAGAATGAGTTATCGGCTTATCCCAAATTTGAGGCTTCGGTTGTGCTGGGTTATGCTTCCTAGAAAAAACTACCAACTCAGTTTTCTCCGTAGATAATTCGATACCTAGCTCTAGAGCCCAAGTAGACAAATGGTCCAAGGTATCCTGTAAGGGTCCTTGCAGATCGACCCCATTGGGTCCCGTGACAGACACTACGCCATCATCTGCAAGTTGTCTCAACGTACAGTTGTCACCTAGGCAACCGTCAATGTCTTTGACATAAAAATTATACAACAGGGGGCTTAAACAGGATCCCTGGGGGAGACCCATGTAGCTAAATCGTGAAACTGTAGAGGTTCCATGAGAAAAGCTCATATGTTTCTCTGACAGCAAATTGTACAAAAAATTATTCATTAATGAAGAAAAGCCACAGGCGTGGAGTTTATCTGAAAGAACTTCAACAGATATTGAATCAAAAGCCCCCTTTATGTCCAAGAATACAGAAGCCATTTGCTCTTTTTTAGCAAAAGCTAACTGAATATCCGTGGAAAGCAACGCGAGACAGTCGTTCGTTCCCTTACCCCTACGGAAACCATATTGAGTATCTGAAAGCAGGTTGTTCGTCTCAACCCATTTGTCCAGACGGAAGAGGATCATTTTCTCCAACAACTTTCGAATACAGGATAACATCGCGATGGGTCGATAGGAGTTGTGGTCGGACGCGGGCTTACCAGGTTTTTGAATGGCAATAACTCTCACCCGTCTCCAATCATCCGGTACAATGTTGAGTTCCAGAAACTGATTAAACAAGTTCAACATGCGCCTCTTCGCGACGTCTGGGAGGTTCTTAAGCAAGTTGAACTTGATCCTATCAGCTCCTGGAGCCGTATTGCCACACGAAAGGAGTGCGAGAGAGAACTCTACCATTGAAAAGGGTTGGCTGATCTCATCTATCGAATTCGTGTTTTCGCGAGGAATCATCCGTGCCGGCACAGAATCTGGACAAACTTTTCGCGCGAACTTGAGGATCCATTGGTCCGAGTACTCCTCGCTCTCGTTGTTCGATTCGGTTACGCAACCTTCGCGCCGTGTTCAAAGAGTACTCATCGACGTTTCGCGCGATAGCCCGTTCACGAATGTTCGCCAGTAACCGCGTTTCTTGGCCTTGATGAGGCTCTTAAGTTCACGCTCGAGAGCCGTGTATACTTCGAAGTGCTCAGGTGTTCCACGTCTACGGAAAACTTTAAACGCGTCGGACTTTTTTCGGTAAACCTCGGTGTATTGCTGATCCCACCATGGAGAAGGAGGTTTCCTGCAAAATGACGTCCCTGGAACTGGTCGAGTTTGAGCTTGAAGTGCGCTGTCTAAGATCAGGTTGGAGAGGAAGTTATATTCTTCCAGCGGTGAAAGCCTTTCTACCGTCGTTACGGCTTCATCTACTGCTGTCCTAAACTTTGTCCAATCGATGTGACGGGTAAGATCATACGTGACGTTGACAGATTTCGACGGATTGAACCCGGTGGCAACCGAAATTTGTATGGGTAAGTGATCACTACCGTGGGGATCTTGAATCACATTCCATGTGCAGTCCAACGATAATGAGTTCGAACAAAGTGTGAGGTCTAATCTACTGCCAACTGAGGATGTACCAGCCAAACGTGTTACTTCTCCATTGTTAAGAACTGTCATATTGAAGTTGTCACAGAGGTCATATATCAGGGAAGATCGGTTGTCATCGTACAGTTCTCCCCAGCCTGTACCGTGAGAGTTAAAATCTCCCATGACCAACCGCGGAGCAGGAAGAACCAAACAAATATCTGAGAGTTGTTTTCGGTTAATGGAGGCTCTTGGAGGAATATAAACGGAAGCAATGCAAAGGCTTTTATTTTTAATAACAACTTCAATACCTGGAATAGGAGGAAAATTCACTCTATAGAAGGAGTAGCACTTTTTGATCCCCAAAAGTACTCCCCCTCCACGCGAATCCTCACGATCAAGACGAATAATATTGAAATCGTGAATCGGAAGATTGATTTCGGAAGAGAGCCATGTTTCACAAAGAGCGAATGCATCACAACCGGTAGTGTGAGCTAAAAATTTAAAAGATTCCAATTTAGGAATCAAACTTCGACAATTCCACTGTAGAACAGTGATCAAATCCCCGACCTCATTTGGAAAATTATCCATCGAAGGAAATGATAGCTGCAAGGAGGGGCCACTTAATTGTCAATTGCTTCAAAAAAGTCTTCACTGTTGGAAGCATTGCCAAAACAATGCTTTTGAGAGGGTCAGAAATTTCGAGGTACTTGAAGATACCTTCAACAATGTCATCAAATGAGAACAGCCCACTAGAGGAGGGCCTTCTGTTCTTAAAATTGGGGTTTCAGGGGTTTTGGATGTCCCCGGGAGAGATGGAAAGTCCTGGCTGTAGTTAGTACTACGAAAACCAGGTGGATTAGGATTTTCCTTTTTTCCACCTTTCCTTGAATTGGGCAAGCTGGTTTTGGGCTCCGGCTCAGCAACTTTCCGTGGGCGAACGCGTCTTCGCTTTCGTGAAGCACCTCCCGGAAAACTGACTGATGTTCCCTCTTCAACCAAATCAAAGTCAGACTCGTCATCGTGACAGAGGAGCAAAGGGATTTGTATTGGCATCGGGTGATGGTGAGGCTTTTTTCACCATTTCGGCGAAAGATTGCCTTGAACGCTGTTTTAGTGAGCGTTCTAATTGTTCCCCGCGTTGCTTGTACGCCGGGCATGACGAAGAGCATGAGGAGGAGTACCCTTACAGAAAGCGCATTTTGGTGTGCTGTCTGCGCAGGCGCCATCCTCATGTTTCTCCCCGCAGTTGGAGCAGCGTGCCTTATTGCCGCAGTGGGAGGTCGTATGTCCCATCTGCTGGCATTTTTGGCAGATCATTACCCGTGGTACAAACAAGCGCACAGGTAGTCGAAGTTTTCCCAACTCGACGTATTGAGGAGGGCTGAGCCAGAGAAGGTCACACGAAACGAGTCTGACGGTGTGAACTTTTTCGCCCTTATTGGTCGATACTGTGCCCAGTTGGCGCACATCCAGTATCTTGACTGGAGACAGCAGAGGGTTCTCAAACCGACCAACCCCCTGCTTCATCAGTATCTCATGGGTCAGACTTGAATCGGTGACCACACCTTCAATTTCAATACCCCGAGCTGGGATATACACCCGATACTCAAGGTTAAAAAGCTGAGAGACAGCAATCTCATTAGCCTGCTTAAGGTTGGAAACGACGACCCGAAGTTTATTGGGCCTCACTTTGATTATCTCGGTCACGGCCGAGAATCGCTTCGTCAGATCATTGCTGATCTGATAAATGTTCAGAGGTTTCGTTTTGGGCTGAAAATAAACAACCCAAGGACTAGCTGAATCAGCTGGGTAGGCTCGCGATCGAGTAACCTTATGAGATACCTCATTATTCGGCGGCAAAGATAAATCATCTTCCAACGATTCATCCATGCTTCGCCCGTGGGAGCTTAAAGAGCTCAACCACAAACGCAAATAATAAAAATTATATACCTCGATTCAAAACTGAACACACAATACACAACACAATTACAATACAATTATACCAGAAGATGGAGATACACAAAAAACTTATCTTATATGTATTATTAATTTGCTGCTGCCGGGCGACGAATGTGTTGCTATTGCCGACCAACGATGTGTGGCCGCGTGAATCGGCTAGGCGTGGAGCTCAGCGATGATGAAATTGATGACGATGATGATGACTCTGGTCGGTGGTGGTTGACAGATGAACGATTGCACGCTACACACGATGGACTGCTGGTGTGCGTGCAATATGTAGATGCGGAATAATATGGCTATTATATTGCAAATTGCAATTAATAGCGTCGTAGCACTGTTTGAATCACAACGCTCTCTTCTTCAGAAAAAAAACTCGATGAGGACACTATCGAAAGAAAAAACTGAACTGAACCATGAAACCACGCGTGAAAAACTTCGAAAGCAACGGGGCACGGACAGAACGAACTGCACAGTTCGCTAGCTCACTGGACAATGGAGTTGAATCATTTGACATAATTATATTTGCGATTAATGTAACGCAGTAGGCTTGGCCGCTTTGAAGCTTGTAACATGTCTTTCAATATTGGCAAAAACTACAAGATACAGTCCTATTGGGTCATTCCAAATGTTGACGTAGGACTACGCTACCAAATGTAAGCCATTTTGAATGTAGAATGCAAAATTCTTTGAATTAATATATTTTTTAATACGAGGCTTTACATTTATGAGCTTTTCAATAGTATGTGGCCCAAAATCAACAATCTCTTCTAATGGAGAAACATTTCCTATCGGTTGGAGCTTTTTTTTTGAAAATTATTGGAGGAACGACTGAGATATTAATGCTCAAACAATGACCACTTTTCGGGACGACCGTAATTCGATTTTTTTTAAATTTTAAATTTAATTATAGATAACAAAGACGTTGTCCTACGTCAAAAATAAAAATAAAAATTGGACTTTATGTAGCAAAACATTTCCAAAAAAATTTCACGAACTGGTTGCGTTTGTATTAGATAACATTAGATTAGATTAGATTAGATACACAGATAAAAAGAAACATTAAATTTTCTGCGTTATCTAATGCACATAGAAGGAATGCAAGATTTGACAGAAAATAATGGGATATTTCATGTTAATTTAAGCCCGATAACGTTGTATGAAAAGTTGTAAACATTGTTGTATGGTACATGAAAGATTGCAAATAGTTTCGTTGTTTACGACGCCTTTGGCTTGGATTTAAACGACGGGAAATTTTACGCGTCTTTTAATTTCCTTTTTTTTCTGTGTAGTTAAATGTTGGAATTGATAAATTTGCAATGAAAATATATCTTAGCAAACAAACCTGTTTTATCTGAAATACGATGTATTGAAAATTTTACGGCCCATCCCAAGTAACAATTTTAGTTTTATTCCAGCCGTACAGCACTCCTCCCGACTATGTTTGGACTTTGCTGACTTTCCCCAATGCCATTTAGCCGTTTAATTCATTTACTGGAGGCAAAATGGTTTAAAATGCTTTTGCAACTGACCATAATAAGATAATGTGAATGAGTCCTAAAACGGAATTTTAAAACAGCATTTTACGAGTTCATTAAGTCAAAATAAAACGTTTGATAGGAGTAAAAAGAATTTTAGAAGACCAAGTTTTGAGATTGTTGTAAAGAAGCTGTGCAGGTTCTCATAAACCTCATAAACCACTGACACCTCTTGTTGCCATAATAAAACCGAATTGATTTCTAGTGGCTTTAATAAAACTCAATAAAGCTGGATGGTTTTGGCAATATTACTTGGGATGGCACATAAGCAAACAAGGTTTCAGTGTATTTAAGTACTAAGCAAACAAGGATTACTCTAATCCAGATATTTTTAGGATGAGACGAAATTTCATCCATGAATAGACCCAGCATGGATCCTATAGACTAACGTTACCGTAATTTTCGTTGAAAGTTTTTACCTTAAAATAGTAGGTTTTTAAACATTTTGGTGGGTCACAATAATGAGCATCTAGTTGAGATGATCTCAGAAAGCGTATAATCATTTTATTATCGTGCAGCTCAACGACTTAACAAGTAACAATAGAACATATACCCATCCGTAGCATATTAAACTGAGATATGGGACATCATTGAAAAAATTTTAGTCTTCAACAACTTTAAAATAAATATTGAAACATCAACATATAGGGTGTCCCAGAAAATATAAGTACTATTTCTACATGAAACAGTCCGGAGCTGAATGACGTAAGACAGCTGGTTTTCACTATGTTAACTCTTTGTTTACATTCTGAAAAACAAGTTTGCGTGTCGGAATCGAATTTGTGCAACGAAATGATTAAAATGCGGGGCATTTCTCGCCCAAAGCGCAAACAGATTGTGCAAAAATTGTGCTCTTTTCTCAAAATCACACTAAGTCAACTGGCGAAACTGGAAAATGCAAGTATCGGGGCGGTTCGGAGTGCCATCCGGAAGTTCGGTGCGGACGCTCCAAAATGGGATAAAAAATCAGGACCAATCAGGGCCGAAAAATTGATCGGAAGATCATGATGGCTTTTTCGTAAAAAAAGCTCTGTTAACTTTCAAGAAGCAGAACATGCCAAAATGGAGTGAAAAGTAGACTGGAACCTATAAACCCCGGGCTTGGAAGCTGTTAGACGGTCTACTGTGTGGAAAAATGGTGTGTATTGTCAAGGATGATGGAACATATGTAAAATTTTACTATAAGACGCTTCCTAGAGATCATTACTTACTACACCGAGCATCGATGATGCCTATAAGTAAACTTTAACAGAGAATTCCGGAAAAAGGAAATGACTTGTCAAGCTATTTGCCAATGCGGATTGTGGTCAGAGCCGTTTGTGGCATCAAAGACAATGAAGTTTTCTTAAATGCTTGAATCGGCGTTTACTGTCAAAGATCACGAAGCATGATGGTCCGGTATTATTTTGGCTGGATTTGTTGCGCCTTTATCAAGATGTATCATTTGGTCTATTGGCTGGACCTGGCCTCGGCCAACTATGTCAAGAAGACTGGAGGAAATAGACCAGCTGCGGATAAAGGTTGTACCGAAAACCACCAACCCCCCAACGTTCTTCAAGCTGTAACCGATAGGAAATCTGTTCTATTGTTCCGGCCAACGGCAGGGCATTAAAGCATTTTTATTTAAGGCCATACGATAGTTCGCACTAAGACCGATGAAACACGGACCATTAAAAAGACGTCCTTTTGAGCACGATCAATTCGCCTTTTCTCAGCTAAAGAGTTTGTTTGATTGAGTTTCATCTACCATACCGTTCCAAATTCATGTCAATTGGCAGGCAGTGGTAACTAAAATAGTCTCATAGCTTTCCTTTCGTCGCATACATTAAATGCTGTGCACAATTTCAAATACGGCTCGGAAATAAACGTTCTCTAGCTTATTTTGAAGCGCATATACGAAGCAAACTTACGGCAAGAGTTGCATATCAAATAAAAATTGTACAAATGACGACCGCCACGAAAAATTTGAAACAAATGAAACGCTAATAACTCAATTAGTCCTCGAAAGATAATTCCCGGTAGTCACCGGATGCAACAATGCATAAATCACAGGAAGGCAGCTTCCCACAAATCGTATTCAACTACGATAAAGAACAGGAACTGCAATTGATGTATGTTGGCCTCTTCATAGTATCGTCTCTCGATGGCCTATGTCCCTATCATCTAGTCAAAGGTACCCATCAAACTACGCAATATGCACTGGACAACCCATCCTGTTGAACTGTTTAGTTTTTACATGCTAGTTCATCACCATCTACTAGGCTTTCTATTTCTTTGTTGCCCTGGATAGTTATTCAGCGGAATACTAAAACGTCATTACCGTTTCCAAATGGCTTTAAGCCAGTCAAACCATCGGACCTTTTCGGGACCACCACAATTTCATGAAAAGAGTCAATTTTCCAGCATAAAATAAATATAGGTATTAGGAAAGAAGCGATATCTATTTGACGGGTATCTTGCTCGGTTGGAATGGCTTTTTGCAAGGCTCTTGTCGCCTCTTTTCGTATAGGCTCTTTAAAAATAATAACATTCATTACACATTGCTACAAAGTCCAACGTCATCTTTGCGTACAACCCCATTGGGCTGTCCCTTGTAGTTTTTAATACAAACGTTAATCTGTTTCTCGCTTTCAACCGTTTTTTTTTGCGTCTTCTTTAGGTTCCGCTTGCTGATGGTCCCATATGTCTCGCTTTTAGCTTTGACGTGTCGGGAGGGTTCTTGTCATTGGGCAACACCTGCACGTTGTTAGCGTCATACAAATTCCATTTTTCCGTAAGAGCAGAATAAGCATGCAACTACCATATTGCTTCAGGAAAGACGGCAGTCAAGTATTTCCTAATGAATTTTGGCAATTTCATATGCTTGAATATGTCTGCCACATTTCTAGATCCGGTATTATACAGTTGGCCGTTTGGAAACTGCGTTGAAGTAGGTTTAGTCGTTAATTATCACGCAATCGAACTTCACAAACATTGTCGTGTTCCGAGATCGTGTCTTGGTCGTTTTGTTTTGTTTAACGACGTGATTTGGTGTAACTACGTGCTTGTAATTCGACAGTTAGGCTCGTTTGTAAAGCTCAATACGCGGTATTAGACGACACTCGCAGCTTATATGCAACATCTCGAACGAAGAGGTTGGAGGTTCCGCTTGGAAACTACAACTTTCGATTTCTCTCCGAGCCACGTTTTGTGGCTGTCAACACTGTTCCTCAAAACCGCTGATTTAGCCAACTTTAACGATGTCGTTAATCGGCGGATTTTCACGATCCTTAGAAAAATTTTGATGTATAGCTCCACGTGGTTGGTTCTGTTCTGTTGATTGCCCGTTTTTTTAGTTCAGAATAAAATCTTTGGGTCAGGTTCATTTATTTGAAATAATTTGCAAATTTTTGTCTTAATGACAAAGCTATAGGTCCTTAAAGGGTGTCCCTTATTAAATTGCATCACGGAAAAAACGCTGTCGAAAATTACTCTTTGGGTAGTTTCTCTTGAAAATTTGGGTAGAAGTAGTTAATTGTGTTTTTTGTTGTTGTATTTTTATAGCTATCAGTTTTTCAAAAAATGGAAAAAATGGCGTCACCCGAAAAGCAGCGTCGCGAATTGATTTTGCGCAAGCACCTGGAAAATCCTCAACTCTCTCATCGGGACATCGAAAAACAACTTGAAATCGTGCAGTCAACGGTGAGTCGTGTGATGAAATGTTACTACGAAACTTGAGCATCGAAAGGAAGGAGAAATGCGGTCATGATGGATGTTCTATTAGTGATCAGGATCACCAGCTTGTCGTGAACGCGTTTAAGCGGAATGCAATGCTTGGATCAGGGATTTGGCTGAAAGTTGAATCTGTCGAAGTCTTTCGTTCAGACAGTCAAGGACCGGGAAGGACTGCATACGTACAAAGTGCAGAAGGCTCCAAATCGTGACGAACGGCAAATACGGTGGGAGAGTTACGGGCCCCGAAACTGTACACCCAGATGCTGACAAAGCCTCATTGTCTCATCATGGATGATGAGATTTACGTCAAGGCGGACTTCCAGCAGCTTCCGGGGCAACTGTTCTTCACCGCGCAGCACAAGCTCGATGTTCCGGAGGAAGTAAGGAAGCAGGTACTTTCAAAGTTTGCTGGCAGGCGATCTGCTTATATGGCAAACGGAGTGCACCGTTCGTAACTACCAGGACTGTAAATGGGCAGATATCCCTCAAGGAGTGTCAACAGAAGCATCTGCTTCCTTTGTTGAAGCAACACGAGAGCCATTCTATTTTCTGGTCGGATACAGCTTAGTGCCACTATTCAAATGTTATCCTGGAGTGGTACGAAGTCAACGGGGTCACTTTTGAACTCAAGGACATGAACGTAAAATTTGATTACCAAGCGGTCTTGATCATCTGGGTCTAAAGATCAAACTCAGGAGTGGTTTGATTTTTTTACTACTCTGAACCGCCTCTTTCATTAAAGTGAAAGGAATAGGAAATGTCTACTTTATTTCCAGAATTTTACCTTAGGAATTTTACCATTGAAGAATGAAATTTTGTTCGTCAATGGCATTTGGTCACTATATTTTTCGACCAGTTTTCCACCATTTTTTCTTTAAAGTATTCTCGGTGAGTCGTTCGTGTTTTTATGCCGTTGGTTAACATAAGAACCACAGCAACACACTTGTTGCAATTCAGCTAAAATTTGTTGAGTGCAACTCAATTAAGTCGCAATCAAGTTACTGCAACTAATTATGTATGTTTTGTGCTGCTTGGGAAGATATTATAAAGAGAAAACCTAACTTTTGTTTTCAATCATATTGAACTATTATTGGAATGAATATCCCATAATAATCATCCTATGTATTTTTGATGAAGGAGTGACGTCATGTAAAAATTTATTTTTTGCTTGGATTACTTTCAGATGTGAATTGTTATCTTTTCGAAAACAAGATCGATTGCTCTCATGATAAATTTTGCAATTCTATCTGCTCAAATCCACCAGCATTCATATGTGACATAATTTTTTTAAATGTCTTTTCTTTTCACCGATGTTGTCTTTCGTTAATGACTTTACCATCAAACCGTTCTTCAATATGTTTATCATGCAATATAATGTAACTCATAGTTTTTTTTTCATCGAATTAAGATTGAATTGCTCTCCCCTAAAACGCTCGAAAATTCCAGCAATTAGTGAGTTTTAAATTACTATCTATCGGACCTTTAGTAATTTGAACTTGGCGTCCGGATGTTTATTTTAATGGGCCATAATCAACTTAAAAGATGATACTTCCCTTCACCTCCTCCTACTAAAGATATAAAAAACCAATCTCCGAAAGCTGTGCTATCAAGCACAAGCATAATTTATTCATCCATCTTTATGTATCTGTCTGGATGGGGACGGGTAGAGGTTGTCGAATATTGTGTGTTGAAGTAAATACGGTGGGAATTCTTCTCAGTAAGTCGATTCTTACTACCTTTTGGCAGCACCAGTCACCCTGCAACAATCCAAAAAGGACCGGAGCAATGAAGAAATGATTTAACAATAATTCGAGGCCGAATGAAATTTAGATGAAATTTTAATTTGCTCTCCATGTTTTACAGTACTCTTCCATCCAGTAGCTTGTGGTCGTATTAAAACACTGGGAACATGCTGCCAATTTATCGTTTTCTTTTCATATTTCCCGGAAAGGTCACTTCCTGCCAAAAAACCGCTGCTGGCTCAGAGTGAACAGCAGAGAGAGGATCCACGATGCTTCCTCATAAATCGAAAATTTGTTTACGCAAAATTTGCACCGTTTTCTGCACCCAATATCCATGACGGTATACAACACAACTCTAAGCAACGGACTTCCTCCTTCCATTCTTCATGAGAATGGTGGATTGACTGTCTGTTGGCTTTGACTGGAAAGCTACAGATAGCCTCAGTGTTGCAGGATGGTGTGTATGTTAACCGAAACCAAGTTGAAGCGGGAGCATAAGTAAGGTGAGCGCGAAGAAGGAACCACTGATCGTTTCGTTCCGGGTCAGATGAATAATAAATTGAACACAATTGGGTCTAATTGCATGCTACGAAACGGTTCCTGCAACTCGCTGCGATAGGTCGAGAAAGGATCGATTTCGAAATAATAAACCGGGCCTCATTTAACGAGAGCATCCTTTTTAACGGTTAACTGTTCCATAAGTGTTTGAAGACGAATTGGTCGAAAACTTTCGAAGAAGCAATTTTACGCTTATTAATCGCTTACATCTAAACTCCGTGGTAAAATTGTAGCGTAAATATTTGAAATGTTTGTTAATATGTTAATGTTCTTCGAATCACGTCAAAAATGGATTATGACTCGAGTTAGAATAGAAATGTTTAGGTGAATATCATTTCTTCACAGCAAAAAATAAAACACTCAAACCGCATCAAATCAGACGGATATCAAGCATGCCGATAAACGGTAAATTTTCACTATTTGGATTGCATTATTACTATATATTTAGTTATTTGATTCATATTTTGGTGCATTCTTCTATATTACATACAAGCATTTTAATATACACTGATCGAACAAACCGAGAGAAATTCATAGGAATATCGTATGGAAATTTGCCATAAGATATTATTGCAAATTTCATACGATTGTCTAATGGAAACAACTTCATAGGACGATCGAATGAAAATTTTCCTCACAGAAAAAAAGTTGCAATCAAGAATTGAACCATGAACCTCGGGATCCAGAGACAAGCCACAATCCCACGAGACTATACACGCTTGATAAGTTGTGTCAATTCCCATACAAATAAAAAGCAAATTTCTGCATAACTCGAGAACTAATCAAGTAAATGGAACCTTTTTAGCATATGGGGGTTTTTGGAGGCTAGATTTCTATATACATAAAAATGAATTTCTGTATGTCTGTCTGTCTGTCAGACCCTTATAGACTCGAGAAGTTCTGAACCGACCAACGTGAAAATTTATATGAAGGGGTTTTTGGGGCTGGAGAAGGTTCTTATGACTGTTTGAGACCCCTACTCTCTCAGGAAGGGGCGCTCTCTTACAAATGAGACACACATTTCTTCATAACCCGAGAACTAATCAAGCAAATCGAATCAAATTTGACATGTTTGGGTTTTAAAGGCAAGAATGTTTTTATGGTAGTTCAGTTCACTTTCTGAAGGAGGGGGGGTTCAAACAAATGAAACTCAAATTTTCATTTTAATCAATGAGCCCAGTGCGATGGTTCGAGAACTAATCAAGCAAATGGAACCAAATTTGGAATGTGGGGGGTTTTGAAGGCTCCCTCCGGAAGGGAGGGCTCCCATACAAATGAAACACAAATTTCCACCAAAAATGAGAATTATCCAGGTTACTCAAACACAAAACGTGTGTTTCTCGGATAAGAAGCATGTTTTGATAGAAGTTTGAACCCCTGCTTATTCAAGAAAAAAAAAACTCATTCCGAAAAAAAAAACCATAAAAGTGCCAGTTACATTAAATTTTTCTTCATTTAGTTGCAAGCGTAGCAGCGCACGCACCGGGTTCACCTAGAGTTGTATACAAAAGCTTGTCTTCAATACAAGTTGTTGCTTCGTGTGAAAGAATATACAATTTTACATTGCTCTGATATTTACTTCACAAGGAAAATTCAGATTTTCTGCCTGTGTACGTATTTTAAATGCGTAGAAAGCCCCAAATCGTTACGACCAGCCAAATTTGGTAGCAAATGCTAACGGGTTAAAACCTACATAAAGACAAACTTTCAGCAGATTCCAGATCATCAGTTCTACACTGCTAGAGACAAGTTCGGTGTTCCAGAGCATCAACGGAAGCAAACTATCCAGAAAATGGCCAAGAAATTCATGGTTTGGTCATGCCACTACTCAAAACAGGCGCTGGGAGAAAATAGAAAGAAAATAAGGTCATCATCTTACCCAAGAACCTAAATTCTCCAAACACTCTAGAGTTGATATCAACCGAAAAATATTGGGCTATTATGAATTAAAAATTACGCACACATCCTAAACAGTCAAAACACATCAAACATTGTAGAAAGCACGAGTTAATTGACAAAAACTTGAATCCTAGATGGTTTGAGCTGTTTAGTGGAATACTCAAACTAGAAATGAGAAGAAAAATTAGTAGTTTCCATTTAATTCCAACTACCTTTGCTTATCTTGACAGATACGCGTATTTCGTCTACAATGTGCAGATTTTTTCAGTGTCTCGTACTAATAACTCGACTTATTAGTAAATTAGTTCAAAGAGGAATTTGTAGCAAATCCCTATGTACAATATTAACGTAGACAACCTTTAGCATAGAGATAACGTTTGCATTAAAAAACGAACAAAAATTTCCAATTTTTCCAAAGTAAACCACCTTCACCGTACTGACGACACTACCCATGCATCATCAACCATAGTAACCCATGAGTCAGCAGACAAAATTTAACAGCTCTATCAGTCGAACTGTGATGGCAAACACAGTTAAGCAACTCCGTTCAGAATTGTGTGCGTTCAAAGAACGGCACCCCGCCGCGTCGAAAACGGACATCGTGCGACACTTTGTGGACGCCGGATACGCCCGTTCTGGCATCTACAACATCATGGCACTATTGAACAACAATCAAAGCATCGAAAGAAAACCCGGTTCCAGACGGCCGACGACCCTGAGCGACAAGAAGCTCCAAAGGATGCTGAAGAGTTAGACCGAGGGAAAAGTGGCTACATTGCTGCCTGCGCTTGGCCGGGAGGTCGGTTCAACCGGCCAAACAGTGCAAAATTACCTGGCGAACATGAACATGTCAGAAAGAGGAAGTCGCGTCCACTGGTTTCGTAGCTGCATTCTGAATGGCAACGACTGGCAGGGCACTTCGTATTTTACTTCCCACCCTTTTCACGAAGGATGTGAGCTCTGAGGTGAAGTGCATTTCACACACACGGAAGAAACACCTAACCTAAAATTGAGTATTTTTAAACTTAAAATTGAGTACTATTTTTAAACTTAAAATGTTGAACTGGACAGATGGGTAAATTTCATTCTGCACATTAGGAAAAAATTACTCAATGGGTGAGTACTTCATTGCCAACTCATTTTTGAGTAAAAATGTAAGTCGTTTGCATACTTTTATTATTTGACGTCTATCAGATTTAAATACCAAAAAACAATAAATATTGTACGGTACTAAACTAGCAATTATTGTTAAAAATTGCGGAAACTAAGAAACAAAAAATCCATAAAATTTAATCACGAGAAAGGCACTTTTTTTAAATGTTGTATAACATTTGCTAACTAACCGTGCGGAAAAGTGCTCATATTTTGGTTCTTACAAGTTTTACTGCATTAGGTTAAATTAACCCACCATAAACTTTGGATACAGTTACTCAAATTTAAGTACAATGGCATGTACTCAAATTCGGCTTCCCGCACGGAACTCCAGAGTTGGGTGAAATGAACTCAATTTTTGGTACCGTGTTTCTTCCGTGTAAAGGTCAGTATCGACCTAAAAAGTCAAGAGGTTACGGAGTTTTGTTCAATATTACCAAGCGGAATTGTGACAATTGATCTGCATGAAACGAAATGTCACCTTTGCGTACGGAATAATCGAGCAGAATTTTTTCCGAAAGTAAAAGTGACAGCTCCCATTAGTTTGCGTGGGAACCTTACAAGTTCCATCTTTATTGTTCGTTCTTTTTAGGTGGATACTGCTTCTTTACTTCTTTACTTTTCCGTTTCAGTAAACGGAATTTTACATAGGTTTGGGATGGAAAAAGAAATTTCTTTCGAACACGCTACAAACCTTAATCTACAGTGCAAATTTTAGAAACGGTTTTTATTTGCACACTAGCAACTCGCTGGTGGTAGCCATGCTGATCCTTTGACTTCAAATATTGTTTGCGCAGAGCAAATGAGGAAAATTGTTTTTTTTTTTCAAATTGAATCTACTTCATAAATGTTTCAGCGCCCTTAGATTTTAACGCTTGAGTCAAAATGCCCAATCGTGGATATCCACTTCTTTTCAATTTTATTTTACATTCAGCGAACGTTAACATCGTCGTGAAATATTACATCAACAAAATATGTGTCGTAATAAGTTTTAAGTCCAAATAAATGGCCGCTTCATTCTTGTATATTCTTTTGGTCATATAGTAAGCTCACATTCATGTTTTACTTTGAAGTGTCCATATGTTTTGCTCTGTCAACGTTCCGTCACCGTGTAGAATTTCCAAAAAATACCCTAAATTGATTTACCGCATCTTCGCCGCTTATGTATGCAAATCTAGCGTATGTGCTATTTTTGGGTGGAACCTCTGATGGTAAAGAATCAGAAAACGTTGAGCCAAATGTTCGGTTCTGCATAATTCATAAAATACAAGGCAGCGCTGGTGAATACAGCTGTGTAGCCACAGCAATAGCAGTGGGTAGAGTAGTTTAGTATCCGGATGCTGTTTCTCCCAATGGAAACCAATTGTGCAAAAATCGGGGAAAAATTGCTTTCGCGAATGGAACAAGCCAAGGGAGAGCAGAGTGTTTTTATTCCACCATCCATTTAACCGACCCTGGGGCATGAACTGGCATACTACACTGCCGATTGAACCAACTCAACTCAAACTTGCACAAAAGATAAAAAGTTACAGAATAAAAATTTTGTCGATGCTTCTTGGGATGTTTTTTTTTACAGTATGTGAGAAACGTCGAAAGAGATACTCAATATATCTTTCAAAACTGAACGATTTTTTTTGTTAATTCTACTCAGAAAAAATGAATTAATTGAACGTTAAATTGAGTAAAATTCTGGGACCGTGCTAGAGCAACAACAATGGCAGAGGGAACCGAAAATAAACAGTCTAACAGTACTTATTCATTCAGTGGGTAACCGAAGAAGTGGTGGACGAAACATTTCGGCAAACTACCACAAAAGCAGATGAAAATTCCATCTTTCGTCATTGTGTATTTTTAATGGAGGCTCGTGGTAATTGATTATGTGGGGGTTGACTGGATGAATGCTTTTGGGGATGTGGGAGAATTGTCGACGCGACACGACACGCAACATTGCACTGCATCCCACTTCCTGAACCGCACATCACCGGAGAAACAAATACCTAAACTCGTGGTGGAAAGAAATATTTCTCCCGTGTGCTCAATTTAAACGACAAATTTTCGAATTTTTATGCTCCATAAAACCGGCTGCTATTGCTGAACATCAACATTGCATGATTACTTTTTGCTTCGATTATGACTTGTGTGCCGTTGTGCGCCGTTGTACGAAGGTGTATCAAAAGCAGGCACTTTCAAGGCATTTTTACAAATATTTCTTAACCAATAGATTGAAAGCTTTTAGGCAATAACAATGTTTTGGAACCTTTCGGGTTGTGATGTCTTTTTTCATAAAACGACGAAGACAAAAAACAACTAAGATTACTGCTACAAAGTTGCCTTTGTGTTCTTTAATCTCCGCCTGTATCTTCCAGAAGTATGAAACATTTGCACATACTCACACCCTTATCAGCCTCCCGCAATCCGGTCGTCGATCGTCGTCTTGAGGCTATGGAATAAAGCCAAACGAATAATGTGAATACAAAAACGTTCCCGAAAAAAAAGACCGGTGGAATAATAGATTTCGGGGCTCTAGCAGCTATAGGATGATGGATTTTGATTATTGCCATTGGGCGGTTGGAATCCGACGCAGCGAGATGGGACTGGCAGAAGCTGGTAAGGCAAGCGGGAGGAACAGATTGGTGTTGAGCCCGAGATTTATGTGGTATTATTCATCACTCGAAGATTATTCTTCTGGCATTTGGCTGCCAGGGATGTCGTCCCTGTACCGATTCCCCGACCTTTGCGACTGTGGTGTAAAAATCTGTACCATACGGCGCTTGTAGGATTAATGGCTACGGTTCGGATGCTATACATGAATCATTTTGCGATGATTTCCGTCATCACTAGTTGATTGCCTTCATTTTGGAAATGGACTTTTGATTGAAGGTTGGAACCGAGTTGTCATCGACGAGCAGGGTGGCTAATAAACTGTTTTTAATTGGGATGGATACTCTGGAGGAGGTGCATTTCATAGGGATTGCATTGGAATTTTTATTACATTTCAATTTTCTTTCATTTCCGGCTTCAACTGTGTGCCGGTGTTGAACCGAACTCGAAAAACTACAAGGGGCAGCCCAATGGGGTTGTACGAACTGTTGACAGAGAACTTATAATGGGATTTAATGGGACAATTGAATAAATACGTCTGCTTAGTATGACCAACAATCAATATGCAACTAGCGATTTGAAATTGGTTCACTGTTGTAGAGCCCCTTGGTCCGAATTACACTTTGAAGCCAGCACCTTGTTATACATATTTGCGCCTTTGTTTTGATTTGCTGTGTTATTTTGACAGAATATTTGAGAGTGTGTTCATGTGAGTTCATTATTAGGGGCGCATTATTAAGCTTGGGACCGAGCTTGGAACCGATGTTCTAGTACTGACTGAGCCAAGAAAAAAATCGTATTTGTATGGGACCTACTGGTCTTAGAGTTAGTCTATGGTATGACGGTAGAAGATGGAATGAGTTATTAAACTAATTAAATATGCTGGCATACTATGATTACATCAGCGGTATTCGATGGTTACTTCGCCAACATCCCCCCTTAACCGAGAATCCGTCCAACTCCAATTACTCGTCTATCAGTTTCAAATTTGAGAGCCGGAATCGCATTGGTTAGAAGATCTACGACCTGTTGTTGACTGCTAACGTGCTGCAACTCGATCGTGTTCTCCTCAATCTTCTCTCGAACAAAATGATGGCGAATATCGATATGCTTGCTGCGTGGTGAGTATCCAACTTCCCTCTCAGCTAAATGGATCACGCTCTTGTTGTCGCAGAAGATTGTGATCTTCTCCGGAGCTTCGGCTAACTCATATCGTAATCCTCGCCACCAGATAGCTTCTTGTGCTGCTGCAGATATTTACTGCCATGTATTCCGCTTCCGTTGTCGACAAAGCCACTGTAGATTGCCTCCGACAATTCCACGAAATCGGTCCGCCGGACTTCATGAATACGTACCCAGTGATGGAACGCTTCATCTCGATGTCGTTGCCCCAATCTGTGTCGCCAAATCCAACGAAACGGTCATCTGCTTTCTTGCGGTAGATAAGCTTCATCTCCTTCGTCTCGTTCAGGTACCGCAAAACACGTTTAGCTGAAGATACTGCCGCATCGCATGATTCACATATTCCTTGCCGTAGTCCGTTCTGATTCTCATTATTCGTTCGCCGTTTGATTCTCAGCATATGACTTGAAATCCTCGAACGCTTCTAGCATATCGGCTTTGGAGCTCAGGAAATAGACTAACGCCTTCCTCATCGATGAACGTTAGAAAATATCGACGTCCTCCTATCGACGTTGTATCCATTAGTCGGCAGAGATCAGAATGAATTGGCTCTAGCAAACGTTCAGTTCTGTGGCCCTTCACCTTGAATGGCTGTCGCTGGTGCTTGCCTTGGATGCACGGAACACATTGGAAAGTACTTGATTCTTCAAACTTCACTCCAGTTACCATGCTTCTGACTCTCTGCATGCCGCTAGTTGATAGGTGCGCCATCCGGTGATGCCAAAGCTAGAAACTGCTTTGCTCTCGTGCAACATGGACTGCCGATCCTTGATCAACTTCAACCGGTACTACCTCCTTCGTCGGACTGACGACTTTACACGATTCCTTGTCGAACGTGACCTGGTATCCATTCTGGCACATCTTGCTCACGGATAGCAGATTCAACGCTAAATCTGGGACACACAGAACATTACTCATTGTGATTTGATAAGACGTACCTCCAATGTCTGCTTCCAGATTGACGGCACCTTTGGCGATGACAACGGCATTGGAGCTATTTGCCACGTTGATACTGGCCGACATGTTCTCCGCCTCTCGCAAAAGCTCCCTGTTCCGGAACAGATGCGTTGTTGCACCGGAATCAAATATCCATTCGACGTCGTCTTGTGCCGACGGCATTGCATTGAACGCCGCCAAGAATGCGGCATGACCGCTTTGCTCCCCACGGGCTTCTAGAACTTCCTTCTGCTCGCTGGCTTTACTTTGACATTGCGACGATTAGTGTCCCGACTTCTTGCACCGCAAACATTTTACTCTCGATTTATCGGTAGGTTTCCTCTCCGGTCTTGAGTTACTGAAGAACGCGCTACTGACGCGGTACTGACCTTCACATCCTGCAAGATTTTTGCCTTGACGACGTCCGCCGTTAGCTTCATACCCGACGACTCCAATCCCAGGATCATCGGTTCATACTGCTTCGGTAGACCCTTCATCAGCAGACTCGCCAGCCAAGTGTCGTCCACTTTAAAACTGGTGACTGGTCGTGAAAAGTTCGTTCACATAGTCCTGCGTGGTTTTGCAGATGATTTTTTCATCACGTTCTGCGCCGACCTGCCGGATTCCCGTTAGCCTTCTCAACAGTCCGATCTTCCGAGTAGAATCACTATGCTCGTAAGTATTACGTAGGTTATCCCACGCTTCTTTTACGGTTTTGGCGTCCCGCACCAGGCCCGTACCAACCAGTCGATGCTCAGACATATCGTGGCCAAAGCTGGATCGGAAGTTTCTTCACTTATCTCCGGGTCGCCCTCCTACTGTTCCTTCACTGCGCACCACGTCCGATCCTTGATCACGATCATCTTGGTCGCGAAAGACCAGGAGCTGTAGTTCTCCGAACTGCGTAGAATCTCTCTCACGGGTACCGAAACTGAACCACCTGGCACTCGTCCTGGAGTATTTGCTTGACCTCTTCCGTTTTCTGCTACGCCATTGCCTTGTCCACTGGCACCGCCTACGTTTCCGTTTCCGTTCATTTTCTTGAATTAGGAATGTCTTCACCGTTGAAAAAAAAATTCGCTTCACCAAACAGAGCTGTTTCCTAAGCAACTGTCTGGGCCCATAACCTTATGGGACAATTGAATGAATACGTCTGCTTGGTATGATGGTAGAAGATGGAATGATTAATTAAACTAATTAAACATGCTGGCATACTACGATTACATCAGTGGTATTCGATGGTTACTTCGCCAACAGGATTGGCTAGGAAGCCATAAAAAATCTGCAAACTTCATCAAAGATCGTTACTTCCGCGCTGGGGAGAATACAAAAAATAACAATCAAAAGTGTAGAAAGCCCATAATGGGGGAATCCATTAAATCATACTGGTGGGGATCAATATTTGCACCACTCACCGTCGTTCTCTCCGAGATCTATAAGTTATAGTATGACGAGAAGAGCAAATGTGTTAGGCAGTATTGGGAGACGGACAAATCGCTAGAACTAGAAACAAGCAATAGGTAGTATAAGAGCCCGATCGGTTGCATAACCTTTTGTCAGTCAAGGGGATTTTCCCCCTTGCCTATCTTGCATGGGGTAGTATGACAAAGGGTTATGTGCCTGATCGGATACTATCGTTCAAATGCCCTCCGCTCGTTTTCAATCTTGTATCTTTCAATTTCAAAGCCTGCCGTTGCCCTATACGGAACTATCAATACACTTTCTTTTCATGCTTATGCGTTCTAGCAATAAAATTACTGTCCGCTCCTAGCGCTTCGCATGGAGATGAGAAACAAACCCAACAGGGGAGGGTTCCTCTCCCATGAACGCATCAAAACAGAGTGCAAACAAACTACCGCTAGAAACTATCACAAAGCTATCAGTGGTACATGAGCGAGAACCATCACGTTAACTATTGCCTGTGGAGGTGGCGGATTCATCTACCCCGCAGTGGGATGTTATTTCCAACCTACCGTACACTGACGGAACTTTCAACACTTTCATTTCATATCTTACATTCTAACAAACATTACTGTCCACTCTGGGTGCCACATGATGATGAGCGAACATCTCCTTCTACATCAAAAATGAATTTGTTTTGATATTGGAAATATCTTCCCAACATCATGGGATCCCAGTAGTGAACAGCAATTTCTGATAGAACCAAAGATGTGAAGAGAAAGTATCGAATGGTCCGATAGTGCTAGCAGGTTATGAAATTGAATAGCAGTAGTTCGAAATTGAGCGTAGGGCTTTTGTTAGGCAGTGTTTCGAAGCAAACACACACACTTTTGCCACACATCCCATGCGGAGTAGGTCAAGGCAGGAACGGATCCGCCACCTTGACAGGCAAAAAAGAGTACCGGCTTGATTGTGCTCAAATACCGTCAATGGCACAGAATGGTGCTAGCGATGTGGAATCTCTGTTGTTACTCTCCCTAAAGACCACATGTGATGGAAATCAATTACAAATTGGAAGATTTAAAAACACAACTTCTCATTTTTAAAAAGTAATGTTATTCGCGTCGTTGATTACTGAACAACCTCAGAAAGAAACCCGGTAAAGTACCTTTTCTTAAGTTCTATTCAATTTAATAACCTGCCGAGCTCTATTGGACCAATCGATACTTTCTCTTCACATCTTTGGTTCTAGCAGAAATTGTTGGCGCACTGCACGCCATAAAAACGAACTTAGAAAAGTATAAATTAATTTTAAGGAACTTTTTCGAAATTTACTATTAGGATAGGATTTTTTTTTTTAATTATTTTTGCTAATGTTGTTCTTACCTCTACCTCTAACTTTTGCTTTTTTGTTCAAATTTTACCATTGAAATAAAAAAAAAATACAAACAGAGTGTTTTGGGATTTTTTCATGTAAAATTTTTAATTTTAATTTCAGTGTATGTTTTTGTCATGGACATTTGGATTCCCTGCTATTTGTTCTCAGACACCATTTCTGTAAAACGAACGATTTCCAAGTTACTTCATTTTTTAAACTGTTGTATCAAAAGCACATAAGCCCTTCTTAAAAATTACTTTCGCTTCAAAACGACCGTGCCTCATGCCAAAACACTTATACTCTTATTCCGCACATGTTTGCAATGTTTCGGCCAAACCTAAAATACTAAAGTTTTGTCATTTACTGATTTGGCATGGAACCGCACTGTTGTCTCTAAAAAAAGGGTGTTCCGATCAAAATTTGGTCAAACAGTAATGTGTATAAGTCGATCAAAGTTTTGATTAATAAGTCAAATTCGTTTTCTTTTTCAAGTTCAAGTTTATACAGAATACAAGAAAAAATATTCAGCTAAGCTTCCTTTTTACCGAATGCGAATTGCCGGGTCTTTCATTTAACACCTGCCATAATTTTTGTTTACAGTCTCCTTGTTCACTTTATTTGCCGCCGAACGCCAGTTTGCCTTGAACTATTTCTCGCTCACAACAGCTTTTTGAGTCTTCTTAAGGTTCCGCTTGACGATGGCCCAATATTGTTCGAATGGGCGGAGCTCTGGCGTGTTGAGAGGGCTCTTGTCCTTGGGCACCACTTGAACATTGTTGGTATGCTCCATGGCCGTAATGCCAAAACCGGCCAAAATAGAACGGAATAATTGTGTATCTTCAGGAAAGCCAGTAGACGTTTTTTTAAGGCACTCGTTCAGATAAATTTCCTGGTTGACGGTGTCCGGTCGCAATGTTAACGTTGCTCTTCAAGCCACAGTTACAGATGGCCTGCCACACCAGATATTTCTTCACGAACTTTGACAGTTTAATGTGCTTGAAAATACCTTTCTCCGTCTGGTTGCCGTATATAATTCCTGCCCAGGAAGCTGTTTAAAGTCTGCCTTGACGTAAGTGTCATGGTCCTGTACCACGCAATCAAACTTGGTCAGCATCGTCGTGTACAATTTTCGCGATTGTGCTTTGGCCGACGTGTTTTGTATATCGTCGCGATTTGGAATCACCACTATCTTGTAAGTCGATAGTTCAGGTTGTTTGTTAGCTCTATCTACGGTTGAAGGCGCCACTCCCAGCTTCTTTTCGATTTCTCGGACGGAGATGTTGGAGTTCTGGTCGAAACAGCGGGCAACTTTTTTGTCGTCGTTGTGGCCTCCGGTTTTCGATTTCCCCCCGATCCAGCTTTCCTGGCTGTCGACAAACGTTCACCGAACACTTTTTATGCGTTGGTTACAGTTGATTTAGCCACATTCAACAATTTCGCCAACTTGGCGTGAGAGTAGTTTGGATTTTCGCCATGTACGTGCAAAATTTTGTTGCGTTGCTTCCCTCGGCGACATTTTGATAACTGAAGTGCTAATCTCTAAATCAAAATAGAGGCATGATTTTACACGCACACATCTTCAACATTTTTTAATGCACGATGAAAGTAAATGCGTCAAGCTTAAGTCGATCGAATTTCGATCGAAACACCCTTTATTGCTGTGATCCGAAGTTTATTGAAGTATTGTGTCATTTTATGGACTTCGTTCCACGCCGTGCAATTCAATCAAGTAGAACAAGTACGAAATCATTACAGGGTGTCTCAAAATAGGTGTCGATTTCATTTGAAAGATACATGTTATTGAAATAATCCTTATTAATTCAATCCGAATCTCTTGCCGTTTTCTTCGATAATTTTGCGCAAACGCTTTGTAAATCTATCGCAGCTCGCACGCACGATTTCCTAAGGAATTCGGTCCCGAATATCAACCAAACGCAAAGAAAGAAGACGATTATTTTGTTGATTATTTTTTACCAAAAACATAATGCATATTCTTGAAAAAAAAACGTCAAAGAATATTAGAGAAGGGGCCGTGGTCAGCCGACATCGCAACTTAATCGCGATGCTCTCACATGAGCGCTGGACGGAACTGACGTCCATCTTCCGGATATAATTCCGGATCCTCGTGGTCAACTGCTTCGTATCCTTGGCCCGCCAATTACAATTTTGTACACTAGGGCACTGAGGGAGTCGAAAAAAATCCTCAAACGGATGGCACTGGGACAAGTTTATCGGGTTCCTTTCTTTCGGCACGTATGGTATCTTTTTCTGCTCAAGATACTCTAGCGTCTTCTTGGCGTAATGGGAAGACGCCTTGTCTGGCCAAAAGATGTACTTCCCATCCGCATGATACTCATTTAAGAACGGCAGAATTTTTTTCTCAAGACGCTCCTTCTGGTACCCTTGTTGATTGATGACCTAGGCTTGAACCACGCTTTGAAATCCCTCTGTCCTATACGGCGATGTACAGCATAACTTTTTTTTTTCAAATTTATGCTTAAACTTATATTTTACTTCGGGGGGTGTGGCCGACTTGTCGCTGGAATAGTAGCGGTCATTTCCTGGAATGTGGGTCTACGAGAGCGGAAAGTAACTTTCGTCGTCCAGCACGAACGACTTCGTCATCCACCGGCATTGCGATTTCACGGTCGCTATCTTCGCGTCCGTGTACTCGGAAGAGCGAGTCTTCTTCCGACAGATGATGTCCTCCATCTTAAAGGTTCGGTGAATCAAGGTATGAGAGCAGTGATATTTTCGGCCGGCGTCACGCAAACTCGTTCCGTCCTTGTTGTCGAACAGCTTTTTCAACGCTTTCTTCTTCTTCTTCGTCATTATGTTCGCCGGACGGCCGCTACCGGCCTTCCGCTCCACGTTCAGGGATGCCAGGATCCGGTGGACAGTACTCCCGGGCACGTTTTCGTCTCGAAAGTGGAACACCGTAAACTTTTTTCCGCGATGACAATGCGTTTCGTAAAATCGTACATCTCGCTCGCGGAGTGCTTGCTGCTTCGACGCCATTTTCTATTGAACTGACAGCACCCGCGCGAAAAGTAACATTCCACCCATTTCTAGGGAGTCCTGAGAGCAATGGACTTCTCGAAGTAAGATGTCATTAATACTGGCGTGCTGCTTTACACGTATAGGATCGATTTGTTTATTGTTTTCAACAATGAGATCAGCTATCAAAGTGTTCAGGTTGACAGCGGTTTGTTTTTTTAATTTTTAACCAGCAAAACGATTGCATTAGTGAAACTGCTTACTAATACTAACGGTGGCAGAGAAGTCTATTCTCTTGGAAAGAAGAACAATTTACGCTCTTTACTTTAATTACTTTAGTAAGGTATTGAAATCATTCTCATTTTATTGAACACCTGTTAGGAGAGCGCTGGAGGCAATTATTGTATAAAGTAGCCTGACTTTAAACATCGATTGGCAAAAATGCCTCGTAAATAAAAGTCGGAAATTAGCGTGCCTTTCGCAGTTAGTATGTTATGCACATCAGTACACTGTTAATTGCTGTACAAAGTTTGTGCAAAAGTTTGTCACTGCTAAATTTTGGATTTTAGCGCCCCTGTAGGCTCACTACGCCCCTGGTAGTAAATAAATCTTTTATGGTTTCGCCTTATGAAATTTTATTTATTTTTAAGAGTGTACCATTAAAGCATACACACTACCAAAATTTCATGGAAGTATCAGTCCCCTAAAACCGACACATGCAAGCATCCTGTAGCACATAAGAATGAGGTGAAAGAGATATGAAAATAAATTCAATCAAACACATCTTTCACTCTTGATTCATTTTACTCAATGTTTGACTACAATTGTATACTATCTCTTTTTTTTTCATGGAAATGTTACTCAATTTTCGTCAAAAAGTGGATCAACTCAATTTTTGAGTAGATCCATTTTTTACGAGAATTGAGTAACATTTCCGTGGGAGAAAAAGAGATAGCATACAGTTGATCTCAAAAATTGAGTACAATGAAGCGGGAGTGTTCGTCAAATTGCGTAAGAGTCAGTTTCAGGAAACATAATTTTACACGAAATCTTGTTTTACGTTCCCCGACTTCATACAAAAACGCATTACGTCTTGTGTAAAATTCATAATTTTTATGTGTACAGCTATAAATTCGAATTTAGCGAACTTATCGTAAAACGACACTTGCTTCTGTCTTAATCATGTCCATTGAATATTTTTTGATGAATATGTGCTGATTCGAGAATGGCTATTTAAAGAAAGAAGAAAGCTAATTTAAGAAAGAAGCATTGAATATATTGTGTGGATAAGACATCTTTATTTAAGAAGATAACTTGATAATCCCGAAAGCAATCTCTTTAAAGGGGGCGACCCCGGTGTATTGGTTAACATCCATACCTCTCACGCCAAAGTCACGAGTTCGAATCTCACCCCCGGAGAAGTTACAAAAATGCCCAAAAGTGGTGTTTGAGTGACTACGACGGGAGATGAACCAGCCCGAGGCTGAAAATCTCGATAATCAAGAAAAACAAAAAAAAAAAAAAATCTCTTTAAAACTGAATGTTTTCTTTTCGGAAGAACCAGAGAAGAAAAACAAAGGAAACCAGCAAAAAGGTAGAACCTCCCAAAGCTCATTCAGAAAAGGTGCAGTTACAAAGCAAGATAATGCTGAACTAGAACGCTTGTATGAGATCTGGCAATCAGTTTATTACAATAAGAAATAAACTAGAAATGCCAGCAAAAGAAAAAGAAATGTGGACATCAAAACACTTGCTGTAGACAGTAACAACAGACAGTGGTGGAAAGTCATTTTACCACGATGACTGAAGTAAGAGCACGCCAATAGCAGACATAAAAGTATAATATGAAAGATAAAATGCTTCTTGGCTCCATTATGTTGATTTTACGACATTTGAGCCTACCAGATTAACATGATGAAAAAAATTCTTCATTTAGGTATGATGTTTTATTAGAAAATTAGGAATCCCCTATCATCCATCACATGCCGATGAACCCCGCTGGAACGGATCGTGTGTCATCGAACAAAATTTTTCGAATCAATCGAAACCCACACGAGCTACCCAGCCGGAGAACCGCAGCCATATCCTGCCTCATAAATCATCCCCGGCATTGCGTTGTCATGAGATAGCTAACAGACAGCCACATTCACAGAACTCCGTACAGAGGACACAACTGAAAACCATCATTGGCATGTGGACAGCGACCAAATGAAAATAGCAGAAACGATTTTCAGAATTTTGCACTTGATGGGCGGCATTTGGGCTACGAAAGGATACACATCTCTGTGCTTTGGCTAGATAAATGCGGAGCAAAACAATATAGCTTCCACTGTCCAAAGTCGGTTCTGGCACATATCTCGCATATATTCGAAACATTATGTTGAATGACAAAAAAAAAAACACAGACCCATGTCATAGCGAAACGTGTATCTACGTTCGTTGGCCGCCATAGAATCTCTAGGGACTATTTGTTGTTTCTCCCGTTTTATATTCTCCCTCATGTCATCTAAACCCTAGGATATACATTGAAAATATCATAAACACGCCGCTTTGGCATCAGTCATCAGAAAGTTATACTCCATGTCCGTTCCCGTTACCAAGTTACCACATTCAATGATACACGCATACGATAAGTAAAGCGGAATGTACAATATGCCAATGATGGTAGTTCGCAAATCGACGCAACAGCTAAGAACATCAATTCGACGAAAATCATAGTTCATCGACCCAAATAAGGTTAGATTTTATGCGTGAATCACTACTCCCAGAAAAAAAAACTGATACGTCATTTTGAAAAATAACGCTCGATTTAGCCACATGATTTTGTTTTTGGTTGCTCTTCACTACGAATGAGAGGACGTCAACGTCATACGCACACTGGAAAAGGCCAGTGCCAGTGAAACGCATCGTAATTGAGTCGGGAAAATTGTCGTTGATTGATGGGATGGGCCGCCCTTAAGTAACTAGCTTTTTCCTGCTGAGTGTGGCGATACTTGACATGCGGTTCTGTTTATTGCGGCAAACTCGTGATTGGAATATTTGATTTTGGAGCACCTCTGTCCTAGTCCTCTGAATGTAGGTTGAATACTATGTTATGAAGCGTGTACTTTTGATTGCATAGGTATGTTCTATTTGATCTACACTTTCAGCAGAGAAATATAGCTCAAAGTTGATCAGAATCCTGAAACAGTGATCGAATTGCATAGGCATTGTATAATGGGTTAAATCACATCATGTGAATTGTGAATTATGGTTCTTCGATCTATTGTGATGTTCTGGTAACCCTGAATCCACCGGGATTGTTTTAAAATGGAAGTAAAGTAATGCCCATTTATAATCCGGAATAATAAAATCATTTGTATCTCGGTAACGGATTGACGTACAAATAAGTTTAATACATCAGAACAAAGGTAATTCACTGTACTTTAAAAAATGTCAATACATATCATTTTTCTTTGTTTCTAATGAAAATTTGCAATTTCTGCTTTATTCCTCCCATCAAACGCTGCACACCTCTGGAGTCAACTTCCTTGGCACATTTGTTCAACATTTTGGTCATCTGAGTCACGTCCGTTTTTCCAGCTTAAGCTTTCGCTTCATTACTGCCCAAAATCTCTCGATGGGCCGGAAATGCGGGTAGTTGGGTGGATTTATGTTTTTATCGATGATATCTACGTTATTATCGCGGCACCACTGGATGACTTCCCGGCTGTAGTGGCAACTCGTCAAATCTTGCCAAAACTTCACGGGACCTCTATGGGCTTTAATGAGAGGTTGTACGCGGTTTTTGAGGCATTCTTCCTTGTTTACAGCTTCGAGTCCATAGTCTTATTCGTCACGTACACTTTGGTCTTTGCTGCACAGCTGCATATCCCTTGCCAAATCATCATTTTTTTTTTTGGCAAATTTGTCCATAAAAGCAAACTTAAACTTCGCAGGAACATCTCCACGTGCCGTCGCCATGTAGAATTTTTGGTCAGGAAGATGTCCGAAATCCATTTTGACGTAGGTTTTATCGTCGATGAGCAGGCATCCTTGGTACTTCGTCAAAACCTGCTGGTACAATTTCCGTGCTCGAGTTTTGGTGACGAAACTTTGCTTCAACGTTCTGTTTGGTTGCTTGCTTCCTCGCATGATACACGGTTGAGCGCATGATACACGGTTGATTTGGCGATTTTCAACATTTTTGCGATTTTTATTGCGGACCACGTTGGATTATCAACGTGGGTGTGCAGAATTTTTCCTCTCCTCTCGGCTTCCACCTGGAATAACTTTTGACTCACTGCGCGAAACACCGTGAAATTTACACTGAGCGAAAATATCGAGGGTTATTCATAGGAATATCGTATGAAAATGTGCCAGAAGATTTTATTGCAAATTTCATACGAAAGAAGTATGGAAAGAAGTTTCTAGGACGGTCGTATGGAAATTTTCCTCTCAGAAAAAAATGTCGCAATCGGGATTCGAACCATGAACCTCGGGATCCAGAGATGAGCCAAAATTCCACGAGACTATACACTCGACTATACACGCTTGATAAGGGATGTCAAATGAAACTTTATATAAGGCATGTTTTTCTCGACCAATGCAACAATAATCATTTCATACGATTTCGTAGCGAATGAGTCTTGGACCCTTGATTTGTGTTTTATATGAAAATTTGATCGTATAATGATCGTATGAAAATTAGACATGAACATTTTCAGCACACTAACATAATCAAGAAAACGATTGTGAAAATCAGTGTTTTGTGTTTGTCGTTTCTCTGATGTAACCGTCGCATGATTTCGTGCCAGGGTTGCCACATGCACAGATCCATCTAGATTGACCCCAATTTTTTTTTTCATTTCTTTCATACAGATATTTGTAAGTAAAGATTAAATAAACCAAGATTTTAAAGGATTTCTGACAATTGCTTGGTCACTTAAAAGCCTTAAATTATTTAAAAAAAGTAGATTTTAGGATCAATCTCTTTACCAATTCTACGTTCAGTGTGCTTTTAAAGGCCCATGTAGCAGAAGAAAAAAAATGACGCTGACACTACAGTGACAGATGACAGTCTGAAAGTTAGTTTGACATCATGTGAGAGCATTTCTGCAAATTTTTTTAGGAATATTTTATTGAATTTCCCAGACATCCTTATGATATTCCTTTTGAGTTTTTATTGGTTTTTATTTATTTATTTATTTATTTATTTATTTATTTATTTATTTATTTATTTATTTATTTATTTATTTATTTAATCAACTTAGTTCATCGGACTTATTGTCTACATGATCCAAACTTAAAACTAAAGAAAACGAGCATTACAAATACGATCCAAAAAGTGAGCTGAAGATTCGCCAAATTCCCGTTGCTTCCAAACGCTGGTCGATAGAATCGGGGTTGAAGAAGAGTACCATTCAGTAATGCTCTTGGAGGAACTCGGATGTTCAGTTGAGAGAGAAGCCTCGAGCAGTCGACCTCTCCATTCAAAAGTTTAGCAACAAAAACCGCTTGTTTTCCGCTTCTTCTGATGGGTAGAACAATCACACATAGCATGTCGTATAAATATCTCGGAGTCTGGTTCGATTCGAAATGCACCTGGGGGAAACACATGGTGCATCTGACACAGAAATGCCAACAGCGAATCAACTTCATGCGCACAATAACCGGTACATGGTGGGGAGCTCATCTGGAAGATTTAATCAAGCTGTACCGAACAACTATTCTGTCGGTTTTAGAATACGGTAGCTTTTGTTTTCAATCTATGGCAAAAACACACCTGCTAAAGATTCAACGAATTCAGTATCGTTGTCTTCGGATCGCGCTAGGTTGCATGAACTCAACCCATACCATGAGTTTAGAGGTACTTTCAGGAGTACAGCCATTGACAGATCGTTTTGTGGAATTAATGCTCCGGTTCCTCATCCGATGCGAGGTTTTAAATCCATCGGTCATTGATACTTTCGAAAAGCTGCTCGAACAAAATGCCCAAGCCCGTTTTATGAGTGTGTACCATTGGTACATAACACTGGAGGTAAGCCA
Source organism: Aedes japonicus (assembly GCA_034211315.2). Lineage (NCBI taxonomy): Eukaryota > Metazoa > Arthropoda > Insecta > Diptera > Culicidae > Aedes > Aedes japonicus. The sequence continues at coordinate 78,267 of JASCZW010005383.1, read as the reverse complement.
ATCTTCGGTTTATTCCAATCATGATAACTTCTTAGACTTCTTCGGTTCTACGGTGTCTTTTGATATGTCAATGAGGGAAAACATCGTCGGGATCCCAGTTTACCATCGTGCGGTGTTGATACCTGCAATATTTGCAAGCAAATATGGGCACGTCAGTGAGGACCGTAGGTTCTTCACAGATGGGTCAAAAACAGATGATTCCAGTGGTTTTGGTGTTTTTAACAAGTTTCATAGCACCTGCTTTATGCTACAAAAGCCAGGTTCTGTATATGTTGCTGAACTAGCAGCTACACACAAAATATAAATCTTGTTTTATTGAAAGTTTTGAGCTTTACTTCTGAAAAGCGTTTATTTTTCATTAAAATGAAAGTTAAATTATCTACAACAAAAGTTCTTCGTTTGATTTGAAAGTGTTATGATTCGGTTCGGTGTGTAAATTTAAAAGTGGTTTCTTTTACTATGAAAATTGTAGAACTGTCAAATCAACCAACACAAAGCTAGTCATCGTCGTCATTGTCATTTTCAATTTTGAAATGTTGTTGTCTGCGTACGCATCTACTGCGTGCTTTGTTGCTCCCGTCCGCTTTCGTACGCCTTTGGTGAAAATTGCGAGGAGAATGTTTTTTCGTGTTCGTTTTTTGTAAAAAAGTACGTCAGCTGTTTTCGATTCAAATTGTGAGTAATTCTTTTCATTCTATTATTTCCAGGCGAAGGGTGATAACAGAATCCGATAGAATATGCTGGAACATTGGCGGAATTCGTTCGAGATATGGGAGCACATTCAGAGGATGGATGCGTGAGGATGGACGAAGAAATAATTGGTCATACATACTACCTGCGGTGAGGCATGTTGTAAAAATGTGAAATATTCATCTTAAAAAAAACTTTTGTATGTATAATATGTATAATGTATGTATAATATGTATAATATAACAACAATTTTTATTTTGCAATAAAAATAATTTGCTTCCTACGCTTTTAGGTAGAAAATTCAACACTTTATCCGAAAAATAAACCTCTTGATGTAAAAACTATTTTCTATATCAATGCAAATGGCATATTTTTATTTTTATTACACGACACTTTCTCGTTGATAGTTTATTTTGGAATATAAATTATTTGCTTTCCTTTTCAACGATGCCACGGTTTCGATTTGACAGTTCTACAATTCGTTTTGAAAGTTTCAACTTTTAAATGTACCAAGCAGGAAAATTTTGATTTGACAATTTGAACGTTTTTGTTGTGAAACCAAATCGCTTTCTACGAAAAAGAACCAACGCAACTTTTCAATTTTAGCAATGGTTTTTTTAATTCTAACAATCATTATTCTTTGTGTGTATATACTATACCCTAGAACATATAGCTTCTCTTCCACCTGAGCACTACTTCATTTTCTCCGACAGTCTAAGCTCTCTGGAGGCTGTTCGGTCAATGAAGTTGGTCAAGCACTCAACGTATTTCCTATATGGAATACGTAGAAGTCTGAGTGGTTTATCTAAGCGCTCTTAAACTATCACCATGGCTTGGGCATCTTCACATTGCTCGATTCCGGGCAATGAGAAGGCGAACTCACTGGCAAAGGTGGGCGCTATGGAAGGCGATGTCTACGAGCGTCAAATCGCATTCAATGAATTTTTCTCATTGGCTCGTCAAGAGACCTTGATGAGCTGGCAAAGTAAATGGAGAGATGGAGAACTGGGTAGGTGGTTGCATTCAATTCTTCCTCAAGTATCTAAGAAAGCATGGTTTAAAGGGATGGACGTGCGGCGCGATTTCATCTGTGTTAAGAGCCGACTGATGTCCAATCACTACTCATTGGATGCACATACATTCCGTATTGGACTTCCGGACAGCAATCTTTGTGTTTGCGGTAGGGACTACCAGGATATCGATCATGTTGTGTGGAAATGCAACGAGCATCTAAAGGCCAGATCTCAGCTTATAGAAGCTCTCCGGCTTCAAGGAAAACCGCCCAAGCCTGTTAGAGAAGTGCTGGCAGGCCTTGATTTAGATTACATGAATCAAATCTATTGGTTTTTAAAGAGAATGACATCATGACAAAGAGAATGAATCGAATTGTAGTTCCTTCTCTGCCGCTAATGCCCTATCTTTTCGTGGTACCCTTTTGATCCAAATGTCCTCTTCTCGTTGTTATCTTACAAATTTTCCTTTCTTTCCGTTCCGTTACAGATTATCCCCGCTATGCTCACCATCAACTGCAGCTTTGTAACGGCGTGCTATCTAGAAAAATAAGACCTTAATATCTTTCCCCATCCTATTAAAAATTGTTATCCCTAACCTTGAATAAACCGCAAGTACTTCGGTTCCCCAAGCTAACCTAGTTTTAAAGCAAAAACAAAACAAAATATTTATTATACACACAGTATGATTTCGGCTCCGTAATGTTCTTTGGCACCTGAGCCTAGTAAATAAACGAATAAAAAAAAACCGCTTGTTGATTTTTCCGTCGGCGTTCCAAAATATGCAATTGCAGCAGATTGCAGCGATCTGAATACGGCGGGAGATTTTGCGGATCACGCCATGGTAGATTACGCAATGCCATCCGGATAAACCTGCGCTGTATTGTTTCTATCCTCAAGCTCCAAGTCAATTGATTAGGAAGTCAGATCAAGGCGGCATTTCCTAGGATCGGTCGTACCAGTGAGCAATAGAGAGCTTTCAGGCAGTACAGGTCAGTGAAGTCTCGTGAGATTTTTGATACAAACCCTAGCTGGCGATTAGCCTTAGAGACCACATCAGAGCGGTGGAGGTTAAACGATAATTTATGATCCAGTAGAACATCTAAATCGCTGAACTGGTCGGTTCTATGTAGAACGACGCCATTGATGGTATAGTCTAAAATAATCGGCTGCTTGATACGGTAATACGACATTACCATACACTTTGGAATGCTGATCATAAGTTTATTCCGACGGCACCAATCAGTGAATCGATCCAATGTTGTTCAGGAGTTTCCAGGCATTCCTCCAGGGATACTTTCGGGAGTTTCTACTGGAATTTCATCGTCAGTTTTTCGAAACTTTCTTATGATGAAATGTTTGAAGGATTCTCTGAACTTGCGAAGTTTTTTTTATTCTAAAAGAATCCCCGAAGAATACCTGGCAGAACACAAAAACTATTCCTGAAGTAATTCTTGGAAAAAAAATGATATGTTGAAGAAATCAATCAAAATATTTTTGCATGAATTCCATAATCTCGTTTTTATAATTATTAACTTTTAAAATCCACAAGAGGTTTGTGAAGATTTTATTTTTAAGCTTATCTTGCATGTCTGTGCAAGGATTCGTAAATTTAGTTCTCCAGAATTTATTTCAACATTTTCCTCAAGTAATCTTGGACATTACTTGCTGGAGAAGCGTTTTACTCCAAAGTTTCTAATCAGATTGCTCCTCAAATATTGGCAGAATGTCTTGTAGGGATTTCAACGAAAATACAGTTTTTCTATTTTTGAAGTATTTTTATGCATTCTTGCAGAGCAATTTTGGGAAATTAGCTCAAACGTGACTGTCCTAATTTGACAATTATCAAATTTACTTGCCACTGTTTGACTTTTTGTGCAACCTACGCATGCAAAAAGCTGCCACTTTGTCTGTAAGAGTTGATACGATATATCTACAGTTACTTGTCCTACAACCCCAAAAGATCCAAAGAATTCCAGATGATACAAAGTATCGTAGAATTGAAGCCTTGGAGCGTTCTGCATCCATCTGACACCAGATGCCTATTGTTGGTGGCAAAAAGAATTGTAATGGTCTTTAGAGCTCACAGCACATTCTCTGTCATCTTCATCACCAGATTAGCTCCACTTCTTGAGCTACGTATTGCCCCTCATCAACAAAACGAACCGTATCTTCCAGTCAGAAGCTCCGGAATTGTCGAACACGTGTAATCAACTGAAGTCTTGCTTATAGTTCTCCTCGCAAATATATACGAAGATGACTACCTAAAACACTTGATAGATTTCGGAGTTTTTGATTTCGAGAGACATCTTCGTACAAAGTCTATCCTGAGTTGATTATACAGATCATTAAACGATTTTTTCTGAACGGTCCAGTACTTACTCCTAGATAAGAGTCAGTAAGAGCCTTGATCTCAAGAAGCTGCACACTTTGTAGGAGTTCAACTCGATTATTAAACTATATTTGAACTTATATGAAAGCGTTGAGGAATAGGACATCGAACATGAGTTTCGTGAGCTAAGGACGGCAATTATCTGCTAAGACATCGAGGTGGAATAATCGGATGTCTTGGAAAATTGTAGGAGAAAACTGATGTGTGTCAAGCAAGCAGATGGGAAACTGGCTTTTCCCTAGCTAAGAAAGTTCTTTGTGAATTTTCTAAGCTTTCTTCGGCATCGGTAGAGAAAGTTTTCTCGCAATACAATCTGAACAACGCCAAGTTTCAGAACCGCCTGAGTGCGGACACCAGGTATGCCATTCTACTATCTGAGTGCTACATGAAAGGGAAAGGAAGAGTTGATCAGCTAACAAGAACATCACAACTAAAATACACACATCATAATTATTAATTTCGTACCGATTTGGTTCCCCTATTCTTGACCATTAAGTAATCAAATCAAACACCTCATGATTGATTATCATGTCAATACTGAAATGACAGAAGTATTTTAGTGCAATGATTGATTTTCCCAGAGAACATGAATCCCTGGTATAGTGATGTGTTTTCCTATTATGTGATGGAGGGAAACCGATCATTGTACTCAAGCCCTGTCAAAAAGAACGGTTTGTATTAGTTAATCAGAAGAACTGTGAGTTTATTAGTATATAGGGTAGGCAACGGCTTAATCAGGGCTCACTATTTTAATCAGTTGCTAGGAAATAGGTCTAAGGCTCCTACATTTTCCAAATTATTTTATGTGGCAATCCTGCTTCTTGCCGGCACAAAATATTCGTACACAAATCAGTTCGGTTTTGCTCGTTTCGCTTTTTGCAGCTGGTCGCAGGCTGCCGCAGGTGTTTCAAAGTTGTTCAACATGAAGTGTAAAGTTAAATACTGTGTCCGATACAGCAGGAACCATCCGGAATTAGTTTTTTTTTTTGCGTTTTCCCAGTGATAATATTACAAGATCAAAATGAATACACCAAAAGAAATAAGAAGTTTAACACGTATGAAATATTCCCTCGTTTGATTGCAAGCCAAGGCAATTGTAAACAACGGAATTGTATGCAATCTTTCATTCAGCATACAACAATGTTTGCAGTCTTCCATATAACAGACCTGATTCCAGCGATGTGTGGGTTACATTTACATGATTATTTCATGTGTTTGTTTCTCTTTCCTAAGCCCAGAACGGATAGGAACTACGTGGATAACTACTTTGTTAAAATCTATTTAAAATCTATTTCACTTTAACTTTTTTTTAAAAACACTATTTAAAAAAACTTTTTTGAGCTTTTTAGTACAACGATTGTGATTGAAAAACTAGGAGAATTTAAAATTAACATTTCATTTGATCACTTTTTAAAAATAAAAACTAAAATATTGAAACACTTTTTCAAATTTTCGCTAGTAAACGCGAGCAAATTCCTTTAAATTCCACTACTAGCTTATCTTTTGACAGAAGGCCTATATGGTTTTTGATTAAGCTATATATTCTTTGTTCAGTTGTTAGGTAGAAATTTTCGTATAGTGCACTGTTTTGAAGAGGTTTTTCGCGGTTATTCATTGTAGTTTTTGTAGATTTCGTTGTTTGTACTCCAAATTGGGAATCTCAGTCCACTTTGCAGTTTTGTCCTGAAGCGGTCATTGTAGTTGTCATGAAAATTTGTCCAGTGATGTAGATAGGTCACTGCAGTGCATTCGCTTCATAAAAAGTTGATCTGCGGGTAGTTCTGTTTTATTGGAAGATGTGATTTTGAATAATTTCAAGCGTTCGCGTCTACTAGCTTGTTCCAAGCATTTGTATTAGACTGAACTCGCCCTGGGGCTTGTGTTTGCCGGGCATCCCAATACGCCAAGTGGTCCTCTAACAAGGATGCGCATAACTCATTTGTTTGCTAAACCAAGTTTCCGGAAACGCCCTAGTAGACCAGTTTAGTTAGCCAGCTTGGGGCCGGCTACAACCCCGCCCTTTTCTGTAAGGACGGGCTTGCATACAAATGAAACACCAACTTCTGCATAACTCGAGAACTAATCCCAAGTAACAATCCTTCTGCCTTTTAGCCTTTGTTCAAATTTATGAATGTTTTATCATTGCAATAGACATGCTAATTTGTATAAAAGCAGCTTGCTATGATGCAAAAGATGTGTCGTTAAAAAATTTACTCTAGGCTGTTTTTATAACCTTTTCGAGAAAGGTCAAGCTTTAAGAAATATTTGAAGGGGAACTTCATAAAACCGTTCTGTAATTCAATAATAAAGCTCCTTCATATTTGTTTAACAGAGCCATGATAAAATATTGCATAAGCACGCTTTATCATTATAAAAACCATCACTAAGCTATTTGGACTCGGACGAGAGCATAATGCATTTATTGTAGCATTTTGCACTACATAAAGTTTATCATAAGATGCTTTACCAATGTTGTCATAATAAAATTAAACAAAGATGGATTCGCATAGCAACAAACTAAGACAAATGAAAAAAATGCATGATCAAGTGAATAATAAACAAAACTTATTGAGCATTCTGAATAGTAATTTGCCAACAATCCATCAATCAAGGTCGTTTAAAAAACTACAACATCAGTCAGTCTCCCATCCAGATAAAATAATCTTGAGGCATGTATCGCCTGGTATACGACATTGCTTTCCCATATTCTTTCGTATAAACTTTGTTAGTCCTTTTGATGTAGCTTGAACTGTCAAAATTTTTCTGGCAGCAGCTTGGCTACCATATAAGCTGTTTGGCAGCTAAACGGTCTTGCCTTAAGCAAATTAGCATCGCAAAGAAACAGTTTAACTTCAAAATTATTTTCGTAAATGCCATTTCAAAACATTATTTATTTATTGATGCTTACATGAAAACAAAACAGCATTTTCAATAATGGCCCTTTGAAATTTCAATGTTAATGTCGCTGCCATTTTGATTTCAATCTTAATGCAAGGTTATTATTTTCATATATCATGATATATTTTCTTTGACACGGCTTATTGTTGTACGGCAGTCAATGTGGGATAAAAACAAAAGTATTAATTAAGAATGATGGAGCAAAAAAATATCTGCAACGAAGAATTAAACTTTGTCTTAATATTTTATTTTTTGAAAGTACAATGTGTTTCGGAAGCGCACCTAGTTTTTCAGCTCTTTTCAAGCACTTTACATAATGAATTTAATTTGGCACTCAAAATTTGAATATTTTAGGTTGAAACTAGTAATAACATATTATAAATCAAGCTGAGATAAATATTTCACTTCGACAATACTGACGTTTTATTTGTCATGGGTAAACTTTTTTTTCAAACTGAGTTGTTTTTGCCGAAATGAATTTGTTCAGAGTGAATGAAATTTATGAATACGATTATAATATGAATAAAACTGTTTTGAGTGGTTTTCGCAAGCGTCTAGAGGAAGTGGCACAAAAGAGGCTTTCATAGATGTCAAATTGCTTTTATTGTGATTTTCCTATGGTTTTAAAACCGCTTTTAATTCGGTCATAATATCATAAATCATCATTTTGTTTCAATCTAATCCAGAACTGCCTCTAAAATATACCCTTCAGAACCTCTGCCAGGGTGGGCCAAATTGGCACATTTTAGTCTTTAGGTGGTTTTGGGGGAAGCAATCAAGACAAATAAACCTTGACCAGAGTTTTATGGATGTCGTTTTATAACACCCTTGAAGGAATTCATAAAACTTTTAAATGTTACTTGGGATGTGGAGGTTTTTGAACACTAGAAATGTTTCTATGGTGGTTTGAGACCCCTAAACATGAGATCTATTCAGGCAACTAAAACACAAAATGCATACTTCTCGGATAAGAAGCATGTTCTGATAGAAGTTTGAACTTCTTAATCAAAAAAGGGGGTTGCTTTGCCTACTCTCAGTACTAAATTATGCACAATAAGTTAATCTAAGGTTATTCAAGAGGAAACTACGTTCACACCGACAGGATACGGCGTAGTTTGAAGATAATATTATTGTCTATGAAATGCTTCTACACAGAAAAAAAAACATGATAGAAATTACTGACCCGAGGGTTATGATAAAAAGTATTTTATTGAAAAATCACACACATTAGCAAATGAAAAGATTTTAACAAAACTTATTCCGAAAAACAACCATAAATGCGCCAGTTATATTAAATTTTCATTTATTAAGTTGCAAGTGTAGCGACGCTCGCACCGGGTTTGGCTAGCTAAATCACTTGAGTATAGTATTTCGATCCTATTGATACCCGTAAAGATGCATTTAAAATAAGACTTATGCGATGATGGAGGATAGACCTCTGCTCTAGTTGTTGGAAATTTGGTGCAAAAGTTGAAAGAAGCAGTCTTCTTCATTATTAATTTGATAGAGAAATCTTTTTTTTTGTCAGAAAAAAAAGAAATTCTATGAATGACAAAGGGCGCAGTTGCAAGATTTTCCAAGGGTGCTATCAACCCTCACAGTGGGTTGGCAAAACTAATCTTACTCAACTATAAAATAAATTGTGCAGCATATTTGATTAACCCAGTTCGATTTTATAATTAATTAAGTGGATCCACGACTCCAAATTTTCACAGAAAAAAATCCTACAGACGGTTATGGCCCAAACACAATGCACTATGGTCCAGATTACGAATTTACGAGGAAACATGCTCCCAGCGCCTAAACTTGAAACTTTACAGCAATGTGATGTTCTACAACATGGTTTGTTTTACTAAGACCCATTTTGTGATGTTGATTAAAATTAGGGTGGTCAACATTTTCACGGAATTACATAAACTAACTTTTTTATTTGCAGAAATAGACGTTTTTACTGTTGCGCAAAGTTGTAGCGCAAAAAATTTCATGGAATTTTCATATATAAATTTTTTTGTAGCTTGAAAATTGACCGATTTAGAGGAATTTTCCCTCATCAACTTAGGGTGTACCAGAAAAAAATGGTTTTTTTGCCCTAACTTTTTTATTTCAATTTCCGCCGTAAAGTTGTGTTGAGACGAGTTTTATAACTTTTGAAGACGCGTACTTTGGAATACAAACTTTGCCGCTAGTTTTAAACAATCAATAGTTATTGAAGTTTTTCTAAAAAAAAAATACGCCCTTTTCAAATGTTGATTTCTATGATTAGGGCAAACACAAATAAAAATTAAAGACGTAATTTCAAATAAAAATTTATATTGTTCAAGATATGTGTAAACTAGAGATATGTTATTTCTGTATCTTGAGAAAATTACATTTGAATCTGGGATGGTTTTAGAAGAAAAACTTCAATAACTATTGATTGGTTAAAGCAAGCGACAAAATTAATAAATCAAAATACGCGCCTTTAATAGCTCTACAACTCGTCGGAACAAAATTTTACGATGGAAATTGAAATAAAAAAGCTAGGGCAAAAAAACATTTTTTATGGTACACCCTAAGTTGACGAGGGAAAAGTTGCTCTAAATCGGTCAATTTTTAACCTTAAAAAAATATGGTGGTGAAACTTGAAATAAAAACGAAGGCCCATTTTTTGATGATGATTAAAATTAGGTGGTCCCCATTTTCAGGGAAATACAAAACTAACTTTTTATTTGCAGAAATAGACGTTTACATTTTGAACAAAGTTGTAGCGCAAAAATTTCATGGAATTTTTACATATAATTTATTTTGTAGCTTAAAATTGACCGATTTAGAGCAACTTTTCCTCGTCAACTTTAGGGTGTACCATAAAAATGTTTTTTTTGCCCTAGCTTTTTTATTTAAATTTTCATTGTAAAATTTTGTTCCGACGAGTTGTAGAGCTATTAAAGGCGCGTATTTTGATTTATTAATTTTGCCGCTAGCTTCAACCAATCAATAGTTATTGAAGTTTTTCTTCTAAAACCATCCCAGATTCAAATGTAATTTTCTCAAGATACAGAAATAACATATCTCTAGTTTTCACATATGTTAAACAATATAAATTTTTCTTTGAAATAACGTCTTCATTTTTTTTTTGTGTTTGCCTCAATCATAGAAATCAACATTTGCAAAAAGGCGTATTTTTTGTAGAAAAACTTCAATAACGATTGATTGATTGAAACTAGCGGCAAAATTTGTATTCCAAAGTACGCGTCTTTGAAAGTTATAAAACTCGTCTCAACACAACTTTACGGCGGGAATTGAAATAAAAGTTAGGGCAGAAAAACCATTTTTTCTGGTACACCCTAAGTTGATGAGGGAATACGGGTGCAAAATCGGTCAATTACTCGCTACAAAGAATTTATATGATGAAATTCCATGAAATGCTTTGCGCTACAACTTTGCGCAACAGTAAAACGTCTACTTCGCAAATAAAAAGTCAGCTTGTGTAATTCCGTGAAAATGTCGACCACCCTAATTTTAGTGAACATCACAAAATGGGTACATAGTAAAAACAAACCATGTTGTAGAACATCACTTGCTGTAAAGGTTTCAAGTTTAGGCGCTGAAGCATTCGTAATCTGGACCATAGTTGCAATATGATAGCTGGCAAAGCCCCGATCATGAGTATTCCTGCTTGCCGGAAAAAACAAGCTGTCCGATTTTAATTGGACATATCGAAGTCATTTTCAGCAACTGTCAAAATTGCCGTTTTCCGTTCCGTTTCCGTCTCATTGTGTTTGGGCGGTTATGAGTGTAGATTTAGTGTGTGCCGGGAGGAGAAAAATGTAGAAATTCACCACCCTTTGCGAATGCCGTCGACGGGAATTTCTTACGCATTTCTCCGCTTTCAACAACAGTTACTAACCATAAATATCAACATGGTAGGCCGGAAACCCCAAAATAATACAGTAAACAACCTCCGAATTATTGATGACATAATATTAATTTTTACGAAGCCAACTACCTTCGTGCCGTCGTCTTCATCGAGATCTTCTCAACACACTCGTTTGTAAGCGTTTAACTTCCACCCAAGTCAGGTAGCTATACCACCTATGTGTATATTCCTACATACAGCATAGCCCAGGAGCACATCGGTAGAACTGAGCAAAGGAACATAAACCTACATTTCTATCGATATGTGGCTGGCAGAAGTTTCTCCTGTGGTTCACCGGGATGTCTTCAATGGTTCGACAGCTGACAGGTGATTTTCCTTCATGTGACACGCTTTGGGAGGGATACTTTCTCGTCTGGTCTATTTCCCATCGCCTCAGAGGAAAAGTCACACGAACTTTTGAAAATGACAGCTCGGTTGCTCACTGCAGTTAACGCAGAGGGACATGTGTGAATTCTGCGATTTGGAAATGCAATTATTGGAATTGAGTATTATGGTGGGTTTTTATGTGTTGGTAAATGGTGCACAGACATAGAGGTGAATAAAGAAAAATACTGCTTTGGAGGTTTGAGGAGTTTTAACATACATAAAATGCGTGAGAGCTAATGAGCAGGCTTTTCACGTTTGACGGCTTCGAAACTCTACAGTCATTATACGAGAGCTTTAAACACATACACAAAGAACAGTACACGTCTCTCTTAACTACCCTATTCAAGACTCATGAAGCCGTCAAAAGATCAGATTGCCCTGATAACAACCCAAATTGAAGTTATAAAAATTCACATTTGAAAATCTTAACTTGCCTTACACGATGCCGAAAGGGTAAACTTTTCTATTAAAATTTCATAAACGATTGAGCACTGCGTCTAGCGGTAGCATGGCAAACAAACAATCAACAAAATAACTCATAACTTTCTGAGTGAATTAATCCGTTCAACTCAACCAATCACTTACGACGGAGGCATCCAACCAACAGGTTGTGATAAGACACCACAGTAATCAGCCTATATGCCAACGGAAGCCACTGGAATATAAGGGAATGGAGAAGCGTCAGAATCGTCGCTCACGGATCACAACGCAATAATGACTGTTAACAACGTTATTAACGCTCCTCGTCACGTTTCATGTTGTGAACACTGTGGTATCGTCACCGTCCATGTCGGGAGGAGAAGTTTTCCACAAACCAGGATTACGCCGCTGGTGACGACGCCGACGACGATGACGACGATGACGACGGAAAGCAGAACAATAGAAGTTGAGTGAAGAAGTTCATATTTTCCAAACTGATGCTCTCCTGTGTCCCAGAGAGGAGAAAAAAACACGAAACGGGTTGAGCTTGTTAGTTGATTTAACCATGTGTGTGCATATGTGATGTGAACCTCTAGGAACAACGGTACGATACCATGCTTTCATCATCACATACAACCATTCTACAAGTCTGTTGTTGTTTCGATAGACAAGTCACGTTCGAACGCTTATTCTATTCACGCGACTCGTGTCGTGTCTGATTAGATATGCGTTCCGATGACAGGGCGAAGTGATAAGTTGTGCTGACTCGTTGGTGAAATTGAATTTTCTTTATTAGAATAACAATTTGACAGAGAAGGAAAACATTTGCAATCATCTCATTTCCCAGGAACGTAGAGAGACTTTGCGTGTTTTTTCTCAATTGATAGAGAGTATTAGCTTTTGAAATAATACTTCTTTAAACATTAAAGTGGAGGTTTATTGAATCCTCAAATGGTGTCGCCACTTCTAGTTTGCAGTGGCACATATCTCAGAGATTTCATAGGTTCTGTTTATCCGATAAAACTAGTATGCAGTCTGCAATACAGCAAGAGCGACTTCAATGTCGTTCATTGTGATGTTTTAAGTGAAAAGATCCAAGGCGGCTATTTTTCGATTGGGCTGTCAACCATCACTCTAATATCATCCAAGGGAGTGAACGTCAATGAGGTCCATACAGGTGGCGAAGAGCAGGGTGTTTGTCGGTATGGGGAACGAAAAATTAGTAAACAATCCATGATTTCGGGTAGTGACGCAAAACTCCAAAAACAAGCGAATGATAACAATGCAAGTTAAGTTTTTTCCACATCCTTTTAGTGCACAAAAAGGCATTTTTCAGCCAAAACCTTTTAAAAACTATACAAATTATCGAAAATAAACATTCCATCTTATGATTTGCTGCTGTTGTAAATTGTTGTTTTTGGAGATCTACGTCACGCATGTTTACAAAAACAGGCTGTGCATCATCTCACGAACACAATGACAGTATTTTGCATTACACTAATACAACTTAACCACTTCTTCTCCACCTGTATAGACCTCATCAACGTAAGTTACAGTGTTTCTACAATCAGATTCCCCATGTTTATCCTTTTACATTTTGAAGATGTGATAGGTGATTCGAGAAGTTGTCCAGGGTGCAAGAGGCACCAGTTCAACTAAGTTTTGTTCAAGCTGAAGCATAGCAAGCCTTGATTAATATAATCAAAAATAAATTTTGTTCATTATTACAGGCGTCTTTCAATTTCAATACTCTTCAATAGGTTATGTGCCCAGAACGAGTACGCTAGAAATGTCTTCTTCAAATTCTTCAAGCATTCCATCCATCGAGAGGTTGTCTGGACGCAAAAACTGGTCGTCATGAAAGTTCGCAGCAAAAACTTATCTTCAGCTGGAAGGACTTTGGGATGCAGTTAAGCCCAAACAAAAAGAAGATGGAACTGTTGAAGCGGTAGAAGAAATGAAGGATTTGCAAGCCCGATTGAAACTGATCCTGCTCCTCGACCCGATGATTTACGTCCACATCGAAGATGCGGAATCGGCCCGTGCTGCGTGGGACAAATTGGAAACGGCATTTGAAGACAAAGGGCTTTCTCGGCAGATCGGTTTACTTCACAAGCTGATCAAATCCGATCTGGATTCATGTGGATCAATGGAAGACTACGTTAATCAGGTAATCTCGATAGCGCATCAGCTGAATGGCATCGGATTCAAGCTTCTTGAACTCTGGATTGGCATGATTTTGCTGGCTGGTCTCCCGGATGCTTATCGACCCATGATTATGGCTTTGGAAAATTCCGGTGTTGCCATAACGGGCGATTTTGTGAAAACCAAACTTCTTCAAGAGTGACCGGTGTTTAGCAACATGAAAAACAGTCAAGCCTTCGCAACTAACAAACGGCATGAAAAAAATTCGAAGCATATGCAGCAGCCTACTTCATCCAAGTGCCTGAGATGTAGGAAATGTGGTCGGTATGGACACATCGCCAGGGACTGCAGGGATACAAGAAAAGGTGAAACGTTTTGCACGGTGTTGTCTACGTTTGGGATCAGATCGACGGTGATGAAATGGAGGTAGTAGACGAATTCGTGTATCTGGGCTCATTGGTGACCGCCGATAACGACACCAGCAGAGAAATAAAAAGGCGCATTATGACTGGCAATCGTGCCTACTTTGGACTCCGAAGGACGCTAAGATCGAACAAAGTTCGCCGAATCACAAACTTGACCATCTACAAGACATTTATTAGACCGGTATTTCTCTACGGCCACGATACATGGACATTGCTAGTGGAGAACCAACGCGCCCTTGGAGTCTTTGAGCGGAAGGTGCTTCGTACCATCTACGGTGGAGTGCAGATGGAAGACGGAACGTGGAGGAGGCGAATGAACCACGAATTGCACCAGTTGCTGGGAGAACCTCCCATCGTACACATCGCAAAAATCGGTCGACTACGATGGGCTAGGCATGTCGTAAGAATGTCGGACGACAGCCCTGTGAAAATGCTTCTCGAAAACGAACCGACAGGTACAAGAAGAAGAGGCGCACAACGAGCAAGGTGGATCGATCAAGTAGAAGGCGACCTGCGGACCCTCCGCAGACAGCGAGCCCTAGCAAAGGAAAATAACAAGCTGATATCATATAAGTAACAAGTTCTGTTATCCCAGTTATCGTTTTGATTTCCGCTGTTATCGCATAACAAATTCAGTTATCACCATTGGAAAATTTTGTTATCATATGTTATCATTTTGAACACTATATTTTTTATGAATGTTTTAAGTTGAATTGTAAAACTATAAATATTTCAAGCATATTTGAACAAAAAATTTTGCTCTTAATCAAAATATTTTTTTAAGTTATTAGCATGAGAATTTGATTTCAAATTGATAACATAATTTGATACTATTTCAATAAATTTGATTAGAATACAGGATTTGTTATCAAGTTGATCTCAGTGATAACAAAATAAGTTATTATTATGATATTCAACGAGTATTTTTTTGTTATTCATTCTGTTATTTTGGCTATTTATTCAGCCTCAATGATAACATATTCAGTGATCAAAAAGTGATAACCTGTTATCAGAACTTGTTTTCAATTTGGTATAATCCTTTGCTCGTGAGGCTGGCAAGTGACAACCATGGACCGAATAGAATGGAGACAACTTCTATGTACAGTAGAGGCCACGCCGGCCTTAGTCTGATTGGTAAGGTGAGGGTAAAGTAAGGTCTACGTTTGAGAAGAAGGATAAGAACGACTGGATTTTCGATTGTGCGGCCTATGCGCATATGACGAACAACAAGGAACTGCTAACAAATCTTGATCAAGCAAACGGTATGGTTATTGCGGCTAATGGTGGTACGATGGACATCGTAGTCCGGGGAACGGTAAATGTTCAACCGGCGTGCTCAGATGTACAAAGCAGCATTGCGGTCAGTGACGTCCAATTTATTCCGGAGGTAACAACGAATCTTCTATCGATCAGTAGAATCGTGCAGGAAGGATATTCAGTAACATTCACGAACGACGGCTGCAAAGTGTACAATCCAAGCAACAAGCTGGTGGCAACCGGACGCCACTCTAACAATCAATTCAAGCTGGACCAAGCAGTGACTAACTCACAAGTGCTTTTATCGTGCAATGCTGCTGGAAGTTTTGAGCTGTGGCACAAGCGGATGAGTCGTCTTGGTGCCAGGAATCTAAAGAAACTTGCTAGTGGACTAGCAACCGGCATCAAGCTGGAAAATCAAGATAGTGCCGATTGCCAAATGTGCCCAAAAGGATTTCGTGCAACGGATATTCTGGAGCTTATTCATTCGGATAGCAATGTTCCGATGGAAAGGAATTCGATTGGTGGAAAAACGAAATCTGCAGATGAGGTATTCACAGTATTCAAAAGATTCCATGCGATGGCGGAGCGCCAAAGCGGAAAGAAGCTTAAAACGATACGGACTGATAACGGTAAGGAATACTTAAACGAAAGTTTTCAAGGATATTTGCAGAAGGAAGGTATTTGACACGAGACGACCATCGAGTATACGCCGCAGCGAATCGAATTGGCGGAGCGCCCCAAACCAAACCTTATCGTAGAGAAGGCACGGTGCCTACTATTCGTAGGTGGATTATCAAAAGGCTTCTGAGCGGAAGCTGTACCTACCGCAGTGTACCTCATCAACCGTTCTCCTACTTCTGGGCGCGGTTTAACTCCTGAAGAAGCATGGAGTGGGAGGCAAACATCTACGCGTGTTTGGGACGAAGGCTATGGTTCACGTTCCAAAGGAAAAGCGGCGCAAGTGGGATCCGAAATCTTACGAATGCGTGTTAATGGGTTACGATGAAGAAACCAAAGGATATCGGCTATATGATCTTAAGAAGAAGTCAACCATCGTAAGTCGGGAAGTCATATTGGCACCACGCGAGGGACCTACAACGTTCATCAGGTTAGACATTGAGGAATTGGTTGTACTTCCCGAGCCGGAATTACCAACTGCGCAACCAGACGATTTGTTGGTTGACAATGATGCAGAAACGGACGATGACTGCGATGAAAATAATTCAAGTAACGAGAGTGATACCAGCACTTCTACATTGACTGACGTTGTGCTCCCTCTGCGACAAACTTCAGAACCACCTCGGTCAAAAGTGTTGAGGCGCAGCGGACGGGAGCACGTTCTTCCAGGCAAGTATATCGACTTTCATGTTGATCGCACTGGTCTTCCTGGTATCTCAATTTCACAGCCGATCTCAGATGACGATTCAAGCGATTTCCATGGTTTCCCCGATGACGATAGCAGTGATGGACCAAATAATAGCAAAGGTCTTGTGGCGATCACAGCTGGTATGGATGATGGATCAGGAGACGACCCCGCTTCCCACCAAGAAGCAGTAACCCGGAACGATAACGACGCATGGAAGCGTGCCATGCAGGAGGAATTCGAAGCTCTTATGGACAACAACTCCTGGACTCTCACTCCGCTGCCGAAAGGTAGGAAGAAGATAAAGTGCAAATGAGTCTTCAAAACGAAAAGTGATGCTGCAGGAAATCCTACAATGCTCGATTGGTCATCAAAGGCTATTCACAGCGAAAGGGCGTAGATTTCGATTATACGTACGCTCCCGTTGTTCGCTACAGTTCGCTGCGATATCTTTTCACCCTGGCTATCAAACACGACCTTGCAATAGACCAGATGGATGCAGTGACGGCATTTCTGCAAGGGGATCTCGAAGAAGAGATTTATATGGAGCAACCTCTTTGCTTTGTGGATGGCAAACAGAAGACGATGGTGTGCAAACTAAATAAGGCATTGTACGGCTTGAAGCAGTCGAGCCGAGTTTGGAACCATAAGCGGGATGCGGCTCTTTGACGTTTTGGTTTGGTACCAACGCAGTACGGCAGTAGGAAAGGAAAGATCATGATTGTCGCTATATATGTCGACGATTTGATGATATTCAGCAACGACTCAACATGGACGAACAAGCTAAAGCAGCAGCTCTCTAGCCTTTTTTCGGATGAAAGATCTGGGACCAACGGAACAGTGCCTTGGGATTCATATCGGTAGAACTATCAACTCTATAACATTGGATCAAGAAGCCTATGTCGAATCGGTTCTGAAGCGGATCAACATGGATCAATGCAAATCAGTGAAGGTGCCGATGAACTGCAATGAGAAGCTTACCAAGGAAGTGCGTTACCTACGTGGTACCACCGGCTTCAAACTGACGTACAGAAAGGATGCAGATTCCAGTAGTGTGGGCTATTGTGATGCCGATTGGGGATCCGATCCAGATGAGCGGAACCAGCGGTAACGTTTTTATGGCACAAGGCGGTGCAATCTCGTGGATGTGCAAGAAGCAACCTACGGTAGCGTTATCTACGTGTGAGGCGGAATACATGTCCTTATCGGCTGCCGTGCAAGAGGCATCATGGTGGCGCGGACTTTCAGCACTATTTAATAACCATGATGATGGAATCGAGATCCGATGTGACAATCAAAGCTACATTGCAATCGCAAAGAATGGTGGGTATCATCCGCGTACCAAGCACATTGACATACGCCACCATTTTATCAAGATGCTCTCGGCCGTGGCTTTGTGAATCTAGTGTACGTTGGAACGGAAAAGAAAATTACCGATGGCCTTACCAAACTGCTTCAACGGATAAAATTTGAAGAAAGTCGCAAGATGATGGTAGTTTCTGCGGCAGGAAGAGTGTTGAAGCTGAAGCATAGCAAGCCTTGATTAACATAATCAGAAATAAATTTTGTTCATAATTAACCACTACCAAAGACAGACGTCTCTCAATACCCTTCAAAAAGTTTGCGTCCAATTACACAATGCATAGGGATAAGATGAGAGTGAAGGTCTTATTTTGGCAGCTGGAAAATAACATAACTCATTCCATGGTTATTCGCAACAATTGATTCATGCTTCTTTGATTACGGAGGATACAATATTATCGAGCTGAAGTTGTAAATATACAGGAGGTAACGTCGAGTCTGACGAAACCAAGTAAGTAAAAATATAATATTATTAATAAATGTATTCAAAACCTTGTTGTTTCAGGTCCCAACAGTTTGAAATTCTACAAATTTACCATTAGGGCCAACACAAAAAAGCGTCGGTTTACGATAAAAGTGTGCTCCTCGAATACCCAAAGCATCACTTTCAATTGTTGCTGTTTGCACAGGAAATTCCTTTCAACCCTGCCTATCTTTCTTTTATATGCAATTTTTCGCAGACGATAAAATTGTACATAAATCAGTGAACAACGGCTATGAATTTCGTGAACGATGTTTTGTTTTCCTCTGTATTACATAACCATTGTCACCGCCGCAAGTTGAATCCATTCAGGCACACAACAGTTCTGGGTCGGACAGCTGAATAGAATTTCCAGTGTTATGTAGGCCCAACATCATCAGTATGGTAATGACTGCAGCGGAGATGTTGATGATGATAGAGACTGTGCTGAGAGATGATAGCGAATTTATGGTTCTTTTCCTACAGGCGGAGTCCTTTGTCTTGTGAATTTCTTCATGCCTACTACAGCTTTTCCTTTTATGCTTTTTACGCTACTATTAGAACTTTGCGCTCGCAATAGGGTGATTATGAATTTAGTTCCCGTAGACTTATTCGAATCCAAATGCTTTCTCGATCGTATTCTTAAAATTTAAGAGCAATTGGATGTTAACTGCATGCTGCACTGACCCATCGAAGTGTATATGCGAATAATACAATTATTTAGAAAGCTGATGTTTATGTTATGTTATGTTTATGTTTATGATGTTTATGTTATGCTCTATCAACTGGTCAGTAGACAGTATTGGAATATAGGTATGTCTAGAGTAATGAACAGTGCTATTATGCGATACTACTAGCAAACAATGTTGCCTTGAAAACAACGCATCATTCATTTGAACTGATGGCTTGAAAATCTTCCAATCAATGCACCGTTGGTTTCCACAGATATTCAGTTGGCTTTTGCTAAAAAAAATCAAAGATATCAAGGGGCCTTTTGATTCAGTATCTGTTGAAGTTCTTTCAGATACACTCCACGCTTGTGGGTTTTCTTTATTAATGAATAACATTTCAAACAAATGTGTATCAGAGAAACATATGAGCTTTTCTCATGGAAACTCTACAGCTCCTCAATTAAGTTACAAAGGTCTCCCCAGAGATTATGTTTAAGTCCCCTTTTGAGTATTTCTAAGTGACAACTGTACATTGAGACAACTTGCAGATGATGGCGTAGTGGCTTTAACGGTGTCCAATGGGGTCGATCTGCAAGGATACGTACAGGATACCTTAGACAATTTGTCTACTAAAGGTCTAGAGCTAGGTATCAAATTCTCTACGGAGAAGACTGAGTTAGTAGTTTTTTTCTAGGAAGCATAACCCACCATAACTGAAGTTTCAAATTTGGAGTACACCGTACACCCAAAGAGTTGATCACTTAGCACGCTTTTCTCCTATGCTATTTATATAAGTGTATCTACAAGCGTTGCAATGTTCTGGGTGATTCCGTAAAGTACCGAATGTGCCGATGTGCTGAGCGTCAATTTGTTGCTGTTCCTGGCAACCAGGCAATGCATATTAGCAAGGTTGCTGGTTTCTTATTTTATAAAAACTCAACTGTAAAAACTCTTACTCAATGTGCCACACATGTTGTATGGATTCGAAATCGAAGTTCCACAGTTATGAAAACTATTCGTCTAGTGTGTAAAATATCGTGGCTGACCCACTGTTCTAAGCGACTTACCCTTGGGTACACCAATAACTCAGTCCATGTCATTATAATATCTTAGAGTCTGGTTCGGTTCTAAATGCACCTGGATATCCCACATTCAGTATCTGAAGGGAAAATGCCAGCAAATGATCAACTTTCTCTGCACAATTTCCGGGACATGGTGAGGAGCACATGCGCATCTTTCGTTATTCCAGACAAAAAATTTTTTAAACTCGCTGCATGACTTTTTACCACTTGTACATAACACAGCATCATCTTATAATTGCACATGAATATTTGCAACAAAGTTTGGCCAAGTTGATTCCACAGAATCGTTCTTCACTGATCATTTGGTATATACAATGAAATTCATAGTACCTATCATGAACTTCAAGCTCCTTGTTCCGTAAATGTCGCTAAATTAGCAACGATACACTTTACGCTAGAAATTAATGTCTCACTTACACCGGATCAGAACTTTATTTTCACGAACAGTCTCAGTTCAATAGGCCTGTAAAGCACTCCTCGCATTTTATCATGAAAATACAGAAACTTCGAAGTACTATATCTTCGCGTTATTTTATATATTGGTCCCTTCTCATTGTTTGATTCTGGACAATGAGAGAGCGGACTCGCTTGCAAAGCTGGGCGCTATGGAAGGCAATATTTTTGATGGACAAATCGCCTTCAATGATTTTTTTTCCCTATTTTTCATCAACAGTCAGCCGTCAGCTGGCAATATATATAACGCAAAGGAGATTTGAGGCAATGGCAACATTCTATCACTTTCGGTTTCAAAGAAATCTTGGTTTCATGGGATGGATGTTGATCGAAAGTTCAGTCGTGTGATGTCATTCCTAATGTCCAGTTATTATTTTTCAAACGGTCATTTACACCGTGTTGGGCTGACTGACAGCAATATCTGTGAATGTGGACATGGTTACCAGGACGCAGATCACGTTATTTGAAATTGTGCTGAGAATCGTGGAGTCATATCTGAGCTTTATGATTCCCTTCGGGCTCGAGGTAGACAACCTAATGTACCTGTTTGAGATATATGGCTCTACGTGATCTGAAGCTACCATCCCCTACTGTCGAAATTCTTTCGATGCTGATCAGATGGAAATAAAAACATCCTATGTTAGCTACAGTATGCAAAATAAGTTTTTCCAGCCCCCCCCTACCAATTAACATTTTTTTCCGGTGAAAATCAGTTTTATATGATGAGTGTTCCTCCATTATTTATCAATATATGTTTATTTATCTTGTTGTCATTGAACATACGGCGTTTTTATCTTTTCTTGAGCTTTCAAGCTGAACAATGCATTAGGTCCTAAGTAAAATTGAGAGATTCTCTTCGTCGACTTTCTCTTTGGTTAATAGCTTGTCTATAAAACGATTAGCTGATGTTTTCGACGTATTGGATCCTTAGTCACACTTAAAATACAACATATTTTTACATACCCGTAGGAACGCAAAGACAAAGTCGACAAAGAGAGTCTCTCATTGTTACTTAGGACGTAATGCATTGTTTAGCTTGATTTTATGAATTACGAAAACGGGTAAAAAATTACGCAAACATTTTTATCTACCCCCAAACGGATACCTCGATTTAAGTGTGTTTTCCGGAGTTTTTGTGTGTATTCTGCAACTTTTTTGAATGCAAACATTGTGTCTAGCTGTCATTTAGTGCTCTTAAAGTGTTTGTGCTAAAAAGATCAGTGTCGTGTTTTTGAAGTTATTTGTTGCAAAATACCAGCACAAATTTCGATAAGTATCCGATATTTGATTATTGAAAATCACAAAACTGGCAAAACTACCGTGATATTTCCGATATTGTCCAGTGTCACAAAGATACGGTCACTAGGATTCTGCAGATGTACAAAAAGCGTGGTTCTATCTCACCAGCTAAGCGATCGGGGCGTTCTCCAAAGACAACTGGCGAATTGACAGAACTTTCGTGAAGAAGGCGGAACTGGACTGGCAATTGCAAAAAAAAATTCAACTGGCATCACAATCCGTACGAAATCGTCTTCATTAGAAAGGTCTTAAGAGCAGAGTAGCACTTGAAAAGCCATGGTTGTCCGCAAAAATAAATCAAAAAAAGATTGTAGTGGGCCCAGGACCACATTTAATGGACCAGTGATGACTGGAATAAGGTGATTTGGTGAGACGAGACGAAAGTTATGCTATTCGGTTAAAGTTTGAAAAATGAGTGTTTGCCACCTACAGTCATGCATGGCGGTGGTGAGTTACTTTACCAACTGAGCATGACTTTGATTTTTTTCTGCAGGTAGAGTCATGGTGTGGGGATCTATGGCTGCATCCGGCGTTGGAGAACTTGAGTTCATTGATGAAATCATGACCAAGGAGGTGTATTTGGACATTTTGAAGCGAAAACTACTAGCATCTGCACAACAGCTTAAGTTGGGTGCAGATATACGTTCCAACAAGACGGAGATCCACAGCACACCTCAACGCTGATTCCGCAGTGTTTCAAGTAAAAGCGTATCAATGCTATGGAGTGGCCAGCACAATCTCCTGACCTTAATCCTATCGAGCATCTCTGGTCAATTTTGAATATTAGTCCAGGAGTAAAAACCAACAAGCATCCAGCAATTGCGGCAGGTAATCTCAACTGAATGGGACAAAATCACCCCGGAAACAACTGCTAAGCTTGTTGAGTCAATGCCACAACGATGCCGAGCTGTTATTGAAGCCAAAGGTGGTCAGTGGTCACACAAAGTACTAAAACTATGTGAGCCAGAGGGGTAGATAGACTTTTATAGCGTTATTTTTTAACATTTTTTTTGTACACCATGTCTCAAATGCAAAAGAATTTGTTTTCATTTTGAACTCGCATGAATTGGCTTTATTTTTACATACATAGAGATAAACTGAGCAACAATTAACCGTGTTTAAATTTTCTAGTGGGTTTTTTTGGAAGAAATCTCTTTTTTTCACTGGGGTGGATACACTTTTTTTTGCATACTGTACATGGAAGTTTGCTACAAAGAGCGCCAATCGACGTGCTATCGTAAGTTTGTAACATATGTGGAATGAAATTTCGATAACACTTGTAGCGTATAAAGTAGAAGTGCAATCCTGCGCAGGGAACACTACTAAACTAGAAATTAGAAGAAAAATTAGTATTTTCCATTTAATTCCATTTACCTTTGCTTATCTTGACAGATACGCGTATTTCGTCTACAATGTGCAGACTTCTTCAGTGTTTCGTACTAATAACTCGACTATTAGTACGAGACACTGACGAAGTCTGCATCTTAAGCAAAGGTAGTTTGCATTTTGCAACAAGCAAAGGTAGTTGGAATTAAATGGATAATACTAATTTTTCTTCTAATTTCTAGTTACAGGTATTCCACTAAACAGCTCAAACCCTCTAGGATTCACTACTAAACGTCATACGCGAGGCATACATGTTTTCAATATTCAGTGTTAATTTGAACCCGCGAAAAATTGTTTGCGATTCTTTTTTATTACCATTCTGAGTGGAGCAAAGGAAGGGTGGTAAGTTATTTTGTTACAGCTGCAAAAATTCGCAGTACTGTTTATAATATTCTGCCAATATATCAAAACCGGAAACAAAATTCTGCCAGGAAGTCCAGTTTTTGAAAATCGTTCAGCTATCTTAAACTTCAGCTTGGGAAAGCAACTGCCGATAAAGTTGGAAAATTCTATAGAGATCTGGGCCACTACGCCTAGAAAATTGTGGACGCATTAAGGGCGCATGGCATACATTCTGAACAAAAGGATACAATCCTCCAAATGTACCACAACTGCATTCAATTGAGGACTTCTGGGCTAATTTTAAATTCCAATCATATTTGACAAATAACTGTCAAGCATATGAACAATAAAATCAAGATCGAGCTCCGGACATCAACTAATTTAATAGTAAATAATGCTATACTTACATATTCCAGTTTGGACTGCGTACAAAATTTATTCCGCATACGTTATATACACAGTGCTCAAACTAACTTTAAGGAAAATTCAAAAGAGAATCCTCCGAATTGCCTTGAGTTCAGACCAATCAAAAAATATTTGGCAATTGTCAAGCGAAAACTTCGAGGATGCGGTAAAAAAATGACAAATGCCCAACAAATGCGTTTAAAGTGGAATAAGTTCGCCGGTACAGTGTCACTTGCAACTGTGCAGATCATGATGGCATCGATCACAAGTAAAGTGCGACAATTTGTTCGAAACGGTGTAATATAATCACTTGTTATATTTCGTTTGAATAAATATCCTTTTGTTTGGCGTTCTGATCAACCGTGTATGTTGTTTAATTCTTGAGTTATGATCACTTGAATGCGTCCAAATTTAGTTTGAATCGGGCTTTAGTCCTTGCCGTGAAACTTTTGCAGCATCTTTACTATACGGAACTGTTGAATGTTTTTACTTAGTATCTATGATTTGCTTCTCGTTGGCTATGAAACCACATTCTTGTACAACAAATCCATCGTTATGTCCCAAAACATGATTTGTATAAAGTTCGTTCAGCAGTATTTTTAACCATCTATACAATATTCTCCTATTTATGTTTTGTAAATCTATAGAACCATGTTTTAAGAACAACTATAAAGAATACATCACTTGCAGCAATGAAAAAAGGATTTTCAGCTCAATCATAATTAAGAGGGAGCTGGTTTGGCTCATCAGTCATACAAAATACGAACGATTTAAATCACTCAAAACGTGACATGTTATGCAAAATACTTACAATACATTTATAAAACAGTTTTATATAAGTCATTCCTCAGGAGATGTTTTCTGTGTTACTTGGGAGAACTTATATCAGACTTCTTCGAGCGGAAGCCTGGTTCCGGCTGTCCAACCGTTTGAGGCGACCGGAGGATTCAACAGAAGCTCAAATGGAAGATGGAAAGCAAGGTGACTAATTCTTTCCGTATATTGGGCAGGGAGGTCGGTGCGACCGGCCAAACGGTCAAGAAGTATATTGCCAAAATCGATAACCACATGTGGAAACGTCAGTCCAAGCTAGCCGCGTCGGAGAACCAAGCGGAAACCCAGAAACCCATCCATACAATTCACATTAGTTTCCAGGTGCCAGCAATTAAAAGGTTCTACCCCTCTTAAATTTAGGTTAAGATTTCTGATGAGTATCAAAAAAGAAAACTCGTAAAATTTATTCGATTGAGTCTGTACATACACAGATAAAAAGAAACATTGAACTTTCTGCGTTATCTAATGCACATAAAAGGAATGCTAGATTTGGCAGAAAATAATGGGATATTTTATGAAAATTTAACCAGATAACGCCTGAATTAAGCCATTAAGAATTGTATGAAAGATTGCTAACATTGTTGTATGGTTCAGCAAAGACTACAACCAATTGCGTTGTTTACGCCTCCTTTGGCTTGGAATTAAACGAGGGTAAATTTTACGCGCTTTTAAAAATTAATTATTTTTTTCTGTGTACTTCATCATCCCCATGCGGAGCAGGTCAAGGCAGAGATTGTGTGTTTGTTTCGAAATACTACCTCACAATGCCCTCCGCTCAATTTCAAAAACTACTTCTGTTCAATTTTCACAGCCTGCCGTGCGCTAATAGAACTATCGATACTTTTTCTTCACAACTTTGTTCAGGCAAAGCAAATTGTTGTCCACTCCTAGAGCCTCATGGTGATTAGAAATTATTTTCTTCTCAAACAACATCATCAAAGATCGTTACTCCGCGTATGGGAGAATACAAAGTAAAACTATATCAATTTACTGCTTTTGTAATTTTAATGCAAATTCCGCAATAGAAAACTAATCTAGTAATTAATCTAAATCCTATAATTCAAATCATAGAAAATCCAGCCCGTTCGGCATCCAAATTATTCTATCTCAACAACCTAGATTCAATTTCGAGGACCCACTGGCAGCATTTTGCCCGAATAATACTCTAGCCACAATCAAACTGTCGTTACATCCGTCCTTCGTCGGCTCAGTATCTAATCCACGAGCTGTAATCCCCGATACACATTTACTAACGTACCGATATTTCCGTACGGATTGGGTGTTTTCGAATGTCGTATACGCCAGATAAGCTCCACAACAACCCAATGATGATGATCAAACAGGATACGAATTCAACATTCGAGTGCCGGGCCCGGGGTAATCTAATGTGAAATCTTTCCCGGGATGCTCTGCGTGCGTGTCGTTCAGCATTTTCTTTGTACTTTGTCAAAATAACAGCCAGCGCGAGATAGAGAGCGGGGGGAGAGCGAGAAAAGGGCCGGTCGGAAATTTGAATCTGATAAAGCGATTAGGCTGATGCCGACCACCGGCCAGAGGACCTAAAGCTTAACGAGATAGGAAGAGGGTCTTGCGGACTGACGATGAATCAACAAAATAACTTTCATTTTACGCCTTACGAAACGGCGTCTGCATCGAGGGGAAAGGATTCACGGTTCGACCAAAGTGGACGTGAGTGCCATTTAGTATTTAGCGAAATTTGCCATTTATTAACTTCAGTTGGTTTGGGACTTGATTCCGACGGTATCAGTGGCCGGCGTTGTTAAATATTGCCTCAAATCTGGGTCACCTTCGCCCGCCAACACATGCATCCCAGATCCACTAGCTCTGAATATATGCAGTGTGTGATGAGAACTTGACGTACGTGTTTTTTTTTTATTCGTGGCGCGTGAAAAACGTATAGGACATATAAAAATGTGGGCAAAAAATCCCAGTTTGCCTCGGTAGTTATTTGTGTTTGTCAATTTGGCTGGAATGGTTTTTTATTGTTGGTGGTGTGAAACCCGTGAGAATGTTCACAAATGGTTGTCCATTTTCACATTTTGCTTTCGAAATATACGAGCAAGTTCAACCAGTGATTATTGTTGAAACCAAAACCTCTCGTGGAATGCTGTATGTCAGCACAGATGTTGCACACGAATTTACACATACAATGGTAGAACTGAGTATATTAAGATAAGATGGAATTAAGCCCATTTTTAATATTGCTCCAAAAAAAAAATGAATGTCCAGCTACAGGTTTTGTTTATCTTCACACTAAGAACATTTTACAGATTCAAATCAGAAATCCAAAATATTGAGAGAAAAGTATGTTCCTGATTTGAAATCGATTGAGTGGGGTGGAGCTGAGTTGATACCTTGAGCTAATAATGCACTTATGTTAAATTTAATTTGAACACCAGTTTTGGTGTAGCCCTTCTTTTTCCAGCTGGCTGTTGCATGCGTATGGTTTATCATCCTGATGATAAAGTTCAAGTCATTATTTTCATTTCCCCTGAATACAAAATCCACCGAGCAGTTAGGAAGATACAGCATTGCAAAGTTGACTTAATCTTCTACGTGTGCTAAACATTAGGGCACCAGTGCATAAGCGTAATCAAAGAAATGTTGATAGTTTGCGTAGCCGGTTCATATTCTTAAGGGTCAGAGCCCAAATATACACAACATATTGAATTGAACGGATATTCTTATATTCACCAAAAACTACTTGATGTATGCTTTCAAAATCTACAACCGTATCCAGAGTTATTTTGATAGTTTGTCGTTTCTCCATAGAAAATTACAAATCTTCAGATCTTCAGATCCATATATGTTCAGTTCTTAAATTAACATTTATGAATATGTACTGTATCTATAAAGTACCAAGAGGATAATCGTTTTGCTTGAAAATATGAAGACTTTTCTGAAAGTGAGTTGAACACGTACGTCCCCAACCCCTCTGAGACAGAAAATTTCAAATTTCAAATTGATGATACTCCATCGTTAGCCATCGGATGTTGTGGCGGTTTTTTGCTATAGATCACAAATATATCTTAGTTCATAAATCTGCACTGGTTATTTCGAAAAATTCCGTAATTTCAAATTCCAAGGTGGGAGTACTAAGGTAAGTACCTGTCCAGGGATGGTGGACAAAACATTTTAGTAGCGAAACATGGCATGTGGCATTTCAAACTTCATGATTTTGCAAAACTAGATCATCAGAAGACATTTTGAAAATTTCTGACCCTACTGGCCACTAAAAAAGGCCCTGCAGGATCCGAGTTCCTCCGGAAAAGTGGCCGTATTCAAATCGTTGCCAAAACCTGGCTTGCGACACATCAAACTTCAGGATTTTGCAAAACTAGGTCATGAGAAGACGTTTTGAGAATTTCTGGCCATACTGGTCACTTGGGGAGGCCCATTCAACTCAATCTTCCTCTCAGCTTAGATTACGTTCAGCAACTCGTTTTGAACATTAAAAAATGGATCCCTTATTGCACTTTTCAACTCAATGATCTGAATTCCTGAGATTTCTTAGATGTCATAGATGATCCTTTTAACCCAATAATACCTTTGGACCTTAAACATTATTTTTTGTACGAAAAAATAAAAACTAATAGATCGATTGTTACCTTTAGAAATCTGAGGACAAAGACTCCAAAGAGGTCTCGAAAAACCTGGCACACTCTTACATATAACTACGTGTTTCACCTTAGAAAAACTGATTGTTTCACTAATAGATATGCAGTTTTTTGTAAACTTGCTTATACTCGTTTTATACATAAATTTTTCGTACATTGAACACATGTCTCATACATCGTACGATGGAACTTCTCCCTCTTCACGGTTGCATTTTTTTTCGAGGTTAGATTTGATTCGATAATCCACGAATGTTTTTTTGAATAAAAGCTTAGTTCTATTGACAGCGCATGTGGTATAGCATACGAAGCCAGCTTAACGAGTGGCATAAATCAATATGGTTGCAGAAAATAATGAACACATTGGTGAGTTAAACGAACTATACCGTAATATAAACTATTTTTTTCGGTGTACCATTACGAACTGTTTACACAGAGAACAGACATCCAGGCTCGAACATTTTTGCCGAAATTTACTGTGTAAACTTTTAAAAGCAAACCGTTGAAAAAACAACGCCGCCTAGTCTAGGTTTCACCAAACAAAAATTGACAGGCTATCAAATCTCAAGGTGGGCAAGTGGCGCCATCAACATACGATTCGCCAAAACTAACGGAAACGAGCTGTAATTTTAAAATGGCTGTTACAAAAATTTAAACACAGTGGGCACTCCAGCTTGGATGTCTGTTCTTTGTGCTGTTTATACAGTTCTTCGCCCGCTGCTGGAATCAACTATCTTTTTGCTGGACTTAAATTATGTACAGCGTGAAGAAATACTATCCGTACAATTTCTCTCAGTGTATAGTTCGGATTTGACTGATGCTGAAATGACCACACCTATGCCGTATTTTACCACGGTTCATTACAAACAAAAGCACAAAGTTTCTTTTTAATTCGTCCATGCGTAGTGTCACAATGAAGCCAAATCCATTACGAAGGGGGTGAATTCAGCTGTATAAACTATAGACACTCAAGTAATAGACCGGACAACGGCCGCCATGTTGTATCCAAAACGAACATTTCCCATACGATTTGACAGTTGTTTTGGATACATCCATTGTGGCAGAATCACGTTGTCCGGTCTATTACTTGAGTATCTATAGTATAAACAAGGAAACCGTCCTGTGTTTATCGCTAGGACATTGAAAATGCCAATACAAGCATTTCTTGATTTAGAGTATTTAGAGAGTAATTCAGAGGATCGTTCAGGAAAAGACAGAACCCTTTGACGATCGAAATTTTAGACAGTAAATCCGAAAAATGGTGAAATTATTGAAAATCGACCCCGAATCAGTACTAACTATTCTTCATGAGGATTTAGGATTACGTTGATATACATTTTTTAGAACCACTACCTCAATGACAGGATGTAAGACAATCGGATTTTGTTGAAGGAGTTCGGACGTCATCGAACAATTTTATTCACCGATGAGAATTCACTGTGGAGCAATACCAAAACCACCAAAAATATTGCTATCTTTTTCCAAACCGTCTGAATAAAGCCAGATCACACCATTCAGCTTCGGTGATGGTTTGGGCGGGAATTATTGCTTCCGGTAAGTGCATCTACACTTTCCATAAATACCTTGTTATTCAATATACGATTATTGTAGTTATGACTAAAAAAGAGAATACGGATAATTTTTCCTCACTCTGTATTAGTGTTATGATTACTTGTTGTACCTAATAACCTTCCGTTTATGATGCATAGCTGTTTTATTTATTAGGTGGTGGCTGTTTTATTGACAACAGTTTCACCACATATTTATGTATTGCCAGATAATTTTAATCCAGCTCGTCGGTCGTTTACGAAATGCAAAAAAGACAATCAATATTGTATTCGATGCATCAACCTGCAGCAATCCGATCATTTCAAGGTTTTCGATCTCTCAGGTTCCCTGTTACAATTAGTATAATTCGTGAGTGGCTGGATGTACTCATTCGAAAAATTATTTTGACTAGTTGAAAGAGTAATTTCTACAAATCCTTCAAGCGAACAAAGATCGTGGGAAAAAGTACACATTGGGCCATTTTAAGCATGAAAATGTTTCGAAAACATAAGTCATATATCGTACTCTGACAACAATGGCAGGAATCCGGATGAAAGGTAATGGCCCTCCAACGAAGATTATGGATAAAAAGACGCTCCGATCGTTGCTATCTTTAAAACCAAGTACTTGATCAGCCAGCGGGAAGCGGCCAACATGTTAAATTGTTCTAAGTCGTACATCGGTAAGAAGGAAGAAATTGCATGTCGATAGAAAACCAGATCCTCAGCGCACAGGGACGAACAAATAAAATCAGTGAATCCCCAGTTCCGCTTTATGAACGGGCAATACAATGATGGGGTGGAAAGTCTCTCGTTCTGGACAGCGAAAACTATTTTCCCCTGCCCAAGTCCCAGATGCCCTGAAACGACTGTTTCTACACCAAGGACAAATCAACAATTCATGCACAAGATAAAGGGATTTCGGAGCCGTGATTCAAACCAAGTGGCTTGGCCATCAACCAGTAAGTCTACCACACAGAGTGTTTGCAGATAATTCTCATCCTGTTCCTTCAGAAACGTCACTCGGATTGAGACAAGGTGTTTTGGCCAGACATCATCACACTACGCGAATAAGACGCTAATGTTCCTGAAGAACCAAAATATACTATTTGTTGTAGAAGGAAATGTTCGTTTATACGTTTATACGGGTTAGGTCAAGGCGCGAATGTATCCGCCACCTTGACAAGCAAAATATGCGCGTCTGATCGTGCTCATGTACTAAGCATAGGAGATGTGAGGCAAAGAATGCGCCCTTGGTTCGAGTACTACTATATCCAAGCCCTTCGCGGAATCTGGCTAATCTGCCGCAGTGTCGTCCTATTGAGGATTTTTTGATTTAATGAGCTCCACTGTATACAAGGGCTATTGAAAGGCCAAGAGCAAGGAGCAACTCATCACCTGGATCAGAAGCAGGATCCGGAAAATTGATGCGGCAGCCTTCCAGCGATCATGTGCTACCATCAGGACTGAACACAGGACTAGGACCACCGACCATGTTCTTATTTTAATTGAGCTAAGTTTGAAGACTAAGGTCAACCCTTTTGATGAAATAAATCAGATTGAACTGCACTTATTTTTTGTTTTTTTTTCGAGCCATTCTTTCCATTCCCGCTATTTGGTGGCCACCCGTTATTATATCCGCGTAGTTAACAGTGTATGCGTCTTAATTCTATTTTTTCTGCTAAGAGCCCAGATCAATTTTATTGTCAGTTGCAGTCTGCCGCCAACGCGCGTATAGGAAGATATTCCGCCAATGATATTGGTAATATCCCCTACAAGAACAGCTGCTGCAGAAACAGCGATAGTACCAAAACAGGTACCGATTCAAATAAAATACCAAGTGATGGTCAACTTGGAGGAGCTTAGTGTAGCGGATAAACTGATCAACCGACCTCAATAACCTCGTCTTTTTAATGAAAAATTACAAACACACTTTGTGGGTGGCCCCAACAGCATCCTCACTGCTGGTATATATCGGTCCAAGCATTATTGATAATAATCGCATCTTTCCAATTAAAAACTACCATCACACTTCGTGACAGCTTTCTTTCTTTTGGTTTAAGTTGGTTCACATCGGACCTTGAATGTTTTTCAATAACCTTGCCAATATATATCCTCCTTCACTTTTTGGAAAATCCCCTACAGAACCCTCATTGTTGACGTAAATCGGTCCAAATTCGACTCCTAAGCATCATTGAAAAATAGAGGTGGATTATATCAGGGATATAACCGCGAAGCTCACGTAGGACCGCGCTGGTGTAAAGCAATAACAGTTTCATTTAATTTATACATATTTAAACACATAAGGGTGATTAATATGAAAATGTTTTTATTATTTTTCTTTGACCCACCCCTTCTTATGAAATTTCCTACATAGTGCAAATTCGTCACATAGAGCTGAAGCCGTGACCCCCCTCTGGTTCAGCCAGTAATCGGCTGTCTGTCAACTCTTCAGTCATCCATAGCTTTAAACTTACCATGTCCAATGCATTCAATGACAAAACATACAATTCGTCAAAGATTTATCATTTTGACTTAACGGACAAACGTAAACAATGATTCTTTCGGTGAATTCCTCGTGATACAAAGTATACTCATATAAGCCACCAATTCTATCTTATGGGTGAACTTTTTCTCTTCGAAGCTATCGTTGGGCATTGATGAGTAAGGTCCAAATTTGTGGAAAAAGCAAATTGCTTTTTCCAGTTCGTCCCTAATGAAAAATCTCCGTCTAATTATTCACTATCACTCCCTCTCACTCTTACTTAACTGAAAATGGAATAAAACCCAATGAAATAAAAAGAGGAAGACAATTCGAACCATTTGTAACCCGTTTTTGAGGACCCGGAAAGGGAAAGCCATATTTTCAACCTGTTTATATGCAGATTTGTATGGTAGCAAAAGTAGGTCATTTTTAGGTAAACAACTGTTCATACTAATAGCAATCATTAAAATTTTGTTGTAAATAAATTGTAAGTTTTTTTGATCGAATAGTGTATGATTTCAGCCGAACGAGAGTTATTAACGTTCAAAAAACTTTCAAAAGAGAAACGTAGTCTTATCTTTAAAAAGCCTGTCTTCGTAGTGAAGTACCAGAGCCGCACTTTGTGAATAACCCCATCCTTACTGTTGGTTTAAATCGGCCCATATTGACCTTCGACCGTTTCGGATAACCTTGCCTTTTCAATCAAAAACCACAATTACATCGCACGTTTGTACTGTTGGTATAAATTGGTTTTAAAATTTTGTCTTCAAAATAAAAATCCACCATCACACTTTGTGAGCAGCTCCCAATAGCATTCTTACTGTTGGTTTCAATCGGAACTAAAATTTAGTACATCGCCTTAAAACCAACTGCATGGGAAAAAATCTGAAATTACCGATAAACCAGCATTCCACGCATCGATTACCAAAACGAACCCTGCTGCCAACCCAACCCTTTTATCCAACATACCAGTGATTTCTCGTGGTAGTGCAGAGCATTCCTTGGCTTCCGAAAAAGCGACTATTATGTCAACATATTCCTACCCTGTCCTTATTGGACCTGCACTCATTTGACTCAACCGAGGATTACCAGTTTGTTTACATTGAGGATGTATGTGATCCCGTGCATCATCTGTTGATTCTCTTTAATAATTAGTTCTTGCAGCTGATCTGGCAATAAAGGAGTAGCAACAGTGGCTGGTCAATCATGCTCGTGCTCATGTTTTGATGAGCAGACGATTAATCCTTCAGAAATATGTTTTATGCCAAATATATTAATGGAATGCTTGTCATGATTATAGATCCGAAGACTTATTAAAGGGTGTCCACAGTTAAATTGCATCACTTTCAATAAGCTGTAACATTTCGCCCTTTGAGTTGATTTCAACGGAATTTTGGGTAAAATGACCTCAGCAAGTATTGTTTACACTGTGTTTACTGTGAGTTTCATTGAGAAATGTGTCGTAGTTTCGAAAATAGAGTCGAAGGAACAACAAGTGCGGGAGAACATTTTGCACACGCACCTTGACAACCCACTGCTTTTGCACCGAAAGATGTTGAAAATTTACCAGTCTACAGTGTCTCGTATCATAAAACGCTTTGGGGAACGTTTAACTATCGATCGGAAGAAGGTGAGTGGTAGAAAAAGTGTTCCGTACTGAGTGAAGGATCACAAGCGAGTAGTTGCTGCCTTTAAACGCAAATCCAACTGTTCCGTTCGGGATGTCGCGAAAAAGCTGCACTTGACCAAAAGTTTCATGCAGAAAACCAAGAAACGAGCCGGGATCCGTTCATTCAAAGTTCAGAAAGCTCCAAACCACAATGAAAAACAGAATAGCATAGCTAAAACACGTGCGCGTAAACTGTACACACAAATGTTGACGAAACTACACTGCTGCATCATGGACAATGAAACACACATAAAAGCGGACTGTAAACAAATTCCCGGCAAACAGTATGTGACTACAAATGACAAGTTCGATGTTCCAGAGTCTCTCAGGAAACAGCAAGTGTCAAAGTTCCCCAAGAAATTCATGATTTGGCAGGAGATTTGTTCGTGTGGTAAACGGAGCAAGCCTTTCGTGACAACTTCAACTGTAAATGGTCAAGTATACATGAATGAATGCCTGAAAAAACGACTGCTTCCGTTTTTCAAAACACACAACGTTCCTACAATTTGTTGGCCGGACCTAGCCTCTTGTCATTACTCCAAGGATGTTCAGGAATGGTACAAGACGAATGGTGTCAATTTCGTGCTGAAGGATCTTAATCCACCAAACTCTCCAGAGTTGCGGCAAATTGAAAAATATTGGGCTATAATGAAGCAGGAACTTCGTAAGCATCCTAATGTTGTCACTACAGAACAGGAAATGCTGAAGTCATGGTTGAAAGCGGAAATAAATGTCGGTTCAAGCGTTGCACAAAATCTTATGCGAGGTATTAAAAATAAAGTTCGAGCTTTTGAATTTGGTAAAGAAATACAGTGGAATAGAAACACTTAAACCAAGATTATACGTTGTATTTTATTCCGTGAATATTTCATGACAATCGGTTGAGCGACTTGTTTTTTAGGATGAGTTTAAAGTGATGCAATTTAAATGTGGACACCCTTTACTCGAGGGAGATCTTGGAACACCCCAGACCAGGGTAATCGTACCATAACTGTCTTATTGGACGTTTAAAAGATCAAAATTGACTACAAAAATATTTCTGTGATGAAATTGTAAGCTGATCCTACTATAAACAGGAGTTGGATGGCAAGAATCCCTCAAATATTCTGTCAAAATGACACAGCTTATCAAAACAAAACAAATACTCTACGCACGCATGCAGTGAACGCATATTGAAATCTTAATATGACATTCACAATTTAAAAGAAACATTAAATTTTCTGCCTTATCTAGTGCACGTAACAGGAATGCCAGATTTGGCATAGATTCATACGGAATTTCATGTAAATTCAAGCCAGATATCGCTGAAATCTGGTCTGTTGTATGAAAGATTGCAAACAATTTCGTTGTTAACGTTCCTTTGGAAAGTTTACACGTCTGTTAAAATTCATTTTTCTCTGTATTCATTATTTTCCAGTCGATACACAGTGTAAAAGAAACATGTTATTTTCTGCGTTATCTAATGCACATAAAGGGAATGCTAGATTTGATAGAAATTAATGGGATATTTCATGTAAATTCAAGCCAGAAAACGCCTGAATCTAGCTTGTTGTATGAAAGATTGCAAACATTGTTGTATGGCGCATGAAAGATTGTAATCAATTTCGTTGTTTACGCTTCCTTTGGCGTGGAATTAAACGAAGGAAAATTTTACGTGCTTGTTAAATTTCATTATTTTTTTCTGTGTAGGAAAAATAGTATTAAACTTGATGTTTTGTCACGAGAAAGAAAAACAAACTATTTTCCTCTTAGGAAAGTGATTGCAAAAATATAACAAAATAAAAACTTACGTTATTATTAATGTTTACAATTTCAAAGCACAAGAAGCTTGAATGATATTTTTGAGTATAACTACGAACACAGATTAAAAGAAACATTTAATTGTCTGCGTTATCTAGTGCACATATAGGGAATGCTAGATTTGCCAGAAAACAAGGGGATATTGCATGTAAATTTAAGCCAGACAACGCCTGAATCTAGCCTGTTGTATAAAAGACTGCAAACATTGTAGTATGGCGCTTGAAAGATTGCAAACAATTTCATTGTTTACGCGTCCTTTGACTTAGATTTAAACGACGCGAAATTGTACGCGCCAGTTAAAATTCAAGCAAGCCTTAGGCTATAAATCGGTCATCAGAAGTTCTGCTGGAAAATAAACTTTGCGTCAGGATTCCAAATGAGGCATACTTTATTATTTAAAATTCAATTCAAGTATTCGCAATTGCAAGAGGCAGTAGAAGATACAGTTTTGGGTTTGTCTCGTGCGTTGATACTATCATTTGATCCACTTCTCTGTTAAAGTCTAGCAAACTTCATCAAACGGTTCATTTCAAGGTACGCCAGGAATCCTTGTACCGCATTGTTTACAACGTATCAAAAAATGGTCATCATCAAGTAGCGTCCTTATAAGTCAACAAATTCGCAATTGTTCGAAGTGCCTATCAGTAATGAAATTGAATACTGCATTAGACAAATGATCTACTGCCTCTCTGCAGGCGCACTCAGATGAAACAATAGCTAACATCAGTTTGGATAAATAGTATTAATTGGTACATACATTAAATCCCATCAGCTGCACAATTAGCCCCACACAAGAACTAAGCCAACGCAACATCCACTGATTACGTTTGCAATTCTGTCATCTGGCAGGAAGCCGTGCCTTTAATACTTGTATCCTAAATGTATTCCGTGTTTAGTACTGTGTGACAATCGAATTTTGCACACCCACCTATCTTGATGTCCACCTCGAGTCTAACGATGGCACAGGCTGAATGCTCTGAAACTAGCTTAAGTAGATATATACCCACAATTGTGCTTATATTATGCGTTACCGCACTACTGCCTGACGGAACACATCACAACCAATACCCCTCGGCATCAGATACGGATAGTTGGCGGAGACGAGCAGGAAAATGCGGAGCCCACTTGAGCCTAGCCGGTATGAGAATGATGGTTATTGCTACAACTGAGCTTGGCTGTAAAAGAGCACTACAGTAGTAGTGCTTGAGCTTCTGCTTTTTGCATTTGTTCAGAAAAAGGTCGACCGAGAGCTGGTACCTCAATTAATGTTAATTACCATTTATCGCAATATTTGCGTTGAATGACCGAGTGGGCACAGTCGTGGTCCTACCCGGATGGGTTCATGCTAGGAGCAACGCACAAAACCTTCCTAGCATCCTTATGGAGGATGTGGACACATAAATTAATGTTCCGAAAGAAAATTATTTTAGGGGCACGAAAATATTGCTGAAATTTCCGTAGGTGGTGTGCCACAAAAACAAGGCAATTTTGTGGTTCGCATAGGTATGGTCTGCAGACTAAATCATCAAAATTGCATGCTGTAAAGAATACGCACTATCTTCACATCAACCTCTATCGTTTAAAACTTTGTCTTACCGAAACGGGTTAAAACTTTCATTTAATTTGGGAAGCAGTCTTCGATGCTCATCTCGTCGATTCGAATTACGGCCAATATTATTTCAATCTGCTAGCAGTAAGACAAATTAGGTCGTTCACTCCAAATCTCATGGCAAAGACAATGCCATCAATATTTAGTGTACCGCCGAGAAGATTAATCTTTCACGAACAGCAGCTCGTTACATTTCCAATTGCTATCCGCGAGTCAACGACAGCAAAGAACATCCGAACCGAAGGACGACCAGCAGCCGGTTAAGTAAAGCGTTGAGGTTAACCGGTGCGATGAGGAGAGGGCAAGCACCCACGCTTTCCCTCCACGTTCTGCAGATGAATCAGACCGGAAAATACCGTTTACACTCAATTCTGTTCCAACGCGATTTTCAATTTTCGCTCATGCTGGATGAATACAGTATTTTGGTTTTATTTTTTTAAATACGTTCCATGCAATTTTGGCGAAATTCATGAAAAGCGAAGCGAAACAAACGCTTTAAACAGAATTGCGTGTAAAGGAACAAAGACGTGCCTATCTTCAGTACCTTTCGTCGCATGGTTATGGCCTGATGGCTGAGGTTAAGCTCTGCCGTTGAAATGAACAAATGGAGCGAATCCTTGAGATGAATGTACAACGAAACACACGCCCAATTCGGGAAAGACGGTGTTGGTGCTAGAAGGTGATGGGTATTAACTTGTAGCGATAAGGAAAGAAGGGCGAGTTCGTTCAAACATTAGTCGGATCTGCAGGGTAACATTTTTCGAATTAACTTTCCTTTGATTGGAGCACTGAACGGGATTGAGTTGATTATTTTTCGTTTCGCTTTGCATTTGGATGTTTATTATTGTGGGTGTTTTGGTGCTCAATGTTTGGAATAGCTGTTTAAAAATTCAGAAAATATGCATGAAAGAGCGCTTGAGTTTTAATGGATGCAATTCAAAGCAAAAAACCTATTCAGAAGTCGAATCGGACCGATTGCTTTTTGCATGTGAAACGTGATTGTTGCAGAGATAGTGTGAGTGCTCTAAATGTCACAAATGTGTCCTTCTTAAGCCTGTAGCAGTTTAAAAAAGTGCTAATTTATGGTGTTTTCACACGTGTTTTAAATGTATTTCTATTCAGAAGTATAAATGGAAATCAAAACGGGTGTTGAATTATCAATATACTGTCACTTTAATTAGTCGGACCCTTTTGAACACTCATTCGATAAAAACTTTTTGCTAAAGCATTGCCTGGAGTCTGCACTTCTAGTGAATATGCTATGTCATTCAAGAGACCCGTAAAAACATTTACCCAAATCTACAAAGAAAACATATTTAATTTTAACAGACGCGTAAAATTTCCTCGCGTTTAATTGCAAGCTAAAGCAAGCGTAAACAACCTTCCATAACCCAAACAACATTGTTTACAATTGCCCCAGCGAAACATATTGGGGCCATAGAGATTGCTGATAGGTCGCTTACCACCACATACATATCCGATGGTCGGTTTGTGATCATTCAAAATCTTAAAACGCAAACAAATCAGAAATCCGGGAAGATGCAGAGACATCACCACGCGAAGGTAAGACTGATGTCACCTCACCAATGACGACTCATACAACGCACAGAAGAGGTCAACGGTACTGTTTTATGGGATAGAAGCGAAAAGCGCAACACCGAGCCTGAAACAAGAAAAGTCCGATGCGTGATGCACTTATGATCGATTACTAAAAATGTGACATAGGCCTGACGCAATGTTTGCAAAATATGGCATCCTTGAATTTTGCACTTTTTTCCACTGGGTGCAGCAACCTCTATTCCACGGAATGTATTAACCTACCTCTTTTGACAGTTCAGGGAGCTAGTTTACAAGGTGTTAGGATTCGAATCGCTTAAACGAAGTTTTCCATTGGCTTTTTCTGGATTCTGTGCGATTCTATTCTGGAAAGGGTGTAAAAATGAGCACTACCCGACTAGAAAGATATAACAACATTATATCAGCCTCAGTTATTATGTTATACTCATTTTCTTTAACAAGCTTTGTTATAAACTTGATGCAGGATGTTGTTAAAATATCAGAATTTATAACAAAAACCCTTCTTGTCTAATCAGAAGAATAACACGGTATGTTATAATTACATCAAAAATATAACAAATTATACTTTATTTTCATGATATACCATAACAGGCTCCTAATACATTATGTTAAAAGAAATAACAAATTTCTA
The DNA here is from genome assembly GCA_034211315.2 of Aedes japonicus. Classification (NCBI taxonomy): domain Eukaryota; kingdom Metazoa; phylum Arthropoda; class Insecta; order Diptera; family Culicidae; genus Aedes; species Aedes japonicus. The sequence continues at coordinate 38,134 of JASCZW010005383.1, read as the reverse complement.
ACACCACGAGTTATTGGGATTATGATACTTTTTAATAGATTTATATCCAAATAATTTTAAGTAATTTTTCACAGGTTTTCCAAATTTATTTTTAAAGAAACAAACACATCTTTTCATAAGCATTATTTTTATTTTGGAGATTCTCAGCTAATATCATACATGGTTGAAAAACGCTTGTTGTTCAAAGAAATTTTCGAAATTTTGGAGTTGTCCAAATTAAAATATAGAATTTAGTAGCAACAACGATGAATATACTTGATAATGTTGCTGCTGATAATATTGCTTGATAATGTTGAGGCAGATTGAGAACTAAGAGATGTCGAGTTTTGTGAAATCGGACAGTATTATTACAGAGGAATCAAAATTTTCACCAAACATCTATGTAAGAATTCGAAATATAATGATTCTTTCATTTTCCTAAATGACCAATTCCTAAATATTCATCGGTTGCCAATTGATTCAACTAACAGTGGTTATGTTCCACGAACAGTTTTATCTACAAGATAAATTTTCGAAAACATGTTCATATACGAGACTTCAGAAAATCAAAAATTAAGTAGTATCAATACGCTTCGATTATGCGTAAGCGTCGAAATATAAAGTAAGAAAGATGAAAAATCTATAATCTGTATAAAATAAAAATGCAAATTTGATTGAACCATTAAAATTAAGAAAGTACTCAAAGTCTCAATCAAGATAATTAAAAATTGCGAATATTTTGTTAAAAAAGTGTCAGATTTTGATGTGAAGTTTTCACAAAATATAAAACATGTTATAAAACTAATTTTTAACAAAGTTTGTGATAATATATTTTCTGGATGGTGATCTTTCTTAACTAAACTATATCAGAATGAGTTACAAGCATCAAAGGTTGTTAGAATTTTGTTATTTTTCTGTTATGTTCTTCTAGTCGGATAGTGTCTGTTTTGCGGCTATTTTACAACAATTGTATTAAATTTAGAGCGCAAAACCTTAAACCGAGCTTACCGAATATATTCTAAGTCCATGTAAACAACCCAAGTAGCACACTACGACCATAATTAGTTGTAGTTACTTGATTTTGACTTAGCAAGTCATATTTATATTTTCTCAACTGAACGGCAACAAGTGTGTTACTAGGGCAGTTCCTTGAACTATCAAAACTGCATTGATGACGCCAAATGTCAAACACTTCCAGCAAACTTGGACGAGGTCCACAAATCCTGTATCTGAGAATTATAGATAAACTCTAATGGCTGCACAGGAAATAATTGAATTTTCATTGTGATTTAAAAATTAAGGTGTGCACATTAGTGTGTAAAAACTATGCGTGTTCGATATATTTGCCATTGTACGAAACATTTCAGAACTTTATACGGTTTGTAATTTAATCATATAGAGTACGAGACGGGTTTTAAGCAGTTTATTCAGCACCTAGGACATTTGATGAAGCTGTATGTAATCCATAATTAGAACTGCCAATATTTAGATGCTGATCCCTCTGCTTACTTTGTATCTATCGGAACATATCAGAAACGAGCATTAAACTCATAAAAATTCTTAGCCATGGAATAAACTTCCCAATTGGTACTTATTGCAAGCATGCGGATTGATTTCCGATCATAAAAACGTGTTCTTTAGCTCCGCAATCTGTACATAAACTAACAATATTGTATAAAGTGCGATTCCGTGCATGAGTGGGAAGGCGGAATGAAATAGGCCAGTTCACGATTTGCTGCAAACGTCAATTTTCTCAACCCGCTCCTTAGTTTTACCGATCCGCTCTCGAAAACTATCACCCAAAACATGTCGATTGCTATGATCACAGAAATGCAAATGGAAGAAGAAAGAAGAACAATAATTGTGCGCAATCATTTGGAAAACTCTTCGTGGTCTAGGCCAAAACTTGCTAAAGTGTTGGGTTTTCCCCGAAATACCATGACGCGTGTTTTGAAAAAGTACAGAGAGACTTTGTCGACGGATCGCTAGCCTCGAAGCAAGCGTCGGGCGGGTACTTTCAACCGTCAACGTGGAAGAAAGTCATCAAGAACATTAAGGCAAGCCTCAACATCTCAGACCGCGATTTGGCAAAAAAAAAATGTGGCCAAAATCCGTGCCAGAAAGCTGTACGATCAGGTTTTGACAAAATTCAATGGAAGATGAATCCTATGTAAAGGCCGATTTCAAACAGCTACCGGGACAAATATTTTACTTGGCTACGGCTCGGGGAGATGTTCAAATTTGTGTTTGGAGATAAATTTGCAAACCAATACATGATTTGGCAAGCATCTGATCTGTAGCTGCGGTAGATAGACCAGGTTTTCATCACTGATAAGACATTTAATTCAGAGCTGTACAGAACGGAATGTCTCCAAATGAGAATATTGCCATTCATCAGATCCAATAATGAACCTGTCATGTTTTGGCCAGATCTTGGTGGTATGAAATCAACAGGATTCAGTTTGTACCGAAAGAGCTCAACCCACCAAACTGTCCCCAGCTCAGACCGAAAGTGAGATTTCGGGCTATCATGAAGGGGAAGCTGAAGGTGAATGGCAGTGTCGTCAAAAGCATCAATGAATTGAGAATCAAGTAGAATAAGATTGCCAAAACGATGGATGAGAATAATGTGCGCCGGTTGATGAAACGTATTCCGGGGAAAGTCCGCAAATTTCTTCGAAATCGGGATGATTTTTTTTTGTATTTTCCCTCTAAAGTTCACATAAAGTCGAACATTTTAGTTAAAACAGAATACTATTTTGTTAATGTATATCCGAAAAATGCACAATAGTCTATGTTCCAATTGTAACTCGGCCACACCTTAGAATTATATGCTTTTATTATGATTTTTCGCAATAACAAATATGTATGTATATAAATTGATATGATCATTTGATCATTATTTTTCTGTCACTGGCCACCAGAACAGCCCAAACAATAGAACAGCATCATCTCACTCAGTTCTAATGTCCGCATTGTGGGTTTGAATGAATCTTGATTGACTTCTAATCGATTGAGTTCGGATTAGTTCGAAATTTGAATTTCTGAGAAGTATTCCTTGAACTCCTACAAGTTCCCTGTACTTCTTAGAAGTTCTCTATACTTTTGGGAAGTTTCATGAAATTCTGAGAAGCTCTAGGAAGATCCGCAAAATTTTGAGAAGATTCATGAATTCTCTATGTTCTCGAATCTTCTGGAGATTCCCAGAATTTTCAAAGAGTTGCCTGAAACTCTAGGGAGTTCCCTGAACGCCTTGGTGAGTTCTATAAACTTCTGAGAAATACCTAAAAAAATCTGATAAGTTATCTGAACTTCTGAAAAGCTCCCTAAATTTCTGGATAGTTGCCTGAACTCCTCAAAAAGATTCTTTAACTTTTGGAATGTTCCCTGAATTCATGCAAAGCTCCCTGGATTATCGAATATTCCCTGAATTTCTGAGAAATACCCTGAATTTCAGGGAAGTTGCCTGACCTTCTGAGATGTACCCTAAACTTCTGAGAATTTATTTGATCTTCTGGAAAGTTCCCTGAACTTCTGAGAAGATTCTTGAAGTTCTTAGAAGTATCCTGAGCTTCTGATAAGTTCCCTAAATTTCTGGGAAGTTCACTGAATTTATGCAATTTTTTTCGAACTTTTGAGAAGCATTTTCATTTATCAGTTCCTTCACCTCTTCCGGTGTTGGGAGAAGCAAATACTGCGGGCCGTAAATCTTCAGGATAGCTTTGCAAAAATATCCTCAGTGTCAGCAGGTTGACTTCCCAATCCTCATATTTTCGTCGAGAGAACTAGCTAACATCCGTAAGGCTACACTGAACTTTTGTTACGGTCTCAGGCCGACTGGAAAAAGTCATCAGATGGCGCAGAAAGTGCTTCTCCTCGTAGGTTGGCATGTCGCTAAAGTAGTTCTGGAAGAGCTTCTGATGTGCGAAACGTAAATCACGGTCGACGTTGGGGCGTATTTTCATGGTATCGTTGTGAACAACTACGTATTCGATCATTGTTCTACCACTGCCGTAATTACAATGCAGCCTTATCTGATATTGTTTAGATGATGCTTTCATTCATGGACTTAGAATATTTTCGATCAAGATCGGTAAGAGCAATTTTCGTCGCCTGCTAATATTTATTACTGGTTGAAGTATAAATTGTTTGGAATACAGACACCAGTGCTTTATTAATCAACAGTCATTAGCTGGGATCTAGTTTGGATACAAATGATTCTCGTTGTTAAAACGCGAATGAACACATTTTCTATTGAGCGGTCCATAATTGCTAACATTCTATTGTAAACAAGCTCCCTGAACTGTCAAAAAGTTAGGTTAATACATTCCATGCAATGGTACTATTAATTGTACAAACTATAGATTCTATTGTAGGGTTACAATACATATACAATACGTATACAACTGTTCCAAAATTAGACCACCGCTGAAGATGCCCTGAGCCCATACAAACTGTTATTGAATCTTACAGACCAATTTAAAATACCTTTACCTTGAATATCCATACTTATGAACTGCTGTTGATTGTTCAATTATGTATATTACGGAAAACGTTTCCTAAGCCGGTTCACGCGAGAGAAATCCGCGAGTAAAATCTAATGACAAACACTCCAACTTTTCAGTGGAACTAAAAGTGAACGTAAACACAGTGTTTTCTTCATATCCAGTTGTCAATTTATTTTTCATCGTTTCACACGATGAATCACAACTAATGAAACTTGTGTTTAAATCTTTTTATATTTTTTAATTATGGACAGGTTTCTGCTCGAGTTACTTGCAGCTTTAAAAGCAAAAAAATGCTCTGAAAAATTGACTATCCCAATCTTGGCAGGAAATGAATAATGAACGAATTCTATTAGAATAAATAATGAGGGTCACACTTGCCGTAGGCGGATACATTCAGGTGCGTCGTTGCAGAACCAAGTCGAAACGGTTGTTTTCGGCGTTCATACGGAAAAACTTCCGTCCGTACTGACAGATCGAATGCGACCCTTAGTTTTTCTCAAGATGGCAAATTAATGCCATTTCTGGAGCAAATGAGTGCGACGATGGTGTTTTCGAATTCAATTCACAGGCAATCCATTTGCTCTCTACACCAACTGCCAGAAACAAGAATATGGCAGACTCTCGTAGGAGACAGCCGACCAACCCTTCGTCAGTTTAATGCCATTCTTTTTCGTTTATGATATCAGTATAACAAAGCGAGCCTCGATGCTGACCATTCAGTATTTCAAGTGAAACAGGACACTGTTGATTCTATTGTAGATACACACTGGGTCAGGAATGGAATCTAGCAGAAAAAAAATTGCGTAAAGAGTTGTTAAAGAGTTAACGTATATATTCATCAAAGTTTTATGGTTTTCTATAGGTTTCTAACGTGTTATGTTTGGAAGCTACAAACCTATCACATCAAGGATTAGTGTTTGAATCCCATACTTTTAGATGATTTATTTTTTGGAGTAATTTTTTGCTTGTTTCTGTTTAACTAGGAACCATTTTTTTTTGCGTTTCTTATGTCGTGTAAAGTGTTACATAACGTTTTGAAAACATTTTTTGATTAGTTGCTAGGAATAGTTCTGAATTTGGCTGCAAAGATGGCGCTGCAATACAAACGTTTTCATTCTACACGTTAGAGCTTTGTTATTTACGGTAAAGTTGTAGGTCGTAAGTTTTTGTATATCTTTTCAAATAACTGAGGTATACGAATTTTGTTTGAAATTCACGTTCTTTGTATTATGTTCCATAAATGTGTACACACTTAGAAAATTTTACAGTATTCGGTAATTTTTTACCGAACTTTCAACAGCTGAACGTTCGGTAATCCGATTTACCGGATTTCGGTTAAATTTTACAGTATTCCGGTAAAAAATTTACCGGAACTTGTCAAATTTTACCGAAATCCGGTCAATCGAATTACCAAACTGTTCAGCTGTTGAAATTTCGGTAAAAAATTGGCGAAAACTGTAAAATTTTCTAAGATGCATGAAGAAGCGATTGTTACCATTCCTACGCAGCCATGATGCTCCCTCGCTATTTCGGCCTGAATTGTTGTTTGTATTTGGATCAATATAAAGAACAAGCTACAACTATAGAAAAATTTCGAAAATCTTGGACAAAAGCAGCTAAATCGGTTGCCGAGAAGTCTGCACAGACCCTAATGCCTGGAATAAACTCAAAAATTCGAAGTTTCTTCATGCTAGTTATGCAACTGTAATTAGTTTTAAGATGACTAATAATGCACAATTAAATGAATAAAAACTTCATCTTGGATTGAACTAACATCAAATACCTATGTTTTATTCCAAATTTAATCTGTCCAGATTTTGTCGCAAACAAGCATTAAACGATGAAAACATGGCGATCAACTTGTTCTCAAGCAATAGGGGGTTTTAATTTCAAAAAAACATGTATCTATTTTTAAAACATCAACTATTTTTTCTCGATTTTTAAACAAAAAAATCTAATCATGAGACAGAACTTAATTTTCAGTAACGGGGGCTCCCATTATGACATAAATGTCAACTTATGTATGCTAGAAATCAATGGTTGGTTCGTTGGTTTAGGTAGTCTGTTTTTTGTAGCGTGTTTCATGGTGAAATAAAATGGTGTTGTCTTGCAATCATTATTAATATTTGTGTTGTGTTGGTGTTGTCTTGCAATCAACATAATATTTTGAAATTGTTTTTTTTTTTCAATAGTTTCGCTTGTCAAAATTGAAAAATTAATTAAATGCCGGTATATTATTATATTTATTATCGAATAATGTGCTAATACCACAAAAGTTCAACTCAGGGGACGCTGTGGTTCTACTCCCCAACAAAAAAAAATCGAACAATGTTATAATCTACATACCCCTATAATACCCTATTGAGAACTTTTTCGTCAGTTTATTGTGATGTAACTGTTCGAAATTAACGACTTACCTAACTTTGTACCAGCCATGACAAGTTAATTTTTTGCACCTTCTTCAAGTGTCCTACATCTGTCTAGATTCTAGCAGCATCGATTGTGATATACCCTAGGTCTGCAGAAAATATTTACAAGTTCTAAGCTAAGTTTTCATACGGAAAAATAAATTGTGCTTTTTGCAAATAAAAAACCTTAGGACCAATTTGAGGGATTTTGGCATTGGTAAATATGCAATGGGGCTTCATGAGTAACGACTGTTCCAGAAAGTATAAGTACACCTTATTTTAACGGTCACTTTGAATATAATGAAATATTTCACCATGTTTTGGCTGCATCCTGTTGTTTGTACATTTCTGAATGACATAGCATCAAAAAAGTGCTCAGTTTTGTGTTACCTATCAAAATGCGCGGTCTTACTCTGGAACAACGAAAAAGTATCGTGCACAACTGGTGCACTGTGAGCGGAGAAAATTGGCCAAGGAAGAGGGTGTAAGCGTCGGAGCGGTACGATCTGCGAGTCGAAAATATAGAGAACAGTGTACGTTTGAAGATGCGTCGAAGAGTGGTCGGAAATCCGGTCCTGTTATCCGGATACCGATAAAAACAGCAGGGATGCCAACAAGCAATAACCAGCGACTTCCGTTCGGGATGTTGCGAGAAAACTAGGGACCTCGTCGAGTATCGTCATGCGTGCCAAAGAAAGACTTGGGCTAAAAACATACAGGAAGCAGGAAAAAAAACCCAAAAGAAACCCAAAACATGCCGCGTCCGTGAAACCATGGGCCCGCAAACTCTATGATTCATTATTGTGTAGAAATTCTGGGTGTGTAATAATGGACGATGAAACGTATGTGAAACTAGATTACAAAACGCTTCCCGGGCCACAACTCTATACTGTAAGCGAAGACAAAGACATCCCCGAAACGGAGAAGGCAGTTTTTACCGAAAAATTCGGTAAGAAGATTATGGTTTGGCAGGCAATATGCTAGTGTGGTAAAACATCTAGTCTGTACATCACAACGGAGACGATGAACACTCAGAAATACGTTAAGGAATGTCTCCAGAAGTGATTATTGCCGATGATCAAGCAGTACGACGGTCAAGTAGTGTTTTGGCCTGATTTGGCGTCATGTCATTACGCAAAGGACACTTAAGTTTGGTACAAAAGTCAAAATGTATGTTTCGTGCCGAAAGACATGAATCCGCCGAACTGCTCGGAGGCACGACCAATCGAGACTTTTTGAGCTTTAACCAAAACAAAGCTTCGAAAATTCATAAAACCAGCGGACGACATCCAAAAATTTAAAAAAGATTGGCCAAAAGTTGTCAAAATGGTGGGAAGTACCACTGTGCAGAAGCTAATGGGTCATGTTCGAGGAAAAGTTAGGAGTCTTGGCTATGATTAAATATTTTGATTAAACGAGAGTACAAAATCAAATAAAACACAAATACAAATATGATTTGCTAAATAAAATTATTAAAACTAAAAAAAAACATGACTTTTTTGTTATTTTTAAAGTGTGCTTATACTTTCTGGAACAGTCTATATAATCTTTTGAATGTTGTGCAGTGGATAGAATACAAGCAAAAACTATTTCTGTCTACTAATTTTTTTTGTTTCTTCAAATTTGATTTCCCTAGTAGCACACATGTTGCATATCAGTTGAAGTAACTGTTATGTAACTGGTTTGAGTCACAATCAAGTTGCTGCAACCTATTTTCACAAATGTGTGTTGCTTGGGAATTGTTAATAAAGTGAACATTGCAATCAATGATATGTCGGAAAAATTATTGTCGAAAACCGTATGAAAATTGTTCTTAATTCGAAATTTAGAAGATGAGACGAGGTTGCCTCCATAAGTAGACCCAGCATGGAGCCTATAAACCAATGCATCCGATGGATGTATAATGTCATTAATAAAAAATAATAACAACAACTGTTTGGAATTGGTCAGTATTGTTATTATCGTCAATTTTCTTATCTTTTTATCACCAATTACTTTGATAAGACAGCTTGAAAAACCCAGAGCGCTAGTATTTTTTCCGGCAAGATTCCATTTCTGGTCCAGTGTGCACTAGAATCACATCCACACCAGCATTTGGACACTAGGAAATTAATTGCTTATGATGTGGAAATGCTTTAATTTATTATTTCAATTACTTTTGGAGCAACCAGGGCAACCGGTGTACTGCATATGACGGTTCGCTGGACCAGATGCAATCAACTGGTGTAGTCCGAAGGCCTGAAATTGTGATAACAAGCAGATGGTGGTGAAGTAGGTATATAATCTGCCGTCCAGCTGTCACACGCCAAAGGGTAATCGGAAGCCCTTTCGCTCGAGCAGTGTGCTCACCCGGATCATCCCCGGGATGGTGATGTGTTAAAAATGAAAACCATCCACTGTAATTTCACTCACTGTTGGTGTAGCACGGGGGTCCGCCTCTCGCGGTTGCTCGCAGGTACAAGTGCATAATGCAAGAGTTATTTCTCTTTTGCTTAATGGCCATAACGAGAAATTATCCCCGTTGTACTAACTACTGTTGGATTTGTGGCTGCTGGTTCATGTGTGTGGAATCAGTGCACTGTGGGTCGATGGTGTGGGTAAATAAATATGTGTTTATGCACGATGCAAACGGATCAAGGCGGAGACGCGCCTACGGGGCAGTAGGGAAACATCATATATCATCATCTCAGTTGTTTGAATTAAATGTTTTCCACGAGAATGGCCCGTAAAGCTATTGACGTAGCGAGAAGCATTAACTTGGTGATGGTAATGAGATTCAACATATGCTTCTTGATTGTATGTTTATTGGATGCAGTGGGTACACTCTTACGATGATTGTATTACAAAATTAAAAGAGAAACTATCAGGCATATTCGAGTAGAGTGAGACGACTCTTTATTCGAACTGCACAGAGAGTTGCCCACATGAGGTGACAATTGGTAAGAGAATACATCGCCATGCATAATAGGTGTGAATAAGAGTTGTCTGTTGTTTGATTTGAAGTTTGATGATTTTTGGGGGATGTTGAACTTTCCATAGAACTTCACCAATCATTAACTCTTCCATCAAGCAATATGTACGCATGTTATGGTAAATTAACAAAGAAGTCACCCGAAGCTGAAGAGTATCATTTTGATACATAATTAATTTTCGAAAGAGAACTTATGTTCTTACAGATCATCAAATCTGCCGGTCCGCCTACAAGCATATTGCTATGAGGTACGAGGTGGGTCTCCACCAATTGCCTGTCGATCTGTCAAATTTGGAAGACGTCTGCATTGAGATATCTCAAATTATAATAATCCGTCCGCTATATCACCAAACATTACGATTGGTTGAGTGGATTGGATGTAGTAAAATCATTGAGTATAGGACCGGGTCTCCCCTGGATGGTGCTAAATCGATGAGCTTGGAAATCAGTGGAATCAAAGTTGCCGGAAGTGCATCTATGGACTCTTATTTTTACCAAGTCCCTCAGTCGTAGTTTTGAATGGATTGGTGTGGATTGTTCTTTATATTGTATTATTAGACTATTATACAACTAAATGTATTATTCTGTACATTTCAAATTTTAATCCCAATTTCAGTGAGCGAGATAAGGCGCTATAACCTTGGCAAATTATTGCGAGGTTCTTGATTTAAATTCCAAAAGTCCACCCACAGGCAAAAGGAGCATAAACTGATCTCTCTAGCATCTATGCCCCAAACGATAAAATACAAATTATCACATTATGTAGTTCTATATGGAAGTGTTTGGTACGGGTGGTCCACGCTTTCTTCCTTTCCTTGATTCGAAGTAGTAGAGCGATTTCAGACACTCTTTCTGCGGCACATGCTACGTAGTTGGCCTGGCCAGTGACAAGAAAAATGATGTTTTTAGGAAGTTGTCATTTTTCAGGATGCTTTTAAGCATTGTTTCATTAGTGAGCTTAGATTAGATTAGATTAGAAAGAGAACTTATGCACTTACTGTATTGTATATGAGAAATACTAGCATGAATGATGGTTTGCTCGATATTTCTTCATATCGGAATGATTTGAGCAGCTCCTTCGGATAGTCATGCATCCTGTTCTCAATCTCAGGTTTAATCTTCACTGAATGAAAGAATCGTGTAATTTTCTGCGTTATCTAATGCACATAACAAGACCAATAATTGAAAAGGGCCTATCTACCTTTTGTAAACAAACGCTTCTGAGACTTATCCCCGTGAATCGCAGGCCATCTATAAAAAGTAATACTATCAGCATGTAGGGGAAAATTTCCCCTACATTCTGAACCATTGATTTGCGTGGGTGGCCTGCGATTGGCTAGAAGACGGCTCAGAAGCGTTTGATTACAAAATGGAGATAGGCCCTTTTCAATTGTTGGTCTTTATAAGATAGAATGTTTGGCATTAAATCAGGGGATATTTCATATAAATTTAAGCCAGCCCAGATAGCCTTCACGACTTGAAAATCGATCAACTGACATTTGCACCCGGAACAGCAACCTTTGTTATGTGTGAGCAGTGCTTCCCTTCTTGCGACAGAACCCTCCGTCCTAATTTGGTTGGTTACTACCGTCTGGGAATTATTATTTTCTTTTTTCAGTAGAAGCGGAAGTAGGTCGGTCTCGCCTAGCTTGGACATATTCGCAATTTCTTCTGTGTTCTTCCGCCCCAAGTGGTTGGTCTCTTGCATTGTTGCTTTTTGATGTCGAACTTGATCTTTGCATTTGATTTATTCCGCATACAAGCCCGACAAACGGGATACAGGATTTGGTCATGAGAGCATTTAATTAAAGACAATGCTCAAACTACAAATGATTAAATGAGAACATAATTTTTCATTTTCCGGTATTGGCGTTGCTAGATTCCGCCGCTATAAATTTGTCTGTCTTATTTTTCAATGAATAATTCCAGGTTTCACTTCAAGTTTCTTTTAACGAACTGCCAAAATTCGAAATGAATTGCTCGCTATATTGACATTTCAAGTCAATCAGTTGTACCACTGAAAGTGGAATTGTAGGACGATTGAAGTAGAGCTTGTGTATTGGCCAAGAGTTCCAAAAGTGAAGGCAAACCTACCTAATGAATTGTCAAACCAGCTATTTAAGAAGAAATATAAACAAGTCTGCTGATTGAGGATTAGCATGTGAGGGAAGTATTGATATCGATATGAATAATGTTCATCAAATATTGGGATATAAATGTGAAAAAAAACAAAACAAAATAAAAGCAAAGAATTCAGTTTTACCCAGGTAACCAATAAGCATTAACATATGTAGTTTATCGACTCTAAACTGCATTCTACATACTAAAAGCACAGTACTAGCATCATATCAGCATCTTGAATGCTATCTGTTGTAAAGTTGGATTTCAAATGCTATTTGAATGCTTGTAGCTTGTAATAAGCATTTCGAATGCAAAATTGCATTGATGAAGCATTATCGTAGCATTGCAGTAAAGCAGTCGTATATTGGGCCAAAAATGGCATTTATGTTGCACTTAAGGTGACTTAATTGCTTGATAGGCTGCAACGCAGTGTGATACTTACGTCGGCTTCGACACACTGAATAGCTTTGACAACCGGGCTTATGATTCTGCGTTTCTATTAGACGCGACAGTTCTCGTTGATGCGAGAGTTTCATGCGAACTACAGGGGGAGCGCAAATTGGTTCGATTTGGTTGAGTGCTTACAACTTCCGATGACGTAAATAGTTCCGAAATATCGTCATTGCAATCCTAAAAAATAGTCAAAGCCTAACAAAATGGACCTGTGCTACATGATTTGTTAAACGTTCGATGATATCTTCATCGTTATAAAAAAGATGAACTGACACTTCATCATATAGGTGACACGCTAACTACTTCGCTTTTTGCTTCAGATTGCTAGAAAACCGGATCGCTTTTTGCTACGGATCGCTAGATAACCGGAAGACCTCAGGTTCCTTAATTTATGATTGTGTTTTTGTTGGTTCTTGCAAAACACAGCGGAACATTTTATTTTTTAAACTTTGCACTCGTCAGAAACCGAAAACTTATAAATGTTTCTTAAAATTTGTTCAGTGCTCGAATTTCAAGACATAATTAATTTTCCACTCTCCGTCCAGCGATTCAACTTTCAGATATTCTGCTTATGGTGAAGTCATGCCAAGTAAACACAAAAATGCAGGTTGCCGAAATCAAAGATGTTATCATTATTACTATTTACCGGGTTGCTAGTTTTACTGTTACTCTTTATACACAGACTCTAGATTAAAATAGGACAAGAAGTACGATTGAAGTATGCTAGCGTCCTTCACTATTTCAATGCTTCTTAAATCTTACTAGAAAAAATATCTGGGAGATATCACCGAAATCAGATCAGTTGTATGAAAGATTGCAAACAACTTCGTCGTTTACGGTTACTTTATCTGGCAATTGTAATAATTTTTTACAAATCTGTGGGTAAATTTTACGGGTCTGTGAATTTTTTTTTGTGATCTAAAAATAATAAATACGGATTAGTTCTACTAATCGTTCTGTAAGATTCATATATATTGTGGGTTATCATTAGATTATATAATAGATTGAGCTATTCTAGTGTTGAGTCAGTATTTTTCTGCTACTAAACACAACTATATGCTCATTTATTGCTCGCAATTGCTAGCAATCAATCTGGGTATCACAGTTATCACACTAAAGGGTGTATTCGATAAAAATGGCACACAGAAAATCTTCTGTAACTTTTGAATCGTATGAGTAAAAAACCTAGAAATCTTATCCATAGTGTATTATTTTCATCTGCCAAGTTTCATAGTTATACATTCAGTAGTTCCAGTCATGTCATCGAAACAAGAAATTGTCCGTGAGAAAATTTTGTGCACTCACAATCAAAATCCAGGGGCGTCCCACCGGTGGATTGCTAAAAGGCTTGGAATTGCAAATACAACTGTGTCTCGTGTAATAAGAACCTTCAAGGAGCGTCTGAGTGTCCAAAGGAAGGAAGGGAGTGGTCGTAAAAGTGGCCATATTCTTATACACAAAAAAAAAAATGCATTTTAACAAGCGCGTAAAATTTCCCCTCGTTTAATTCCAAACCATGCAAGCGTGAACAACGGTTTTGTTTGCAATTTTTCATACTCCATACAATATTGATGGAAATCTTTCATACAATAGAGGCGATAGCCAGCTCTAATTTACACGAAATATCCCAGTTATTTCTGTCAAATCTAGCTTCCTTTTATGTGCATTAGATTACGCAAAAAATTCAATGTTTCTTTTTGTCTGTGCAGAAAAAAATCTGAATTTTCATTTTGATGTAAATATCGAAGCTTTTCCTTCCACACGAAGTAGCAACTTGCATAAAATAGTTGTAATAAAGACAAGCTTTTGTTTATAACATCATCCACAATGAATGGAATGTCCCAGAAATTTACACGATTGATAATGTTCATTTGTAAGTTTTGTGACGCTCCATTCATGTGGATGATATTAAACAGAAATTCACACTACTTTTTCGAGCTTTCAAGATTAGCCATATTTTGACACTTGAATTGTCATGGTTGGAGATCTTGAATGGTGTTAAGACTCTTGATGTCAGTCCTGAAGGTCGATGTAAGAAAACATTTCTCTCGCAAAATGTACGAAGGTATTAAATTGCATGTTTTTCTGAAGGGTGGTCTAACTAGTAAACAATGGCCAATACTTGTATATTTACCCAACACAGATTGAAAGAAACATTTAATTTTCTGCGTTATATAATGCACATACAAGGAATGCTAGATTTGGCAGAAAATAATGGGATATTTCTTGTAAATCTAAGCCAGATGACGCCTCACTCTAGCCTGTTGTATGAAAGATTGCAAACAATTTCGTTGTTTAGGTCTCCTTGGCTTGAATTAAACAAGGCGATAATTTAACGCACAAAACCGTGCAAATTTTAGCATTCTCTGTATGCATTATATAACGCAGAAAATTCAATGTTTCTTGTAATCTGTGTAGACAATTGTTAACAGTATGGAGTACGATCGTCATGAATACCTAGAACATCAAATATGTAATAATACACATATGAAAATTTGGAAATCTTCCTTGCAACAGTTGCAAAATCAAACAGTGATCAAACGATTTCAAATTAGATGTCTATTAAGTTTCTATTATTTTCACGTTTATTACCTTGTATTATAATTCGAAGTTCTAGATATCAGAAAACTTCTTTTAATAAACTGTGTCTGATATGCTCACTTCAGTTTTTGCATCCATGAAATTGTTATTCCAGTTAACATCGAGACGACCGCGAGTAATCGGTTTTATTCCTTTAACTAAGTTTCAGATACTTACACAGAAAAAATAATTAATTTTAACAAGCGTGTAAAATTTCCCTCGTTGAATTCTAAGCCAACGGAGGCGTAAACAACGAAATTGTTTGCAATTTTTCATATGCCATACAACAATGTTAACCTTCATCCATGCAACAAGCTGATTCAGGCGTTATCTGGCTTTAACTTACACGAAATATCCCATTATTTTCTGTCAAATCTAGCATTCCCTTTATGTGCATTAGATAACGCAGAAAATTTAATGTTTCTTTTTTATCTGTGTACTACTTATTGCGGGAATTATTACAAGACACTCTTACCGTAATCTGATTTCAAAATTTTATCCTGATGCGCATAGACAATTTGCTGAAAATTACACAGATAAAAATAATTAATTTTAACAAGCGCGTAGATTTCCCTCATTTAAATCCAAGCCAAAGGAAGCCTAAACAACGCAATTGGTTGTAGTCTTTGATAAACCATACAACAATGTTTGCAATTTTTCATACAACAGGCTTGATTCAGGCGTTATCTGGCTTAAATTTACATAAAATATCCCATTATTTTCTGCCAAATCTAGCATTCCCTGTATGTGCATTAGATAACGAAGAAAATTCACTGTTTCTTTTTATCTGTGTACTTTTTAGAAAAACTGAGAGAGTGGAGAATAAAATTTATGTATCTTTACAGTTGCTAGTACACAGAGGTTTTTTTTTTTTTGCACGGGGGATACGTTCCACTTTTAGTATGGAACCGTGTAAAAAACGACTAAATAAAGTTGATAAATTCACATGCTTTTATATTGCTCCGATTTAGTTTGTATGCGTTTCTTTTCCATGCAACGGTCAAAAAAAAAGGTTTTAAAATTTTGAGTATTTACACCAAAAGTTATTAATTTTTTGAAAACTGTCATATGATTACTTTTTGCCCAAAACGTAAAATGTGATTCGAATTAGGTCGATAAGTTGTTTCGTTCTGGAGTTATCACCGAAAACAAATCGTGTACAAAAAACCTTAGTGTAAAAAGGTGAATTTTAACAGACGCCTTAAATTTCCCCTCAAACACTTGTTAGCCAAAGCAAGTGTTTACAACGAAATCGCTTGCAATCTTTCATACAACAGACTAGATTCTGGCAATATTTGGCTTAAATTTAAGAGAAATATCACATAAATGCCAATGCCTAGCATTCCATTTATGTGCATTCAAATGCAGCAAATTATATGTTTCTTTCAAACTGTGTATCTATCTATAAATATTAAAATGAATTTCTGTCTGTCTATCTGATCCCTATAGACTCGAAAACTACTGAACCGATCGGCTTAAAATTTTGTATGGATCTTATGATAGTTAGAGACTCCTCCCATCACATTGAAACACAAATTTCTGCATAACTCAAGAACTAAACAAGCGAATGAAACTTAATTTGGCTTAATTTGGTGAAGGTTTTTGAAGGCAAAACATTTTTCTATGTTGAATTGACACCCCTCCAACCTTGAGAAGTGGGGTTCTTATGCAAATGTGAACAATTTCCTGGACAACTTGACAACAAATCAAGCAAATGGAACCAACTTTGGAATGTGGAGGTTTTTGGAGGCAAGAAATATTTCTATGGTGGTTCAAAACACTTCCCTTTCTTTAAGGGGGAGGGAGGGGGTATGTTCCTTCAAATAAAATACAAATTTCTGCATAACTCGAGAACTTTTCAAGCAAATGAAACCACATTTTGGCATATGGAGTTTTTTGGCAGCACGATTTCTATATATATAAAAATGAATTTGCGTCTGTCTGTCTGTCTGTCTGACCCAGACTTGGAACTACAGAACCAACCAGCGTGAAAATCAGCGTGTACGCAGGGGTTTTTGGGGTTCATGAAGGTTCTTATGATTGTTTGAAACCCCATACCCCTCTTGAAGGGGGGAATCTCATATAAATGAAATAAAATGTCTGCATAACTCTAGAACTGATGATGCAAATGGATTCAAATTTGGCAAGTAGGTGGTTTTGAAGGCAATGATTATATGGTGATTTGAGACCCCTCCCTCATCTAGTAAGGGGGGCTTCCATACAAATTATACACAAATTTCAACCAAACATGAGAACTATTCAGGTAACTAGAACACAACAAATGTATTTCTCTGGTAAGCAGCATGTTCTGATAGAGGTTTGAACCCCTTTTTAGTCACGAAAAAAAAACTCATTCCGAAAAACAACCATAAACGTGCCAGTTCTTTTGAATTTGCATTCATATAGTTGCAAGCGTAGCAGTGCTCGCACCGGGTTCAACTAGTCTAAATATGATTATAATCTAGCTCAATTCAGTGGAGGAAAATTTGGTGCTTCTGGCGTGTTGTTATCCAGTATACCACTATGTCATACTAAACAATACAGTGTAGCTGATAAAGCAGCCACCCACTCAAGTAATTATCCACACGTATTATCCATCACGTAATTATTTAATAACTATTTCATTTGACATTTGGCAGAAAACGATATTGGGCGAAGTTTTAGATGATCAAAAATCTAATTAGCATAAACTTCTCTCATTCTGGGCCTTTTAGATTTGTGTCTTCAAACAACCGAAGTGGCGCTGGAAATCAATCAATGATGATTTCATATTATTGAATCAGCCTCGCACTAAAAATATTTAAACAATTACAACAGCAATTTAGTGAAGCACCAATATCACTATTGACCATTCCTGTAGTTATGGAACCAAATTTCAATACCAGCACACATTTTGAAGTGCGAAATAAATTAATAACATGAAAAACTAATACACACAGATTACAGATTATAGTATGAAGTGTGGTTCTGCTTGAATTACGGAAGAAACATATACAGTCTGCGGAAAACATAAGAGGGTGCCTTTTCCGCCCGAGTGTTAATAATGCTCTTGAACCCCTCATTATGGTACACTAATGACAACTTTAGTCTTCGCAACTGTGTTTCACTAATGGATAGTCTAGTGTACCGCTTTTTTCCATATCTTTTCTCGGGGAAGTGTCACAACGTCACATCTAATGGCATAATTTTTCCGGGGCCATAATCAACTGATGTGCATACTCCAGCTACAGCAGCTGTCCAGAAAATGAACGTCGCTCGTTGAAAAAGGCTCGGCAAAGTTCGAGTAAGTAATCCATGCCAGTTAATTGAGGCGGGCATTGTGTGTATGTCGTTGGCAAAGTTCTCTAATTTTGGCATTTCCTCCCTTTCACATCACACGGCCCAGTAATATGCTTGCGTTACCTTCAATGCATCGAGGTTAATGGAGCCGCGTGGTGGATTGTACGACTTTCCCGAAAATTCTAATGATGAAACATGTACGTGGCTCCTACTCTTGCTTGAATAGGTAGAAATCCAAGCGGCTCAAGAATATTTTAGAAACAGTTAAATTTAAGAGCGATGCAGTCCTGCTGCCACCACCTGCTGGTTTGATTATTTTTTATCACCTCGTGCAAAGAGAAAGACAGGACACTTAGTGGTCCTGTTCGGGGGCAGAGAGTTTAAACTTTAATATTATATTTCAGTGGAAGTGTCGAAACAAACAAAAGTGTGCGCATAACATCTCATGAATGGAAGCTTGGCTAACAAGACCAAACACAGAAGGAAGACGATTCAAAGCCAGGTTTTATCCCCCCATTTTTCGGTTGTACAGAGAATAGGTACTACGAGCCTTTTTCCCAGATTTGATGGTTTGCCTTGATGTTTACTCTAAGCGACCATTTTCCCAGCTTCGTCAGTACGGGAAAGTTTGTCCAAGTGGCAAATTTAGGACCGAAGTTTCATTTGTTTCAGTTTTCATAGCTACGGAGAATTGTACCCAGTGGAAGGAGTTCCTTCCGTTGGCTGTTCGACAGAATAGAGAGTGTTGGAAAGTTTTTTTTTTGTTGTTTGACGATGTGATAGGAACTGTTTGGGGACGAGGGTTTGTTTACCTAGTGTACGGTATGGTTTAATACTGACAAACAATGGCAGATGAAACAGGTTGGTAGCGAAAATTTCCTGAACGGTATGAATTCTGTAGACGAGGGTGTGGTGAATATTTGATGATGCATTTTTTAATCATGGAAGTATTAATTTGCTGTTAAAGTATGCCCGGAGTCACTCGTCGGAGTCGTGGTAATCGAAAACAACAAGGTTGCTGGTTGGAAATTTAAAATTACTTGAACGATAAATGACAAATATTATCGTTATTAATTGATAACGCGTTTATACTAGAACAAGAAATGAAGCGTTTTCGTATGCCATTAAAAATTGAATTTTCTGCGTTATTCAAATCATATGAAGGGAATGCTAGATTTGGCAGAGAATATTTTGATATTGCATATAAATTCAAGCCACATAAGTCCTGAATTTAGCCTGTTGTATGAAAGATTGCAAACATAGTTGTATTGCGCATGAGAGAATGCAAACAATTTCGTTGTCCACGCATCCTTTGGCTTTGAATTAATCAAAGGGAAATTTTATGCGCTTGTTACAATTAATTATTGTAGCTGTGTAGGAGAGCCGTGTTTCAAATACATCAAACACATTTTGTGGACGTGCAAAAAAAAGATCATCTCAGTTTTCTATAACCATTATTTAGGATACTGTGTCGTGTATGTAACGTGAAAACGATTTATACTAAAGGGTCACGTTCCGTTGACGTAACTTTGACCGAAAACCTATGTAAAAACTGTCAAATTTAAGCAAACGCATCCACAACGTATCAATAGTTGGTCAATCATAAATTTAAGAAAGCTCTTTCATTGAATATGTCTAAGCGATAATTTAATTGTCTGGAATATCATGTAGTCTTGGGAGGTCCAAGGGAAGTTTCCAAACATTTAACCTTATGATATTTCTAAGCGCTTTCGTTTGTTTCCTCCTTTTGTGGCACAGACCTGTTGGTCAATATTTCTTCTTTTGTTTGTTTGGACCACGAAAAATGTTAATAACAACACAATCATTGTTAAATAAGACCATGGGTCGATCATCATCATCGTCCTGTATTGTCTCCATTTCGTCCATAGACATAAAACATGTTTCCAATCAAACCAAAAAATGTTGTCAAAATATACAATGAAAATTTATTTTCGTAAAATAGCTTCCACTTGCTTCGTAAACATGGATTTTGTTCATGAAACAAATGTCTCGCATATTGTATGGAACTTTCATATTGCTTTTTATCTGGTGAAATGCTATCATTACACATTATTGTATAGTTTACAAAATTAATTTCGTCAAGACAAGCCAATCCCGAGCCAATCTATTCTATCGCCCGATGTTGCTGCTGGGATAGGAGTGAATAATTTATTCATGCTAAAATAAAAATTAAAGCGCTGTTGAGAGTTAAAGTCACCACGGCTTAGTGAGATCAACCACGGATCCAGTATCAGTGCTTTCCAAAAATACAGGTTCAAATCCCATGTCAGACACATTAAAAAAAACGCTGGACCACTAACTCCACGTACACTGAAAGTTAATTTTAGTTTATATTACAAAATCGAAGGTAATACTTACAAATCCATTTGTTGTTTTCTGCAACGAAACTGATTTGTTCTTTTTATGAAGATACAATCGTAATAAATGGCACACGCGCAACTGTCAAAAGCACGAAGCTTTTGTTGACACAGAAAGAACATTCGTACATTGTACGAAAACAATACAAAAAGTTACGAATATTTGGTCACCAATTAAAAAGGAACGTCTCTCTGGTGGTTGCATGAAAGACTGACAGATCTACTTTATCGACTCAAAATGTTGTTGACAAAAAAAGCGCACCCACGTGGAGTTGTCCAGTGTTTATTTTTAATGTTTCTGACATGGGGTTCGAACCTGAATGTTTGGAAAGTGCTGATTCTGAATCCGTGGTTGATCTCACTAGGTCACGCTGAGTAGATGAATGATGATGGGCATGAAGTTATAGCTCTCGACAGCGCTTTAATTTTTATTTTGTGTTAGATAAATTATTCCCGCCCATACCAGCAGAAACACCATCATGCATGAGTACGGTTTCATTTCGTGCATTTTACAAAAAGGTGTAATGATAGCATTTCACCAGCTAAAAAGCGTTATGAATGTTTCATACAATATACGAGACATTTGTTCTATCTAAAAAATCCATGTTTACGAAACGCGTGAAAGCTTCTTTACGAAAATAAATTTTCAGTGTGGTAGTGCTTTTTTTTCAATTTCGTTTTAAGTCGATGTAGTAAATCGGTCTGTCATTAAACCACCAGAAGGACTTTTCTTTTTAATTTGTGACAAAATACTCGAGATCTTTTTATAGTTTCCGTACAGTGCACGAATGTTCCTTCTGTGTCAACAAATGCTTTGTGCTTTTGACAGTTGGCCGTGTGCCATTGATTACGAAGGTAGCTTTATTAATAGTACAAATCCGTTTCGTTGCAGAAAACAACGAATAGATTTGTTAGATCTCCCTTCGATTTCATAATATAAACTAAAATTAATTTTCAGTGTCTTTAGAACGTGGTAAATCACGTCCCAAATACTGCACAATATAAAACTAAGGTTGTGTTCCAATAGATTGAAAATCCAAATCACGGGTAATTCTTCCCTATCCGACGTTTCAACTCTCTAATGTGGCCTTTTTTAAACGGCTGAAATGTCGGGCTATGCTAAATTTCCGAGTACTGATAAATGACCTCTCATAGCAGTTGTGCAATATAACCAATGAATACTAGAAAGTGTGAGCTTTTAGTAGAATATCTATAACAAGAAATGAGAAGAAAGATTAGTATTTTGCATTTAATTCCATCTTCCTTAATTGTTTATCTTGACAGATATACGTATTTCGTCTACAAAGTGCAGACTTCTACAGTGGCATGTAGCAGTTATTAGTATGCGACACTGACGAAATCTGCACATTGTAGACGAAATACTCGTATCTGTCAAAATAAGCAAAAAAGGAAAATGGAATTAAATGGAAAATACTAATCTTTCTTCTCATTTCTTATATAATCAATTCAAGTTCATTTCCATAGATATAAAATTTTCAAATCAGCCTGCTACTATGACAGACTTAATTTTGACAGACGAGCAATTTGTTTAGACAAACACCGAAAGTTTGTCGATCAAACATCGAAAATTTGCTAATCAACAACAAAATAATTTTCAACCTATGTAATTTATATTCAAAATGTCAAGTTTAAGTGAAACAAAACTTGATTTGTTTTATTTTGAGAGAAATTTGGAGGGAAAAATCCACCACGTTATGAATTGTAACAGGTAGAGTCCCTACATATAAAGAGTCAGGCCAAGAGTGAATCCAGGTTGTACAGAATGAGTAATAATTCCTGTCAGTGTTTTCCAAACATGTGTAACTTTGGATGACTTAATCACAGGCATGTTTGCATATTTTTCGTTTAGAGTGTCTTCAAATGACAAAACGGCTGGTAAATTTGTTCTGAATGTTCATACGTTTGAGACTCGTGGCACGGCAAAATTCTGTTTATGGACGAATGAATACTCCTGTTACAGGATCACCCCAACGATCATTTCGAACGGGTGTATGCAGCACAATTTTCTGATTTTCTGTTCAAAAGTTCTAGAATGCAACAGGACGATGATTTGAGGATGTATCTCTAAAACTTTGAAGGTTCCATTGCTAGTAATTGATGCTGGTGTTAAAATCAACTGTAAATATTACATCAATAAATTTTTGAAGAACCATTTGTTTCTCTTCGTCAATAAACACTACAGGAATCCTAGAAAGTGTGAGCTGTTTAGTGTAATACCTGTAACTAGAGATGAGAAAAAAATTGGCACGCAATGTCAAGATATGCAGTAAACGTAGTTGGAATCAAATGGAAAATACTAATTTTTCTTCTCATCTATAGTTAGTACAAGAATGCACCATACTGCTTCCAAGAAGACTCTGCACCGTCCCGCCAGGCGTTAGCTGTGAGGTGTGAGGACAATTTTCTGGATTTTATTTCGTCGAAAAAATGTTCTGCTTCTTCACCTGATTTGAATCCTCTCAGTTTCTATGCATGGGGCTACATGCTGGGCAAACTGTGGATATAAATATGGCTGATTATTCGATCGAAACGTTCCCTTAAGCGTGCAGCGACCGAATAAAAATACTTTGAAGATCATTTGAACCTTTTCCGATTTTATCGACTATCTTTATGCTGAACAGCGAGCTGTATGATGTTGGTGATATTCATTACAATGAGATGCTAATAGGAAAATATTTAATTGGGGAGAACATGAAATCATTTTTTTCGAGATCACGAAAATTTAACTTCATTAATCGGACCAAATCGGTTCTTAAACGTTAATCAAACTATTTTGTCTGGAACATAAATATTCACAATCACACTTTGGGAGACGCCCCGGCAGCATTAGTAAAATTTCGCAAATTTCGTTTTTCTAAACAAAAACTACTCTCAAACTTCGAGAGTGATTTAGGATGCAAGAAAAAATCAGTTATTTTTTGTAAATAATCTTATATATTTATTTTATTATATGTATCTGGGTTATCTCATTTCAGGAATATTTTATAGTTGCTAAGAGGGTATGCTCTAAGTTTTGCTACTGAAATCGAGCAAATAATCTACCGATAAATGTGACTAGTGGCTCATATTGTGAGCGTCGAAACTTTGGATCAGCCTCACGTTCTGGAGAGGAAAGTATACGTTCAAATTCGTCTACCCAATGTATGTATGTATTGTTGAAATTTAAATGCCTTGAATTTTATTCAGCATTGTTATTTTTGTTGGAATCATGCTATCAATTTACTTTCAATAATACGCATCATCTCTGCGTTGGTTCTAAGCATCTGTCAAAAAAAAGAATGGACCGTAACTATTGAAACAGCTTTAGTTGCGAAAGCCAAAAAGTACACTGTTTGACAGAGCGTTAAATATTTGACTCTTCTATACACACTTCTATTTTTACGAAAAAAAAACAAAATTTAAAACACAAATTCAATAAATAGCGGAAATTAATAAAACATTTCTCATAAAACAGGTTTGTTGGTTAGCTCTAAGTTATTTATTATGAAATAATGTAAGCATGAGAGATTTCATAAAACCTTCAAGGAAACTTTAAAAATATGAAAATAATATCTGGACGTATTTTGTTCATTCGTTAGTTTTTCCAAATTTGGCCTAATGACCGATTTGACCCAATGACCTGCTAGGTCTCATGAGCCATTAGGCGTAATGACCTTCAGCCTCATTGCATCCGATTCATAATCGTAGTCCAATCATTATAGCATTACCGAATAGTCAGGAATATGGCCGATTTGTGCTATTGCATTGCTTCATATTTTTAAGAGAGTGAAACGCAAAAACTTCGTTAATATCATGCATAAAACATGCATCAGAGAGGCATAGGATTACAATAATAAATGACTTTGTTTTTCTACTTTTCCGATGAGTATATGTTGTAGGAACAATCAAGATATGCGTGTGTAAACAACAAAAACAACAATTTCATTTCATATGAAAATTGTACGATTAATTGCCTGAACGATGTATGAAGCGTCGCAAAACTTTGAAAAGGTCATTCAACAAGTGCTTTACAATAGGTAGAAGAAATTGTGTTTTTGAATGATTATTTTTATCAGGTATTTAAATTATTACCATCTTCAATTGGGTTGAAATATCTGGAGCTATGAGTTAGGAGTTTTTAAGAAAATTAAAAAAATATCACTGATTTACTTTAAAAAATAGTTGCTGTGTCACTGCACAAAAACCAGTAATTCATTTTCTTTCAACGCCATTTTGAGCTTATCAAAAATTGATATCCTAATCATTTACCCAGAATCTGAATAGTTTCAACTCATCAAAGTAAAAGTTCACACATTTTTTGCAAAACCAGTTTGATGCTTGCAAAAATGATCACAATCTATTGATATAAAAAAATAGTATAAAAAAATAGTATAGTAGTAAATAATATAGTAATAGTAATAGTACAGGGTTATTTATCAACAAGAAGACAAGTAGTGCTCATTTCCACCTAGTTATATTTAACCGTGTATTGTTCGTTCCCAGTCGCTGAGATTGACATTTCCTCTCATGATAGTTTACATGTGGCATGTACCAGAGTCGATAATGAAGAGTCGCGCAAAGAGGCTTCTTTGTTTGGTTGTTCTTCTTCGTGTTTATCAACAACCGACTCCGGCAGCTCTAACTTTGCATGACTCCATCAGTTTTCATGTGTTGACTCTGGTAATCGTTGGTTTTTATTTACATTTATTGTACGAGTGCTGAGATTCTGAGCGTTCTGAGCAGCAAAGTGGAAAAGTTTGTTCCGTGTTTCCTGTTACATGCGTAGAAGTGGGAAAATGATGTGCGCAGCTGTTTTCTGTTAAAATAAGCAAGACAAAAAGACCGAATCAAAAATTTCATCTTTTTCCGGTTCTCGAGCGACCGGGAGCTGAGAGACATTTTGCCGCTTGCCGTTGGATTCGGAATTGTCCGAAAATAGTCTAATTTGCAGTGTAAGTAATGATTTGGAAAATATCTAATGCGTAAAAACAATTGTGAATATTACAGTGGCATTTAAATTATGAAACGGATTTGTGGATGGAAACAGGTAGTGGCGTACCATTTCACCGGCAACACGATACCAGCAGATTTCCAAAAGACCCTTGTTATCAATGTCATCCGCTGCGCCGAAGAAGTGGGATTTAAGGTTCACTTTGTCACTACCGATTGTGGACCAAATAACGTCCAAATAACCAAATAAATTAAATTTGACTTCATTCGCAACATTATTTTATTCTTCTCTTCTCCGTCATAATTATGGAAAAATATCATCGCGAGATAACAATACTCCTCACTGATCCAAACGTTTTTGTTTGTTTTGTTCGATAGGTAGCATATTTGTTTTGATCGATAGGTAGCATCGGTTTCACTCTTTGCGCGACTCTTCTTTATCGACTCTGGCATGTACCAGAAGATTTTTTTTCGTGTTTCACTAGTTCGTGGTTATTATTCGTGTTTTAAGATGAAAACTTAGCAAATTCCATTAAAAATCCGTAGTATCATCGTTTGGAACCACTACAACCATGAATCGTCCCGGATGATTGCTGCTAAGGATACTTTAAGCTTCTCTTGTGTAAGGAACTTGTGAATGGAAAAAATTCGAACAATATGGAAATCCTAACAGCACACTTGTTGCAAATTGGCTGCAGTTACTTCACTGTAACACAATTAGGTCACAATCAAGTTATTGCAACTGATTATGGTGGTTTGTTGTTGCTTGGGAATGTTGCAGATAAATCAGGTCATGGGAGTAAGCGTCTTATGTCACCACGCGATGATGCGCGACGATCATGCGAGAGGCAAGAAGATGTTTATCAATAACAAGTCGTGGTATACGTGAAAACTTGAATCTGAAGGCATCCGAAAGAATTATTCGGCGCAGACTGAAAAGATCAGGATTGAAGAGCAAGTATGTAAGTCGGTGTCCTCTAATGAGAAAATTCAACAAAATCAAACGATTAAAATTTGCTCAAATGTATGCTGAATTATTGTTGAATTCTAGAAAAAAGTGGAATGGTTTGATGAGAGAAAATTCGAATTGTTTGGCAATAAACATCGCCCAAGTGTCTGAATGAAGTAGGGAGAACGCTTCTTGGAGCAGATTGTACAGAAAATTGTGAAGCATGGTGAAGGAAGTATTATGATGTGGTGGTGCTTCGCGTGGTCTGGCGTAAGGAATCTCGTGCAAATCGAAGGCATTCTGCCTGCTGATAAAGCCCAAGAAAAACTAATTATCAAGCAGGACAACAATCCAAAGCACACAGCTCGGAAATCAACTGTGTTCATCAAAGTAAATCGCATTAAACTGATGGAATGGCCATCAAAACCATCAGACCTTAACCCTATCGTAAATTTGTGGTGGATTGTGGCTAGACAGGTTGATAAAGGTGAAGTGACAACCAAACTGTTGACAGCTTTAAATGAAGCTGGACAGAACATCTACCATATCTCCACTATTTCATCGAAAACAAGCCTAGACCTCTTCAGGCAGAGATTCAGGCGAAAGGTGGGCATAATGAATACTAAAAATCTTATTTTACTATGTTTTCATTGCAATTTTTCAATTGAAATTTTTTATTCATTCCATTGCATGAGTAGATAAGTTAACACGAGGGCCATTCAACTTTCCAACACATCATCACCCGTCACCAAAGTACAGCTCATCGATATCATAAACAAAGTACAACCGTAAGCACATTCGACATCGAGCTCATCGAGGTCACCGGATAGCAACCAGCCAACGCACTTAGGACTTGCCGACGCAGCACTCGACAACAGTACAACAACACGCGACATCGACTTGGACTACGAACCCGACCACCTGAGCTGAGAACTGCAGCGTTAGGACTTTTAGGGCCATTGGTAGGCTTCAACCAATTTCAATCAATAAATAAAATCATTATTAGTCTTACGTTCATCAAGTGTAGTTCAGTGTTTATTTATAAAAACTTCGAAACTCCATGTGAGTTTAGATTTGATATAACCTAAGAAATGAATTTTGTCAAACACAGAGTATTCCTTTTGGTGAGCTTTTTGTATTTTTTTTCTGTACTGTAGAATAGCATCTCGCTAATTAATTAAAATCTAATTATGTCGATGTGTTAACGTACAATGATCTTCATCAAAGTTATTTTTTAGTTTACAATTTGGAACTATTTTCAAATATATAATGAGGCTTTTTAAGCTTTTGTTATCATCTTGCATATTTCAAACATAATACATATACAGTGCCGGACTTCTGACACTAATTTCATTAGCATTTAAAAGCCGAATAACTAACAATTTCAAACGACAACATAAAGTCTAATAAATGAAAAATGAAAATCTCTTCTATAGTTGAAATAAATACTCTTCACCGTCTTGGTGCGTTGGTGCCAAATGATTCGGTGAAATGCTCCAGCGCGAAAGAAAGCCCCCGGCGGGTTGTGGCAGCTTTAACGCATAAAGATGGCAGAAGCAAGCTAGAATCCAAAATGTGTGCAATCTGTTGATCTGTTCCTAATAGAACAACATACTGATTTTATTAAAAAGACGGCTAGGGGTGAGTTGGGAGGGTCGAAATTGAGTACGGTGTCTGTGTGACTTGAAATGGTTGCTCTGCCTCAACTCGCACAAGCACAAGCTTCTGAATATTTGAAATGGCACCGGCGATGCTTTGCCGTTCTTAAAGAAAATGTGGTTGAACAGCGAATACGCAGAACGCTGAAGCGGAAACGGCACTGAGCTGGTGAACTTTCCTTATTCGATATTATTTTCCATTTTCGCTATGACCGATGAAGTTATTATTACCTGGAAGTCGTTTAAGGATTTATATTTCTAACGAGCTTAGAGGTTTTCCTTCTTCTTCTTCTTTTTCCTTTCGGCAATCTTTGTGCGAACCCGTGTTACTGGTTTTAAATCATCTGCTTCGCTTATGATTTATAAAAGCCTTATCTACCATGCCTTTCCCCCCTATTCAATATACACAAGTGTTTGCGCTCCGAAGAGAGCAGTAGATCTCTGGATGTGTTTGGTTCTTAGCAGTTTTCCTGCTTATCTCGAGTAGGCGCTATAAAATTTCGCAGCAAGTGTTTTTCTCCACAGAGGGTGGGTTCAGATCGCAAGCTATTTATGTGTCTTGGTTATTTTATTGTTTTTCTTAATCACTTTGTTCCCGAAAATAGCGCCGTTTTCTGCTGCTAATTGTGTTATTTCTTGGCGGAGAGCTGAAAGGGTTGCTCATTCTGCATTGTTTCTTTTGCTCTCAAATTTAAAATTTCCGATTCGAAAACAAAAATGATTGGAAAAAAAGGTGAATGCAATAATAAATACGTCTTAAATATTGTAAATAAATAACAATAAATAAGTCAAGCCTCTTTATAACCAATCAATTTTGATAACAATTGTGCATATAGGCCTTAACATGCAGTAAAATGGCAATCTTACTATGGAACAGAATGAACAACCCCATCCCAGATCTTTTTCATTTGGTGCTTTTAATACTCTGGCATTGTGCTCACTGGATATTTGTATATTGTTAATTTTGCCGTGTTGTTCTGTTGTGCTAAAAGTTATTTATCTACACTATTGCTGACTTTTGTGCCTACTTTTCATGCTTTATGTCTTCTACCATATTCCGGCGACACTAAATACTATTCTGCCCACATAATCCGAGACCCATCTGGCGTTCTTAAAAGATTATCCTCATGATGTTCCCTAGTACTCTACATTGCATCTATGCCGTTCCTTTTATGGTGCAGCTTAAATCACCCCATGCATAATTCATTACTTCCCTTCTATAGCAAAAAGCATATTAACTGATGGTGCCTTCATATTCCTAGTAAACATATCGTTGTGCACGCCACTGTACCTAATCACCATACATAAATCGCCAACTGATTGTTAAAACTATTTCTTTAATTAATAGAACTGATCTGCTTTTAGTAAATGTACCGAGTCTTGCTACCTTGATGATTAGATGTCAAGCTCGAAAAACAGATCAATTATTTGTAGTTAGGTGGTGGGAGTTTCCGGTGTAGACGATAGATTGTTATCAGACGTGGACAATGGCCGGCAAAGACCGATGCGCGCCGTTCCCAAAGGTATTCCTTTCAATATACTCACCGCTTGGTCCAGCGTGGCACCTTGAAGACTATGTTCGTTGACCGAAACGAGCCGATCGCCAGGGAAGATAAAACTGGTAGCTTCGGCTGATCCGCCCGGAATCAACCCACGAACCACAATGACCGTTCCTTCGGTATCCAGTGGATCTTGGTAGTCCAAGATCGAGAAACCGAAACCTCGTTCCGTTTTTTCGATGCTGCAATAAATTATCTCGTTGGTCCACAGTGCCAGGCCAGATACTTGCTCGACGGACTTGGATCGTTGTTGATCCGTCAAGGTAGCTGTGCTGGATGTATATAACGAACTTTCCGACTGCGCTTTCGTAAGAATACCTTGCAAACTCTGTAGGCTTTGCAGTCCACCGGCGAGCAGACTACGTGCTTCGAATGCTTCTGCATTTTGAGATGTATTGATCACAGTAGGGGCCGATGAACCACGTGCACAGATTACCCGCACTTTTGAGGGTAGTTCTTTAAGAATCTTAACAACTTCGATATGTTTCAAACCCTGCAGACGATGCTCGTTCACTTGCAGCAATTCGTCTCCAGGCTTCAACGTCCCATTTCGTCCTACTGGACCATCTTCCAAGATTGATCGTATGTAATGATGAGGACGAACCTCAACTCCGCCTTCCACCTCCACCGTACCTTCCAAACTGATGCCCAATCCCGATAACTTCTGAATATCAGCAAATATAACCAGACTGTTCCCCATCTGTCGTTGCCACAATTCAATCACTGGATCGATTTCCACTATAGGCGTAACTAGCTGAGAAGCACTTCGAACTTCTTCACCGTGGGAGTCAAACACTAGCTCCAGATCTTCTCTAAGCGGTGTTGTGTTAGCCGATGCCGCCATCGCAGCCACAACAGCACCATTTTCATATAAACCGTTTTCACTGCAGTCACCATTCTCCAGCAGAAACACATTCGAATCGAACGTGGTCGCCGATTCCATTTCCGGATCAATTCCGCACTCTCCACACTCGGTTACCATTGAATCCGCGTCCGATTTAGCCGCACATATAGACAACGTCGTGACCGATGGGGACTGTATCATGGAACACCTTTGATTACACTGTGACAACTGAGAATTGCTGGTGGCTACAGCATTTGCAGAACTTGTATCGATCAGAGCCACCTGCAGATGTTCGTATTTTCTGCCTCGTAGGAATCTCTCCAGGGTTAATTTCACAGCAATATCCGTATTTCGCAAAATTTCCACCGCTTGATGATTTGTAACCCGACTGAGAGATTTTCCATCTACAGCCACGATACGATCGTTAATCTGGATCATCCCACTCATCTCCGCAGCACTTCCCTCGATTATACTCTTCACAAATATTCCCGAAAGATCTTCCTCTTCACAAACGTAACCCGCCACCGTTATTCCCAATCCGTACACATTTTTTCTTAGCTCCACCTCATAGGTTTCCGTCTCGGGAGTCTCCGGAAGATCCATGTAATCCTGCGGATCTGGTGGTGGCAGTGGCGGTGGAAGAACCGCTTCCAAAAATGGTTGACTAAGCACTTGTGGAATCGAAATCGACGAAGGAGAAATTAATGCTAGGCTATTATTATCGATATTTATTGTATTGTTCACGGCGACAACCTCTATGTGGGTCGGACAAAGCTCTTCGGATTCCTCAACAGGAGACTGCAGGAATGCTCTGGATGTATAGCCGGCCGTCTGCAGCAGAGTCCGGTCGAGTTCCTCTGGATCGGTGAGCATTTTAGTAGGAATAATCGGTGCATGGCTGGCTAAGGCTTGATAATCTGGAGAGGTAGGTTCGACTGGCCGAGCCACTATCAACCGTACCTGTTGGCCAGATTGTCGTAACACCGTTGCCACCTGCTCCGAACTGAAACCGCGCAGGTTAACGTCGCCAATTTGGAGCACATGGTCACCGCTCTGCAGTCGACCATCGCGCTCGGCCACCGATCCGGGAATCAACGCTTTGATGACCACACCCGTGCTGCGGCCCCCAACGAGCATAAATCCGAGCCCGTTGCCATCGTTGACGAGATCGATTATCTCCACCTGGGACCACTCAGTGCTTAGGACCATGACGCCAGCAAACACCGAACTGTGTTGATATGAATTTGCATAATCACTGCCACGAGAGGGCGTAGTAGTTTTGAATGTCAACAGCCTGTCAAAAGAGAAGAAAAAGGGGCACATGTTAATGGTTTCCAGATCAACATATATATTTTACAAAAGGCAATAAATAAATGAATTATTATAAGAATAATTATTGGAAGAAAATATCAATACAACTAATTTCTCTTGGTTTCTAATGAAAATTTGCATTTTCTTCTTTATTCTTCCCATCAAACGCGGCACACCTCTGGAGTCAACTTCCTTGGCACATTTGTTCCACATTTTGGTCATTTGAGTCGCGTCCCGAGTCTTTTTTGTACTTTTCTTAAGCTTCCGCTTCATTACTGCCCAAAATCTCTCGATGGGCTGTAGTGCCAGCCCTAGTAGCACACTTGTTGCCATTCGGTTGAGATAACATAAATATGACTTGCTAAGTTATAATCAAGTTGCTACAACTAATTATGACCGTAGTGTGCTACTTGGGAACTCGCCAAATGAGGCATTCTTTCTTGTACAGCTTCGAGTCCATCGTCTTATTCGTCACGAACACTTTGGTCTTTTCGTAGCTGCATATCCCTTGCCAAATCATCAGTTTTTTGGCAATGTGTCCATAAAAGCAAACTTAAACTTCGCAGGGACATCTCCTTGTGCCTTTGCCATGTAGAATTTTTGACCAGGAAGCTGTCCGAAATCAATTTTGGACGTAGGTTTCATCCTCGATGAGCAGGCATCCTTGGTACTTCGTCAAAACCTGCTGGTACAATTTCCGAGCTCGAGTTTTGGTGCCGAAACTTTGCTTCAACGTGCTGTTTGGTTGCTTGCTGGCTTGATAAGAACGATATCCTGCTCGCAAAAGAATTCTTCGAACGGTACTGCGAGCAGTAGCGTATTTTTGAGCGATTTCATTATCTGATAGTCCAGAGTTTGATCTGACGGTTCTCAACACCTTTTGGTTCAGCTTGCGGTCATATGTTCCACTACGACGCATACCTTAACGTGGGTGTGCCGAATTTTTTCTCTCCTCTCGGCTTCCATCTGGAATAACTTTTGACTCACAGCACAAAACACCGTGAAATTTATACGACAGAAAGTGGGCGCCTAGATGAACAAACCGCTGTAAAAGAATTCTTGCAGCAATCACTTTCCGTGCCACTGTAACACGTTAAGTGATTCCGGATTCTAACTGGACCGAACTTTACTTATGGGTTTGATATTTAGGGTCGAAACCAGCCTAAGATTAACAATCAAACGCAGGTGATGAAATTAATATAATTTGAATGTGTAATATTCTTGTGATTTTCGCCTTATAGATGCATTACTACCTCGCGCTGGTCTAATTAATTCAGGATTGAAATTTTTTTCTGTTTATTGGTTCCAACATGGAATATCTTGTTATTGTCTTCAGCAAAGTTGTTCAGTATGTCAAGGTCTTTTTTTGGTGGATAGTAGCCCGAAATTGGCTCACTACGTGGCGCTATTTTACAAATAAATATCTTGTACAAACTGAATCTCAAGATTAAGGAGTGTATCGAAAATAAGCTATCCACAAACTTTCTTTCAAATTGGGTTGAAAACCGATATTTCAAGTTCCGGACAAGTGTTGCATCGCATTTTTTGGACGGTTGAGCCCAAATTTTTTTGAACTCCTGCATATTTCCAGCTGCCTTACCAGTCTTCTTGAAGACCCTCTTCACGATTTCCCAGTAACGTTCGATAGGTCGAAGCTGAGGGCAATTTGGTGGATTGATATTTTTGTCAACGAAATCTATACCCTTTTCCGCAAGCCAATTGAGAGTGGTTTTGGCATAGTGAGCCGACACTAAATCCGGCCAAAACAGTGGAGGTGTACTATGCTTCTTATATAAAGGCACCAATCTCTTCTGGAGACACTCAGATCGATAGATTTCCGCATTTATAGTTCCGGTAGTGTAAAAAATGGTTGACTTCAAACCGCAGGAACATATTGCTTGCCATACCAGTATCTTTCGACCGAATTTCTCCACTTGAATCGACTTGTCTGCATCGCTCACATCCTCCCCAACGACGGCAGTAAAGTATTGTGGACCTGAAAGGGTTTTTGAGTCCTCCTTTACATAGGTCTCATCGTCCATCAAAACGCATGCATCCGGACGCTGCAAAAGACGCGAATACAATTTCCGGGCTTCTTCTATTCTGCACTTTGTTTCGAGATTTTCTGCTTCTTGTAGGTCTTCAGATGGTTTCGCCTCTTGATACGCTGGATCATTCCGACACTCGTTCCTACTTTTTTGGCCAAATCACGTATTGACATTGATTTCCCGAATAAAAATTTACATCAGGCTGATGTCTGATTTCAATGTCTACATCAACATGAATTTCAAATGTACATCTTACGTTGAACATTAGAGATCAGATCGATTTCGCTGTATTTAGGCAAGGTAACAAGATGTTAACATCAGACATTTTCAAACAAATTTTTTCTATTCCAATGTCCCTTTGACGTCATGATTTTGACATTCAAATAAAATGTTTTTCTGATGTTTTAAGATATCAAAGCATATTGATGTTTTCAAATGTATTTGAATAAAACAGCACAGTCAAAGGATTTTTGATGTTTTCAGATGTATTAAAGGTTATGAATAAACATCTTACATATGTTTTCAAGTGTCGATTTTATCCAATAAAAGAGATGATGTATGATGCATTCAGATGTAGAAAAACGTGACGGTGTATCGTTTCCGGATGTTTTCAGTTGTAGATAATAACATTAAAACCAAATAATCTGAAAGCATCAAAATAACATGTTAGGCTAAGGTAAATTTTTATTCGGGTGTTGAGTAAAGTACATAAAGTAAATATGCACCAATATCGCCAAAACATATACGATTCACACTTAATTCTAATCGCATCGGATATTTACCGATATTTTATGAGTACAAAATTTTACATCTATAAGAACATGGATTTCAACGCAACGTGTGATTGTTATGACACAAGATGTATTCTGGCTTATTATGAATACACCATTTTACTTCACAAAGACCTTTGATTTTATTGTAACGTTTCATTCTTATGTTGTAAGAAGTTTTCTAATGCGGTAGACCTGCAGTCTTTTACAGTAGAATGAAGTTTATTTCTAAGGTAACGGCCAATTATAATGTCATCAGATGTGTTTAGATGTCTTAGGTACACAACATTTCACACATACATAACGTTTGATTGTCATGTAATTTTAGATTCTAGTTTTATAAGACGTGTTCTGATGTTAAATTTAACAACATCAATACGTTTGTTTTTAATGTGAAGTTTAAATATGTTGTATTTATATGTACTAGGGCGTTACTTTGAACTCTGCATACATTTAGAATACGACAACCCACATTCAAATTTAATGTTTGGAAGATGTCTGCTAATATTTTTTACATCACCATTTCTATTCGGGTTGTTCTTCATGATTAAAGATACCACTTTCTGCTCCAGTTTCGGGTTGGAAGAACCGGGTTTTCTGCCTCTTCCTGGTAGCTCATCCAAAGAATAGTGTTCCCCAAACTTATTAATTATGGTTTTAACACTCGCAAGATGAATTCCAAACCGCTTCGCCAATTTTCGCATAGTAATACCCTTCTCATTTAGCCATATGTCCAGAACCTTAATTTTCACTTCCTTTTCAATACGCGATATTTTGAAAACGTAGAATTTGAACCGCACAAACAAGTAAACAAAAGAAAGCTGACAGTCATACGCACAGCATGCAGTGTTCAGAGCATAAAAAACCATCACAAATACATGCGTACAACGCAAATGTATGTGGATAGCTTATGACCATGATGCGTTTTTGGAAAAAGTTGTACACGTGGCCACCTGGAGGCCGTGAGTTGATATTTGATGTCATTTGGGAATCCCAGATGGTTGCTTCCGGTTTTAGAAAATCTGGGAATTACTGTCCATACCCCAGCAATAATGTATGTTTTTGGATCGGAAACGGCGTATAAAGGCGGATAACCGTTGACTGACGCCATGTGGAAATTTATATCGCGACTTTGGTGGTTTATGTCCCGAACAGAGGAAAAAAAGGGCTCAGTAGGGATTCTCTGTTAAGACCCGAAGCTAAGAGTCAGTTGTATTGTGTTTATATCACACTTATTAGTTTTTCTACTGTAGTTATCTACACATTTTTTCAACATTTTAGTATGGAGAACCTGGCTGGCGTAGCCTTGGCAATGTTGTCATCTTGTCAATAGGAAAGTGAGTGGCTGCGACTGAAGATCGTGTCCAAGCAGGGTATATGTACCATTCTCATTTAATATTAATTTCAGCACGGTTTGCGACAGCTTGGCGTTTCAAATTACTATTGCATTTCAGAGCACGGCAATTTATTGCTTGTAATGCATTTCAGCATAACATTTTCAATGAAATTCTACTCCTGAACTACAACTACTATTCCATAATACAAGACATGTGATTAGCAATATAGGATTGTATTTAACAGGGGGCGCGACTCTATCTCAGATGCTGGATTTTTTTTGTTTTGCTTTTGTGCGATGTGTGCACGCTTAGTAGATAGAAAGAAAATTTTATAGATTCTGATGAAGATTTTAAAGATGTTCTGTAAAAAGATGCAGCACGATGCAAGTTGATGGATTAAGATTCACAAGCTGAAACTAGATTTTTTAAAGATTGATTCGCTAGCGTGGGATTTTTCAATCATCTTGAATCTGGATTTAGATGTGTCGTACCCCCAGGTATTTAAATATATGTGTTTAGTTGTAATATGATAGAAGTCTGCACATTGTAGACGAAAAACTCGTATCTGCCAAGATAAGTAAAGGTAGTTGGAATTAAATGGAAAATACTAATTTTTCTTCTAATTTCTAGTTAAAGATATTACATTTATTTCAGAAATCATCGAACCAGGCTCTTCGATCACTAAAACTACGTTTTCGACCTATAGAATAGTCTTTGGATTCTTCAAAAATAAAACAAATCAAATATCCTTTTATTGAAATTTCATCTTTTTTGAAAGGACTCATCTACTCTGCTTTTCAGCTTTTCCAGGACTAGGGTATTAATACAATTACAATTTATATTTTGCAGTAACACTCTGTAGGATGTTAGTTATATTTTGTTAATAAATATATTATATTCTATTTCACTCAGGAAATTATCCGTACGATTTTCATACGATCGGAGCTATGAACCACAAATCAAGGGTCCAAGACTCATTCCATACGAAATTGTATGAACGTCTATGAACGTCTTTCCATTGCAAGATCTTTTAAAAATTGCAATAATATCTTGTGGCAAATTTCCATACGATATTAGAATGAATTCATCTCGATTTGTTCGCTCAGTTGGCATAAACTACATACAAACATTCAATAACAAAGGATAAGGGGGAATACAGGAAACAAGACGAAGTGCTGGATGAGGGATTTGCTCGGTTTTTGCCCTTCTTGCAACGGAATAGTGAGGATTACAGATATGTCCAGTTTGATCTTGCCATTAGGAGGAACTGTACGCCATGGCAAGTCCTGCACTTGTGGCTTCCTACCACATCATATCACATCACTACCAAGTGTTGCCTCAGAACATTGGAATTGTTTCATTTGAAATTAGTGAAACAAATACATAAGTGATTACGAGTTTGTTGCTCGCTCCAAAGAGGCCGAAGAAAGGCCAAAGGCCGCAGGACCACCTGCGGTGTTGTAACGGATCAAGTGCTTCCCTGGGTTAAGGCCAACTTTGAAAAGCAACAACATCAAGGGATGGAGTGCCATGTCACACAACGATGGCTGATGGAAAACATGAAGATTTAGTCGAAAGCTTTGTAGCCCCCCAGAAATCCCGTTGGGTTAATCGATTTGGGCGTATGTTGAAGAACCCTGAAGTCTATCACAACGCGCACAGTCGATGAAAGTCGATGTTGAAGGACTACGTTCGAAAGGCGTATTCCAGCTTACAGCAGCGTGTATGCCGTTGATAAAAATGGAGGACACATCGAGTAAGTTAAGGACCTATGAAATAATGATCGGCCACAGATGCGGCGCATCACTCGCGTCAACTCCGAGCCTCATCGAGGCTGTTTTGGCACTCTATCACTATGGAGCACATCAACGACGTCGATTTAGCCGATGACGTTGCTTTGTTAGCGCAACGGCGCTCTGATATGCGGGGAAGCTCAACGACCTCGCCGAAAGCTCCTCTGCGGCGGGTCTCACCATCAACGTCAACAAGACTAATTTGTTGGATTCCAATACGGACAATCCTTCCAATTTT